>OY856187.1:85471440-86071440 GCA_963693315.1 Diogma glabrata | reverse complement strand
TCAGTTTGTCGTCAGCTACCTCTTTAATTTTCTTTGCTACTCCTGAATGTTTGCCAGTCATACTTGCCGCTCCATCAGTGCATAATCCAATACAGCGTTTCCAAGTAATTGAGTTCTTTACAATATAATTATCAATTGCTTTAAATATTTCTGAACTAGTTGTATTATTAAGAAGCTCCACACAACAAAAAAAATCTTCCTTGACATCATAAATTTCGTAATCAATATAACGAATATAACATAACAGTATTGCCTTATTAGTAATATCTGTAGATTCATCGAGTTGAATAACGAAAAATGATTTGCTTACTTTTTGAATTAATTGGTGTTCAACATCAGTTGCTAGTTCAGTAATTCTGCGTTGAATAGTATCGTTAGAGAGCGGCAAAGTTTTCATTTTATCCGCAGCGCTTGCACCTAGGATTTCAGAACATACGTCTATTAAGCACGGTTTTATTAAATCTTCGGCAATAGAATAAGCCTTTTGCACTTGGCAATTCGTAAAGCAACTAAGTATGATGCTTTTACAACAGACTTATCGGTAAGAAGAAAGTTTTTGAAAGATAACTTTTGGTTTTTAAATTCAGTACTTTTGCGTTCAAAAAATTCCGGTGGCTTATTTTGTAGATGCGAATGTTTTGTTTGTAAATGGCGTATTAATTTTGCAGGCTTCATGGATTCGTTTGATAAAATTTCTCTGCAAATCACGCATTGAGGTCTTGACAAATTTTCCTCTGATTCTGGTGATAAAATGAACCCGTATTTTATAAAATCCGGTTTATAACGACGAATGAATAATTTCTGTTTTTTCTTTGCCTCATTCATTTTAAACTGCTAGCATACATCACAAAATTATTTTCAATTATTAAATAATTAGTTATAATTTCAATTATTACACACATACTTACTTAATTTGTAACCTATATAAACCAAAAATTTAATTTTTATTGAACTACCACACAAAACTTGACAATGTTCTGACTACGAGCAACAATTACTATAAAAAAACGTTATTTTGATTTCTACTGTAGATACAAAAATAATAATTTCTAACGGTACAAATGAATTCGAAAAAAATATTTTCTTTGAACTACATACCCTCAAATTTAATTTTTGTTTTAAATTTGATGCTTTCCTTCGTATTAAAAATAAAACGTAAATTATTTTGCTGCATGGTTTGTTCAATTATGCAAGTATTGTTAAATAAATAAAAAGGACAACGAAAAACTACTAATTTTCTTTTTCTGCATAAATATAAATATAAAAATTGACTCAAAAAAATTAAAATTTTATTCTCAAGAGAAAGATATTATAGTTATTTGTTTACTTTAAATTTCATTTAAAAATAGTAAGCTTTGCGTTTCATCATAATTCTATAAATTTTTGTTGCGAATGTTTATTTCATTGAATATATTTTCAAAATAAATTGCTTTTAAATCTTTTAATTGCAATATTTTTATAAGAATATTTGTTAAAGTTGAAGGTAGTAAATTGACCTACATAATTATTTAAATAAAAGTCGTTTTATTTTGAGGAGTGAAAAGCGCTCGATAAAATAAAATTGTAAGCTCTGGTAATAAATATAAAAAAATTCGCGGACCAATAAAATTTTTCTGCGGACCAGTTATGGTCCGCGGACCTACGTTTGAGAAACACGGCTCTATACTGTAGTGGTCATCCTTCTCAAAGAGAATTTGGAACTGGCTTTCTTGTTGGTGTACGCATACAAGAAGCCGTGATGAAATTCATCCCGGTCAGTGAGAGGATCTGCTACCTACGTGTACGCGGTACATATAACAATATTTCTCTTATTGCCGTGCATGCACCAACTGAAGCTAAGACCGTCGACGAGAAGGATAATTTCTACATAGCACTGGAAGAGGTTATGAAACAAACACCAACACGCGACTTCATTATGGTTCTTAGTGACTTTAATGGACAGGTTGGAAGAGATATCTCTTATGGAAATGTGGTGGGTCCCAACAGCTTGCATTTGAATTCGAATGATAATGGTGAGAGAATGACTGAGTTTGCATTATCAAATAATGTGAGAATTGCCAGTACGTTCTTTCCGCATCGATCGATTCATAAGCAGACTTGGGTCTCACCGAATGGAAATACTCGAAATCAAATTGATCACGTTCTAGTAACATCACGTTTCTTTTTGAGCGTTCTGGATGTGCGATCCTTTAGAGGTGCATACATTGGAAGTGACCACTTCCTTGTATGTGCAACGATAAGGTTCCACTTCCCAAATCCAGGCATTCCAAAATTCAATCAACGGAAACGTTTTAACATCTCATCATTAAAGAGTGCTAAAACAGAAGAGAGATATCAAACAAATCCATATTGCCAAAACATTGGATAAATCAGAAACCATTAATGGAGACGTCGATAAGTCATGGTATTTGCTCAAAGATGCTGTTTTAAGCGCTGCTGAGGGAATACTTGGACGACCAGAGAACCACTCCCAGAAGCCATGGATGGATCATGCATGCCTTGATGCTATTCAATACAAAGGAGATTGCTATCTGAAGTGTCTACAAGGACGCAACACCAGGTCCACGAAGGAGAACTATAAACAGGCAAGACAAGCCGCTACAATGCTATGTAGACGAACGAAGAGAGAATGGTGGAAGAGACAGTGTGAGGAGATTGAAAGCTTCAATAAGGAACATCAATCGCGTAACTTCTTTCAACAGGTTAAAACCTTAAAGAAGGGCCCTCAAACTAGATCGACTGCTATTCAAAACGAAGATGGGGAGCTACAAGTAGACCTTAAAAATATTTTAGATACTTGGGCCGCTTATTTTGAGAATCTTCTCAACTTAAGTGACCAGCAACAAGTCGGGCAACGAGCAAAGCTTATTCGTGCGTCAAAGGTACATGTAGACAAACTAACCAAAGAGGAATTCGAAGCGGCGCTGTCTAAATTAAAACGCAATAAAGCACCTGGTATCGACGATATAACATCCGAAATGATTGTACATGGTGGCGAAACTCTATCCTTAAGATTTTTTGAACTTGTTCAAATGATCTGGAGGAATGAAACCATGCCACAGGACTGGAACACAGCTATGCTGACACCAATCCATAAAAAAGGTAATCGCCTACAATGTGCAAACTACAGAGGAATCGCTCTCCTTTGCACAGCATATAAAGTCTTTTCTTACATTTTGCTATCCAAAATCAATCCTTTTGCTGAACAACTGTTTGGAGAATATCAGTGTGGTTTCCGGCGGGGCCGAGGTACTACCGATGCACTTTTCTCGAAAAGGATGATTTTGGAAAAGTGCCGAGAGTTCAACATACCTGTGCACCAACTTTTCATTGATTTCAGGCAGGCCTACGACTCTATCGGACGAGAGACTCTATGGTCTGCTCTGGTGTCAATGGGAATTCCTGGTAAACTGGTATCACTATGCAAAATGACAGTACAGAACTCTCAATGCTGTGTACGAGTAGAGAACGAAATATCAAAGATTTTTAAAGTCGACCCCAGATTAAGACAAGGTGATGCTATCTCGAATCGCTGCAGGTAATCGAACTTTCTACTCAATTAAACCTCTCCTTGGATCACCGTATGTATCAACTAACGCCAAGCTCAAGTTATACAAGACATTGATTAGACCGGTTGTGATGTATGGGTCACAAACGTGGACCCTTACACAAAATGACGAATTGCATTTATCTGTATTTGAGCGTAAGATCCTACGCTACATTTTTGGTCCACTTAAGACAGACGATGGAGAGTATAGAACCCGGTATAACTTTGAGATCAGAGACCTTCTTGAGGGTCCTGATATAATAGGTTGTATCCGTTCTAACAGGATTGCTTGGTTTGGGCATGTTCTACGAGCCGATTCACAGTCTGGAATGATTAGAAAAATGTACGTTAGTACCCCAGGGAGTGGGCGACCGCGAGGTAGACCACGACTACAATGGGAGACTGACGTAATAAACGACCTTAAAAAAATAGGCTGGCATGTTAATTATGTCGCTGTTGCGAATGACCGTCGTGAATATTCAAATCTGATCAACCTGGCAACGCTCCTACATGGCCTTAAATGCCTTAAAAAAAAAAAAAAAAAAAAAAAAAAAAATTCTCGCCCCCCCCAAGATTTTGGTGAAATGACGCCACTGGACGGATGTAAGACAAATTAATTGTTCACTGCGATTTTTTTAAAAGAAAATGTGTTGTGTAGCAGGAATTACAATATGTGTCACAATATGAAAATATTTTAAGACTAACGTCCTACGATAATTTAACTTTAATGTCAAGGATGACTAATTTTTTACTAATCATTTTAGTTTTCATTTTTGGAGAGACAAAGACTAATAAATAATAATTATAATATGATTTACCAAAAAACGGAAATGTCCTTCCTTCGTCTGTTATATAAAAACTCTCATAAATATGATATTGCCAACTCTTATTTCTATTTTATAATCTAACTATTTCACATCCTACCCACTTTTAATCTTAAATAGAGAACAAAAATATAAGATGACTCTCAAATCACACTTAAGCTCAACCAACCAACTTATTTTGTAAAGAAAAAAACTCAACAACTCAAAATTTCTTTAACAAAAAGAAAAATGAGATTTTCTCTTTCACCCTTCATTTTCGTAATTTTATTTTACCGTGTGGGTTGATTTTTCTGTTTAGGATTTTTTCATTTGATTTTACTTTCTACATTTATTCGTATTAGTCATAGGTTCATAATCGGTATGTATTATCTCCATTGGCCGCTATCCCATTTTATTTTACATCAAAGTTGCTCTGAAATTTTTCTTTTTTTTCTTTGCATGTTTGTAGCCTAAACACGATTTTCTTTTTAACATACATATGTGAAGTTTGTTGACAAGGCAATATAAGGAAAAGTTTTCAAACTACTTGACACAAAAACGAAAAAAAAGAAACATGTGTCTTACAACAACGCGTTGCTTTGTAAATTGAAAATTTAGAAATTGGAATATCAGTAAACATAAGTAAAAGTTTAGTTGAGATTAAACTTGGAAAAGCTTTTGAACATTTATTAAAAGATGCGAATCGAAAATTGTGGTTTTTTATGAAATAAATAGTAAATAGAAATTTGATATTTCAAACGATTTTTTGATTTTAAAAACTTTTTCACAATAATATAAAATACTCTAAAAACTTTTTATTCATTTTTAGCACCTTTCTTAGTTCTTAATAAATTGAAAAATATCGGTTTTATAACAATTTTATATTTAGTGAAAAAATGATAACAAGTGATAAACGATAATAACTTTGGAGCGAACGCTTTATCATGAACAATTTTTTGTGCACTGTCGTGCTTCAACTTCTTGTTATTACCCTTTACCATAGCTGCCTATTTTTCAATTTATTTTTTCAATTTATGTTATTACTAGCTTTGAACCGTTTGAAAACAACGCCAATAGCACACAAAATAACGCAGTTCTTAATGGAATCAAACATCTCTGCACCGGAACTTGCTCTTTTTGGGGACTCCTTGTGTATGGCACGTTATAGTTATGTAGAACAACCTGAAGTAACTCTCAAGACCAACCTTAGTAATGGTCTTATATTTTGATAATGGCATGGCATATATGCCAAACTTGGAAGTCTGGTACCGTCTTATTGTTTTAATTAGAAAAGATTAGTATTTAATGGCCTGTTTGGTTTGGCTTTTTTTGGCTTATTTCCTTATTTGGGTATCAAAACTACTCTAGGTTTTCTATATTGTTGGGATATGCAAGAAAGGCTAAAGTTTGCTTTGAACCAAATCTCGAGATTTGGGAAAATGGTGCTCAGTTTTCAGGTCGATCTGAAAGATGCTGCCACCTCCAAGATATTTAAACGGTCTGATCGACTCAACTGTGGTCTGACATAACTTCATACAATTGTTGGTAGATATTGTATTGCCCTGTTGATCTTAAATTTTCATAGTTGATGTATTGGTTCTCGCGCGATTTGTGCTGCAAATATCAGTTTGACACCATTGGCGTGGGTGTTGTTTCTGCAACATGCTTCTATATTAACCTGAAGTGTGTTATACAAAAATTTCAAACGGGCTGTTAGTGTTTTTAAAGTGAAAATGCTTGCTGGTTGGTACTGAAGCACATATATAAAATGTCAAACAAAAAAGCATGCGGATATCCTCTCATCTTGCGAAGTGTGCAGTTTGCTAAAACATACTGGCAAACTGCACTATGATGGTGTATCTGCACCAGCTGCTACATATCTAGAAATAAATTTAATTAGCAGAAATTGTTTCAACCTTTAATTAAAAATACGATCGCAGTACTTGCAAGTCGGTTATAGTTAAAATAAATTACTAACATTCAATACTACATTGTAAACGTTTAATAAATTTTGCTAATTAACTCATACTATTAATTTCTTTTCTATATTTTCAGGTAAGCTTTCTTTTCATATCTGTAGTAAAAATGTATAGAATATAAAAATATGAAGCACGGTTAAAGGTAAGTTTATTTTATTTTCACTGTTAAATTTAACCTTTTCATAATCACTTTCTTTAGAGCAAAGCAAAACAAAATTTGCATTTTATTTGCCTTTATTTTTATTTTATTTGCATTTTATTTGCATTTTATTTACTTTTTATTTGCATTTTATTTGCACTTTTTCGCATTAATTCAAATACAAATAAAGTGTAAATAAAATGCTAGTAACATGTAAATAAAGTGCAAATAAAGTGCAAATAAAATGCAAATAAATTACAAATAAAATGCTAATTAAGTGCAAATGAAGTGCGAATAAAATGGAAATAAAATTCAAATAAAGTGCACATAAAGTGGAAAAAATAGCAAATAAAATGCAAAACAAGTCTAAAAAATGCAAAAAAATGCAAATACGATCGTAGTGGTTTTCGTTTAAAATTAAATTAACTTTTAGCGTAAATTTTGTCAAAAAGATTGGTAAATTACGTTCTGAGTTAAGTCTGGTACAGAATAAAAACAACGAATTTTCAGTTATAAACCAAACCCAAAGGTTATAAAAATTATATAAAAGAATTGCAATCTTCCTTAAAAAATTCAACCTTTCATAAGACATCCCACTCCACCGGTTTAAAAAAAATTCGTTTTACATTCCCCACTCTTTGCACCTCAAAACACAGAGTTCCAGTTCCAATTTCTAAGAGTAAAGTTTTTTTTATAAATGATATTTTATAGAGATTTTGTTTAATTTTTGTTTTATTTGCACTTTTAACTTTATTTGCATTTTATTTGCACTTAAATGAAAATAAAATGCAAATAAAGTTCAAATAAAATGTAAATAAAATACTTATAAAGTGCAAATATATGGAAAAAAGTGCAAAATGCCAATAAAATGTAAATAAAATGCAAATAAGATGCATATAAAGTGCAAATAAAGTGCAAATGAAATGCAAATAAAATAAAATGCAATGAAAGTGCGAATAAAGTGCAAATAAAATGACTGCATTATTTTCTTAATTTTTCAGTCCTTGGGTGTTGGCATATTATCGAAAATGTATATGTTTGTTTGTGTGCGTCTCATCCTTTTAACTTAGAAAGTGGCCGATAAATTTGATAAATTTCAGAATTGTAGAAAACTTAATCAATATGCCCAATCCCATCTATAAAAACACTCTAGCAACCTCTTAGAGTAAAGAATGTAAAACGAAATGTTTTCGGAACCAGTCGAGTACGATGTCATATGTAAGGTTGGATTTTTTAAGGAAGATTGCAATTATTTTATATAATTTGGATTATTAATGAAAATTCGTTGTTTTTATTCTGTACCAGACTTAACTCAGAATGTAATTTAGCATTAAATTTAATAAAATTAACGATAAAATTAAATTGAATTTTAAACGAAAACCACTGCGATCTTATTTGCATTTTATTCGCATTTTACTTGCACTTTATTTGTACTTTATTTGCATTTTATTTGCATTTGATTTGCACGTTATATGCATTTTATTTGCATTATATTTGCTTTTAAGTGCAAGTATAGTGTAATAAATTCGAAATAAAATGCAAATAAAGTACAAATAAGTGCAAATAAAGTGCAACTAAAATTCAAATAAAAAGCAAATAAAATGCATATAAAACACAAATAAAATGCATATAAAATACAAATAAAAGGCAAATAAAATGAAAACAAAATGCAAAGAAAGTGCGAATAAAATGCAAACACACTGCGAATAAAGTGCAAAAAGATGCAAATAAAGTACAAATAAAATGCAAATAGATTGCAAATAAAATGCAAATAAAATGCAAATAGTATGCAAATAAAATGCAGATAAAGAGCAAATAAAATGCAAAATCAATACTTCGGTTTGTGTTAAGGGTTTTTATACAGTTTTCGGTAAAAGGATTTTATGAGGACGATGATGTATATTAAACTTAAACTCTTTGTAAAAATAAAAGTATTTTATCCTTGTTCAGAAGTTTATTACAAAACTAACACGAAACATCCATACGTTGCCGGAAAATTATAACAGATCATAAATTAACATAATTTAGTGATAAGATAATACATTCAGCAAACTGCTCAAAAACCTCTCCATTTAGCGTTCAGCAACTATAACTTTTAAAAAACATACAACCTATTATCTACCAATACCTGAGGACTGAGAGTTTCGATTACTATTTCTCTGAGAACTTTTTCGTTTAGCTAAATGCTTCTTTTCAATAATTATAACTTCTAAGAAAAAACGATATTTTCCAACCCAACTGTTTCTATTAGTCCACAACACTTTTTACACAACCTCTTCTGTTACTCAAAGTGTGTGTATTCGATATAGGTACAATTATTTTAGAAAAACGACATTTAATATGAACCAATCTGATATTTTTCAATCCATTTGTTCCAATTAGTCCAAAAAACTTCTTATAAAACTTCCGCATTTAGCGTAACAATATTTTGAACATTTTTGGAATTTTTTATTCAAGATTTTGATGCAAACAATTGGACATACTTTATGAAGAGGGCGTCAAAGTGTGTTTTAGATGCATTTTTTCTGCCTCAAACCACAATCTTGACTGCATATGCATCTGTTAGTCATTTTATTAAATCGGTAACATGATTCAATTTTGTTAGAGCTCGCAATCGTTATTCTGAGTATGGTGCGGCAACAAAGTACACTATTCGTTAAGGGAAGCTTAAGCCTAAGATTATCATTTATAAGATTGGATGATGATCGCTGATGATTGGACCCTGGCCACTCAAAACAAAGACATGGGTGTTTTGGAGGATTTGCTCTCAACTGACCTAGCGATAATGAATGACTATTTTTGAACGTGGAGTTTATTTCCCAATCTAAGTAAAACCGAGAGCTCCTGTTTCCACTTAAACAACAAACTGGCAAAACACGAACTATCAGTGTTATTTAACGGCACTGTCATTAAATACAATCAACAGCCAAAGTACCTGGGCATTACTCTCGATACAACTCTTTCTTTTAAACTCCACCTAGAAAATACGTCACAAAAACTTAAAACGAGAAACAATATATTGCACAAACTGGCAGGCTCTACATGGGGTGCTACTCCAGCTACCCTCCGAACAACTGCTCTAAGTCTGGTTTACTCAGTGGCTGAGTATGGCGCACCAGTCTGGTTGAATAGCACACATACTCAAAAAGTTGACTGCCAGCTGCATGCTACGATGCGTACTATAAGTGGTACTATCAGATCCACCCCTTTACCTTGGCTCCCTGTGTTAAGCAATATCGCTCCACCTGCACTCAGACGCTCGCATGCTCTCATGCGTGAACATAAAAAGGTAACTAACAACACCACGTTACCCTTGCACGAATATTACGGTGACCACACTCGTTGTCGATTGAAGTCAAGAAAGCCTCCACATAAAACTGCCAGCAACCTGCTGGCAACTGATTTTAATATCTTGGATGCCTGGGACACCTCCTGGCAACATTACAACACAACTGGCCTTTCTATTACTAACCCGACTTCTACCCAACCTGGTTTCGATTTGCCACGTCATACCTGGACTACATTAAACCGAATAAGAACGAATCATGGACGTTGTGCTGATTCTTTCTACAAGTGGGGCATTTCAGAGTCCCCTGAGTGTGACTGCGGCGCTCCACAACAAACTATAAAACACATTGCAACTGTGTGTCCAATTCGACGTTACAATGGCAACATCTCAGACATCCATTTGGCAACTCCCGATGTAGTAGCATGGATAGACTCGCTCGATGTAAACATCTAATGTTCAAATGTACTGCTCAATGTTCAAATATTTTACTTTTTAATTTTTACTTAAAAGACGCGCAATCAAATCGATTGTAAGTTCATTTAATGTGTATCCATGTATTGTTTTAGGTAGATTTCATAGAAGAGTCTACCTATTTTTAAGTTTAATTTTTTGGTGTGTCACAAAAAAAACCATACGCTAAATAAATCATTTATAAAGCTTCTGCGTCATTTTTAGTGAATAAAATGAAAATAATATGTCTTTACATATACTTAATGTGTTTATTTTTTTATCCCAAAAAATCAATTAACTTCGAATAGCCCTCTTTTATTGACATACTGTTCTGTACTGCCTTCCAACAGTTATTTATAGATTATCTGACGACAAGGAAAAATACATTAGGTGTACATCAGGTCATTTCGCCATGGCTATTTATTGCTTCTCCTACGCCACTGGTAACTCCAAGAGTATACAAGCCTTTACAGAGTATACAGGTCTAAAATCTTCCACTATGACAAATAAGTGTTGAGAAAGAAATTCTTTTGAACATGGTAAGTGAGAGAAACAATCCACTAAATGCAGTTTCTTTCTTATAACTCTTAGCAAAACATCCCAAACGGAAATTAGTTAGGAAAAACCTGAATACACTCAGGGCGTGGTCAAATGATCTAGGTCCGATCAGTTCAGAAAGGGTAATCTAAAGTGGGTCAGTTCCGGGTCTGATTTAGAATACCCTTTTAGGGCTAACCTTATTTGAATATATCCGACCCTAATTTGATTTTTCGTATTTCACCCTTAGTTGGGCAATCTGATCAGGGGCTGATACAAAATGCCTTACTAGGTTCTGCCTTATTTTTCTTGAACTAAGTCCTATTTCATTTGATAAAATTGCATTCGGCCAAAATTCACTAGAGTAATATATTCATTTTAGAAATAAATAGTTAACCAAATTTCACCTATAGTTTAGTTCTTGGTCCATATTTTTATTTTTAGACATTTTTATTTAAATTTAATTATTTTGTATTTAATTTATTTAAATTTAACTTTGATAATATTTTGTATTGTTTTATATTTTTTGAATTGAAATGAACGTTTTTTTTGCAATGTACTCGACTAACATATTATTGATATGGAAAAGGAAAAGAAGTCCGGTCAGAATCTGAGCCCCGATATAACGCTCGTCGGAACAGCGATATTCAGATCAGCGCCTGATCCGACTATACCTATCAGGGCCTGATAGGGCTAAAGCGTTACACTCATAATCAGGACCGTATGCGGCTGCCCTTCCAGAGCCCGATCCGAACAAGGGCAATCACGATCAGGGACCCATTTGAGACCTAACAAATGTTTGCTCTGAAATGGGATAGTCAGATCAGGCCCTGGTCAGATTCCCCTACTAAGAGCCAAATACGAAAAACCAAATAAGGGTCGGCTATATTCATTTAAGGTTAACCCTAAAAGGGCATTCTAAATCAGTCCCGGAACAGGCTCACATCAACTTGCTGTGATAGGACTTGCTCTTTCTGAACTGATCATCTCTTAACGAGATGGCTGATCAGTTCAACACCAACCTTGTCTGGGCGTCATGGATGGTAGCATTACTGCTTGTTTCGTTTAATCTACGCGCACAAATACAAAATGGTCAGGGGACCTCACTTGTATGATGGCCCGGCAGATCCCCAGGTCTAATGAACAGATATAAATAAATAGTGAAATACTGACCAGTTTCGGGATAGAAACGGCCCTCAGGATTAGCTAGATTCTACACTTTTAGTACATCTCTAAATAATACGCAAGTCACAAAGCCGGCTCTTTTGGCAATGACCCAGTTCAATCGGATTGTTGTTTTTTTCCTTGGCCGCTTGCTGAATAATTTTTATAAATATGAAACCGAACAATGGTTCTAGACAATGACGAAAAATGATTGGTGTGATATTATTTTGGTATTTGATACCACTTTAGACACACTTGATAAAAAATATAACACACTGTAATAAGTTTACGGTTGGTCAAACTATATTACCAAACTAATTGCATCATTAAAGTGAGCACAGATGCAAAAAGTAGTCTGACACTTGATTAAAAAATTGTTTAAAACTATTGGTTATTGTATTTTCTTGGGTTCACTAACATAATTAATCCCGAATAGTTAAAACAGTTTAATGAGTCAACAATTAAAAATAACAAATTGACTAGAAGTTTTTTAATGGAAACTATTGACGTTAAACCAGCAACTGGATTTTAACTTAGAACATTGAGGTTTCGCTACGTAGATTTTGTAGTGTAGATTTTTAATATACAAATAATAAACGAAATAAAATTGTAAAGTAAAACCTGATCAATAAATCGGAATTTTTGAAGATTAAAACAGACAACGGACATTTTGTCTGACTTTCGTCTACGATCCTCAATGAACCATCAACGGTGTAATTTGTAAACAATATTGTTATTAAATTCACAAAAAAAAAACATTCAACAATTCAATAATTCAAAACATTATCACATTTGAAAAATTCTATTACATGTCCACTTTTTTATCACATATTCTCTAAACTTTGTATACAAATTCATTTAATATTTAGTTTGAAATTAACATAACTCCAGGCGAGTTGCTTCTTTACACAAAAAAAAACAGAATATCTTACAGTAATAATAAATAATACCGATTCCTTTCTCACATAACAGAACATATTTTTTTTCTTTAGCTTATAGATATAGAATATCTATATAGAAATTCTTCTGTTCTATGAAATATTTGCAGTTTATTTTTTTTTCTGTTAGCTACGAAACTATTTTCATCCAAAGGGAGAACTTACTCGTACAAGTAAAATGCAAAAGTACAAACAAGAAAATCACAAATGTATCCAATTCACTTCAATCGTTTTTCTCAACGTTTGTTGTTTTTCGTTTTATTTTTATTTAAAAAAGACACAACTTAAAGCTTTTTCATCGAATTGTTGTTGTACAAATGTACACTACTCGTATACGCTTTTTATTTTCAATTTTTGAATACCAAATCCGCCTTTGGTTAGAACTGTAACGATTATTGTGCTTGTGTTTCGTTGTTTTTTTATTTGTTTTTTTTTAGGAAAACTAAGTATAAGATTTGTAATATTATATGAGATTTTTTTTTGTTTGTATAAAAAACAGATTTCCTTAAATCAAAATTCGGAAAAATAAAATGGTAGTATGTTGTCAGTTTTTAATGAATTGTGGGAAAGACCGTTTTCATAATAATGCATTGTTGATAAATAGATGGTTAAAGTCATGTGTTTAATATTGTATTCCGTCATATAACGTAAATACAAATAACACATATGTTCATTAAAATTAGTGACCCCAGAGCGATTTCTCATATAAAAGAGGCCAGATATCATATAAAAACGACTATTTCTGAAATAAAAAACCATTAATGTTATCAAATTTTATTTTTCTTAGTGACTGGATGCAGTATGCAGAATTGAGAAAATCTGAAACTAACTTTTATGTTGGTCGAATAGTTAGTTTCAGATTTTCTCAATTCTGCATACTGCATCCAGTCACTAAGAAAAATAAAATTTCAAATTAATTTAATTAATTTTTTTCCTAGATGACTTCAATTCACAGTCTGAATTCATAAAAAAAATGTACGTTAGTACCCCAGGAAGGGGGTGACCGAGAGGTAGATCATGACTGCAATGGAAGACGAACGTATCATAAACGATCATAAATAAATCGCCTGCCATTATTATGTGTTTTAATGCTGTTTTAATGTGCATATTCTATATATATGTGCATAATGTACATATTCTATGTGCATCAATTTTAATGTGTATATAAAATATTTGGTTCAATACTTCATAAATGATGATTACTAACAAAAAACAACTACAATGTGTAAACTAAATGTGAGGTGCAAAAATTAAAATTGTATCATTCAGTATTCAGTGGTAATTGTGAGACGCAATAATTAATAATATATTATTTAGTATGAGCAATTGCTATTGTGATGTGCAAAAATTAATACTATGTTACTCATTCTTTGACCGCCACTGTAAAGAGCTGTAGCTACTGTTTTCTTGTTCATTATTCAATCGACTTTATGAGGCGCAATATTTCATACTACTCGGCATTCTGAGGTGCAGCAATTAATTTGTTTTCCAATCTTCGATCGCCATTGTGAGGCGCAAAATTTAATATTATTTTATTTAGACTTCGATCGCTATTGGAGGCACAACAATTAATATTTTGTTTTTTAGTATTCAATAACCATTGTGTGGTACATCACCGACCAATTGGATAGCTTTCGATTAATTTTAAACATTCATGAGCAACCATTTCCGCGTTGATAGACTTTTAATTTATTTTCATCAAATAATCCGTACAGTCCATTATACCGCATTAAAAGCTTCAATCGTTTTAGTCAATTTTCTAATCAAAAATCCATTTTAAAGAAGGCTCACTCCATCCTCAATTACAATTTGTCATTTAAGCAAAATATAGAACACTACAGCGATGTTCAAGCTGACGTTTCTTTATTATTCCGCTACAAAAAATTAATTTCAGTTTATAAATTATATCGGAATCGAAGGTTTCTCAGTTTTTGGGTAACATGTCGATCTCTCACTCACTAATAATATTTTCTTTATAAGGAGCCATACGCGGAAACGCTATGGAAAATTTATTTGCAACAGTTAAAATGTCTTCCAAACACTAACAACAGACCTTATGTTAATATCATTACCGTAAGTGACGTAAGTGATGTAGGTACTTGATATTGTTAACGGAATGCAAAAAGTTACGGTTTCTGAATGTAAAGCATAATAAATATGTAGCCGTCACCAATTAATAGTTGAACAGAATTTGACAAAATAAATAGTATATTGCTATGAGATCTTGCCAAAACAAAATTAACTGTTCTTAATTAGTTTAGAAAACAATTCGATTAAATATTGGATAACATTTTTTCTGTATTCAGTTTTCATCCAATTAGATACATAGCTAAAATTTTTTTGTAACGAGTCATACTTACTTATCCAGAAGTGTCTCTATATATTTATTTTATCAAATAAAACAATCAATATAAATTATCAATTGGAAAACAATCCAAAGTTAAGCAAAAGGACATTTATATCAAAGATGAAATCTTTTAATTCGTTAGGTTATACATAGATATCCAATTGTCTTACAATATATATTAAATTCAAAGTGAATTTATTATTATATTTTCATTTTGTGTTTCTTGGTTTATTGTTTTAAAATAAATCGACTATGTGAAATTGACTAAAGTTATGGTTTTAGTGTACAGTTGGGATAGGACATGTTGCAGAAATATATAAAAGAAGAAAAGCTCATGCTGTAGGGAACTCAAAAAAATGAACAGCTTTTACTGTTTGAAATGCTTTTTGTCACATTATTCTTGAAGTCAATAAACTATTATTTTTATTATTGGATTTTAACTTTGTCCACTCCAAATATGAATGAACATGCCATGGTGACGCTTATAGCACGCCAAAAAATGTATGTACTATTTTCTATATTAGAGCTTGCATTAAATTGAAACTTAAAGCATTTCATAATTGTCATATAAAATGATAAAATCCGCAAAAAATGTATATCATAAGAAATTAGGTTTGCACCCTAGCTTATTTCTCAAACATCTGCGGTCACCAAACCCGTCTAAGCCACAAGTGTGCTATGTTTAAAACTTGACGAAAGTTTGACACATACAGGGTTTTTCAATAAGAACATAACAATTTTGTATTTAAATAAAACATAGAATAATTGAGATATCGAGCTGAAACTTATTTCATATACAACACACATTTACATTTAAGAATGGAATTCGATCTCGGCCCTATGACCACCGCGAGCACGTTTGCAGTGATCGACGAAAAAATAGGGTCCAACCACACCCCAGCATTTCATGCTTCCACACCACACGGTCACTTTTTGTGGATGAAGTGTAGTCTCTTGAAGCACATGTGGGTTTTTTGCTAACCAAAAACGCATATTTTGCTTGTTAACAAAGCCATTTACCTGAAATGAGCTTCATCGCTGAAGATGATTTTTCGATGAAATTCATTATTTTTTTCAAACTTTCTTCGACCTTTTTCTCAATCGGAAAAGTTTCGGCGCTTCAAATGATCAAGAGGCTTCAGTTCTTGAGTTAATTTGATCCTGTAAGGGTGTAGGCCAAGGTCTTTACGTAAAATTCTCCAGAATTCCTGTGAACGGCGTGGAATCGACTGATTTTACTCATTTCGAACTGAAGCTCTTACGGCTGCGATATTTTCGGAACTCCGACCGGTTGTCTCACTGGCACAGGAACATTCAATAGACAATAATGAATATGTTAACTCGAATTTATCCACTATAGCACGCACAACCTGTCTGGTGGGACGATTATTACGACCGAAAATTGGAGTAAGTGCCCTTAAAGTTGCGACCATACCGACTGAGAATTTTGGTAGTATTTTTTAATAATTTCCAAACGGTGCTCATTCGTGAACTTCACCATGATAAAAATGTAATCTTTGACTAATGTTTTGACATTGACAGATCATAAAAAAAATTTAAGAGTGAACTCTTGAAAAACTCTTTAGTAGAACGTTATATCAGAAAACCGAAACACTGTTGAGTTAAAATATACATATTTAAGCCTTCGGAAAGGTAAACTACACGGTACGAAATAAACCCCAACGCTAAGAGCATGCTCACAAATTGGCATGCTATTACTTCGGTCTGAAAGACCTAAGTATTACATTCATGAGCTCAAAGTGAAATTCTTACCCCCACTTTTTTTGGCATTTCTCGACGTTTTAGGACCTACTGATTCTAAAAAAGCAAAAAAAAAAAATGTGTGTCTGTCTGTCGGCCGTCCGGCCGTCCGGCCGGCCGTCACAACCGACGAAATCTAGAAAACCGCTGGACGGATTTCAAAATTTTTTTTTTCAAAAAATAGGTTTACTCAATGGGAAGAGCCGAAAGGACGATGTGTTCGATAACTGTACCGGAAGCGTGTCAAAAAATCGTCAAGTGTGTCAAAACAAGCAAATTTGCATATTTTTTGCTTAAAAAACGTTCATTTTAAGTGATTACGAGTAGGAACATTGAATTTGGAGAAATTTGGATGGTCGGGATTGGTATGTGAGAAAAATGTTGTCAAATGTGTGTCAAAAGAAAGATTTTTATTTATTTTTTTACACAATTTTTTGGAAAAAAAATAAAATCAATTGTTTGTTTGAAATGAAGTTTTATTATTATTATTGAGAAGTATGGCATTATAAGTTTGTCAAAAAATGTTGTCAAGTGTGTCAAAAGAAAGATTTTTATTTATTTTTTTACCTAATTTTTTGAAAAAAAAAAAATATAATTTATTGTTTGTTTGAAATGAAGTTTTATTATTATTATTGAGAATTATGGCATTAAAGTTTGTCAAAAAAATGTTGTCAAGTGTGTCAAAAGATTTTTATTTAGTTTTTTTCCCAATTTTTTGGAAAAAAATAAAATTGTTTCTTTGAAATGAAATTGTCAAGTGTGTCAAAAGAAAGATTTTAATATATTTTTTTACACAATTTTTTGGAAAAAAATAAAATCAATTGTTTGTTTGAAATGAAGTTTTATTATTATTATTGAGAATTATGGCATTATAAGTTTGTCAAAAAAATGTTTTCAAGTGTGTCAAAAGAAAGATTTTTATTTATTTTTTTACCTAATTTTTTGAAAAAAAAATATAATTTATTGTTTGTTTGAAATGAAGTTTTATTATTATTATAGAGAATTATGGCATTATAAGTTTGTCAAAAAATAATGTCAAGTGTGTCAAAAAATGATTTCATTTATTTTCAGCCAATTTTTTGGAAAAAAAAATGTAGCTGTTTTTATGACGTAAATGTAATTAAAAATGAAATTGGACATGGAAATTTTTGAATTTGTTATAGTTTTTGAAATATTTTTGGAATTTTTAAAAAGTTTGTATTTTTGATTTTGTAATAATTTTTGCAATATTTTTAGAATTTCGGGAAAAAGTTTGAATTTTTAAGAATTTTTGAAATATTATTGGAATTTAGAAAAAATTTAAATATTTGATTTTATTCTAATTTTTGGAATATTTTTGGGATTTTGAAAAAGTTTGATTTTATTTAATTTAACAATATTTTTGGAATTTTGATTATAATCTTCCGGCAACGTATTGATGTTTCGTGTTAGTTTTGTAATAAATTTTGAAACAGAGATAAAAAATACCTGTACTTTAACAAAGAGTTATGTTTGATATACATCGCTGCCCAAAACTAAAAACCATGTCCTTGTAAAAGTTTTTTGCCGAAAACTATATCAAAATCCTTAACCCAGACCGAAGTGTTGATATCTCAGAGTTGTGAGATTTCAGCCCCTCCATATTTTTCCGTATTGAAGTCTACAGAAAAATGGAAACCTAAAGAATGGCCTACTTACATTACGTCGCTTTAATAATGAAACAACGTATTTGCAAAAGTGTAGTTTCGAGATAATTGGGTTTAAAGATTTTTCGATTTTTGATTTCTTGACTAATTTCTCCACAGCATATTAAAATTTCACATTGGTACCTGCTGACTTTTCTACCTAAAAAGAGGTGAAAAGTCAATCAGATACCTTATACGTTATTTCATATTTCATATACGTTATTTCATTTTGCATGGAAGTACGATTAAGTCTAAAACTAATTATTATTGAACTAACGCATAATATTCTTACAATTTTTTATTTATATGAACCGGCATATCATGTAGTAATGAATGATGCTTATACAATATTTTAGATTTACCATTTCGTGTGGCGATCATAATGTATGTAAAGTATACGACACTGATTTTACTCAAGTTATTATTCTGTAGAAATTGAAATCTCGTACATGCATTTACGCTGTTTAAATATTTAACCAAATTCAAATTTGCATGTACGTTAATTAACAATATATTAATTTTCACCCCTAGTTATAAAAAAATTGGAAAATGTTAAAATGCCACTTTATAGACATCCTTATGGGGAATGCAGCGCACCCATTATATAATAACAACGTATATATAGCATACGTTATTTCATTATTAAAGCGACGTAACAATTATAAAAACCGTAAAATGAAAGGCATAAAAATTTAGATCGAAAGGTAGGTGAGTACCCTAGTCTGGGCATGAACCAAGGATGTATACCTTGGGTGAAACTTATTTTCAGTAACAAAGCCTAAAGCAATTTAAAACTTACCGCATTTCACTGTTGTGATATAAAATTATGTAATTCACAAACGGAATAGCAAAAAAAAAAATCTAGATAAAAAACTAGAATTTCCCTCCCTAGTCTGATCTTATTTTTACTTAAGTTGAATTTTTCCACTGTCATTAGACTCCATATTATGGAAATGTTTTTTACATTATATGGGATTTTTTGCATTAATTCGCATTTTGCGTTTTTATGTGTTGTTCTGATACATTTTGTAAAAAAATTTGTTTGTGGCTATTATTGACTATGGCGTTGAGAGTTTTTATAATTTAATAACTGAAATTCACATTTAGCCGACGTTGATACAAACTGCAACCAAACCATAACAACTGTCGAAGAGCATGATTGAACAATGCAGGACCAGGGCTGGGCAATCCTAAGAGGGAAGTCGTACTCATGACAAGTGGCGCCCAGTACCTGATGTTTCTTGAAGTCATTCTTGATTACATACGCAATTTACAAAACCATATTATGTACGATGCTGACACAGTCAAAATAAATAAAATGCAAATAGATAAAATGTAAAATAAAATGCAAAATAAATAAAATCTTTTGAATTTCATTGTTGGTCGCGAAAACGTTTATGGCGTTACCACCGTTCAAAGTATTTAAACGCTATTTATTCAAATCTATGTTATCGTTTCTTAATTCTAACCTAAGTCGCATTATTTGTTTTTCCAGTCCCCGTGTCTAAACAAAAACGTTTATAATTAACGTCTTAGAGATTAATCGACTACGGTTCGAACAATTAAAACAACTAATTGTGCTTTATTGATGTCACAAATTTGTTTTTACCATTTATTTCGCTTGTCTCCATATCGTTAGTTTTTGGTTTTGATAGGTAGGAATTTAAATTTCACCCAAATAAGTTTATTTAACAAAATACTCCTTAAATTAGCTGCAAACAGAATTATGCATATATGGATTTTCAGGATTTTTTTCCTTTAACTCCATTTAGGAGCATAGGGCGTCTACTAGACTGGACCATCTGACTCTGTTTGGGGCAATCGCTTTCAGTTCACCCCATGTCTTGCCAATTTGTTTTGCTTCAGCTAGCACCGTTTTCTTCCATGTCATGGGTGGTCTTTCAACTCTCCTTTTACATTGTGGATTCCACCCTAGGGACATCCTTGTTATATCTTCAGCTGATTTCCTCAGTGTATGTCCTATCTATCTCCATTTCCTTTGTTTTATCTCGGTCTCAATGTCTAACTGCTCTGTCTGCGTAGAAGTTCCTGGTTACTGATGGTGTTCGGCCAGAAGCATTTGATCAGTCTTCTCATGCATTTGTTCACAAACACCTGTAGTTGATTTGTGATCTTTCTTGTATGTTTCCACGTTTCACACACATACAGCAGTACTGACTTGACACATGTATTGAACATTCGTAGACTTGTCTTTCTTGACAGGACGGATGCATTCCAGATCTTGTGAAGCATATTGAACGTATTTCTGGCTTTGTTAATACGCTGACTGATATCTTCTTCAGTCCCGCCTGTTTTTGCCACAGTACAACCAAGGTACACAAATTTGTCAACTTCATCCACTTGTGTATTGTTGATGGTAATTGGTGTTATCGTTTTGGTGTTTAATCTCATAGCCTTTGTTTTCCTGATATTAATGTAGAGACCGACTTCATGTGCAAGGGTTGATAGCTTCTGTATTTTCTGCTGCATGTCCGTATGTGTGTGTGTGTGTGTGTAAGTAGACAGATGTCATCTGCGTAGTCTAGATCATTGAGCCATCTTGTTGTGTTCCATTGGATTCCATTTGGACTTGCATCATCGAGCTTTCTCATGATACTATCTAGTACTATTAGGAATAGTAGCGGGGATAGTACACAGCCTTGTGTCACTCCTCGGTGGTTGTAGTATTCATCACTTTGCTGTCCTTTGTATTGTATTCTGTTTCCAGCATCCCGATACATTTCTTTGATTAGATCAACTATTTTCTTCGGGACGCCCATTTCACAAAGTGTCTTCCATATCGCGCTTCTGTTAATTGAGTCGAAGGCGCGTTCGAAGTCCACGAAGAGGAGATACAATGGTGAATTCCATTCATTTGATTGCTCTATTATGATACGGATTGTGTTGATATGATCGGTGTTGTATTGAGCAGAGAAATACCTCTCGACTTTTTGCATTCTCTTAGATCACCTTTCTTTGGAATTGTTGTGGTTAAACTCTCTTTCCATTTGGTTGGTATTTTACCGTTGTTCCATACATCAGCTAATAGTGGTGTTAGAGCTTCTGCTGTTGTGTTTACATCTGCTTTGAGTAATTCTGCTGATATATTATCGTTACCAGCAGATTTGTTATTTTTGAGTTTCTGTATAGCATCTCTAACTTCCCGTTCCGTTGGTGGATGGGTGCTGATAGTTTCGTTATAGTTGTCATCCGGAGACGTCAAATTATCTTCATGTTGCTGGCAGTTGTCTTCAAAGTATTCTTTCCATCTATTTAGCTGTTGCTCATGTGTTGTGAGGGTTTGACCAGATTCGTCCTTTATTGGTGGAGTGTTTGTGTATTTGTTAGTGACCTTTCTCACGCATTTGTGTAGTGTGCGCATATTTCTATTAGCTGCTGCTGTTTCTGCAGTCTTGATAATGCTTTCTGTGTATCTTCTGCGATCATTGCTTGCCATCTTTTTAACTTGTTTTGCTGTACTTCCATATTTGCTGCGGATCTCCTTTGTGTTCTGGTGACACAATTGCAACTTGAGCTGACGACGCTCTTCAATTTTCTTCCAGATATGATCGCTAATCCATGGTTTCCGTGATTTGTCATGGTATCCCAGCACATCTGTAGCAGTTTTGACGTAAGCTTCTTTAACTTGTTCCCATTTTTCATCAATGCTGGTGGTTTCGTTGTTTGGTAGATTGAACTGGAGCGATTCTTTGAAGATGTTATTTGTATTTTTGTCGCTCAATCTGTTGATGTTAAATTTCCTCAGACATGACATGACTACGTGATCAATTTGATTCTTTATTCTTCCATTTGGTGATGTCCAAGTGTATTTGTGTATGTTCTTGTGTGGGAACTTGCTGCCTCCTATGAGTAGTTGATTTGTGACACAACAATCGATGAGCCTGTTTCCATTATTGTTACGTGTTGATTCTAGTGCATGTTTGCCCATGACTGATTCCATTCCTATGTTGTCGGTTCCAATTTTGGCATTGAAATCACCTTGTTTTATTTTGATGTCATTTCGGTGTGCACTAGCCAGTGTTGCTTGGAGCTGTTCGTAGAATTCATCTTTTTTCGCATCATCAGCTTCTTCGGTAGGTGCATAGCACTGTATGATCGTTGTATTTCTAATTTTCGATTGGAATCTTGCTGTTATTATTCTGCTACTGATTGGTTTCCATTCGAGAAGTGCTTTCTTTGCGTTTGGTGTTGTTAATATTGCTACGCCTTGTTCATGTGTGTTGGATTTACCAGAGAAGGAGTGGTTTCCTTTACTTGATGGTTTCCTACGTGGTTTCCTTTACTTGATGTTAACTCTCCACTGTTTTTCCATCTTACTTCACTGAGTCCTAGTATCTCGATGTTATATTCTTCCATTACTTTCTCAACTTGTGCTAACCTCGATGTTTCTATCAGAGTTCTGACATTCCAGTTTCCTACTTGTGCCAGGGTTCGGTAGCCAAGGGTCGATATTTGATTTTTCCGGTTTGTTTTGTTTTGTTTCTTTCTAGTGTACGTTTCTTTAATCTTTTGAATTTCGGATTCCCTTTCAGATTAACGGATTCGATTGGGCCATCGAATCCTAGCCAGTTTCCAGAGCTGCTGGATAAGGTATACTGGCATACCGTGGGCGAGATATTCCTGCTTCAATGAGCTACAATCATATTTCCATATTTTTTCTGATGAAGTTCCCAAGCGGTCACCCGTTTAAGTTGTAGACCTTCCCAGTGTTGCTTAACTTCCTTGTAAGTGATGTTGTCTTAACCACTTCTCCATCTCACCCACTGATTTTCAGGATTAGTTATATAAAACACAAAAAAATGTTACGATAGTAATGTGTTGTATCGTAAAATAAAACGATTATCTTAGAATCAAAGCGATGATTACGACAAACGAATTTTAAGACTTCTTATATATTTGCTGTTTATGTAGTTACAAATTACACCACTTAGCCTGAGTTATGTCTGTGTCACCAATTCATTCTTCGTATAACGGTTTGTTTTCCATAATCCTGCTTAACGTAAGGCACCTTGCTAACCTACTATATCAAATTTTTTCACAATTTCATTCTATTGCTTCGAATAATAAAGTTTATGATGTTCATGTTTATATATGAAAACTTTTTAGTTTTGTTGTATTTTCTTTTGACATTTGAAAAAATTTTTTTTCTAGTTTTACAATTTTTCTTCAATTTTTTTTTGTTCGAAGGAACGATGGAAAATAACACAAACATTTTTTTTTCATTTTCTATAAATACATTAATATTTTTGACTTTAGAACATTGTATGATGTATTATTGCTATGTTTTTGTCTTTTAGTAAGTATTTTATTAGATTTCTTTTTTTTTGTTGAAAATAACTTTAAAATGAAAAAATTGTGTTAAAGTAGAAGAATTTTCCAATTTTCTTCTCATTCCAATCGTTTTCTATTCCTCAATCAATGTGTTTTTTTTTCAGTTATAGTTTTTCTATAGTTATTTTTATATGTGTTTGTTTTATGTGTGTGCTGTGTTGTCTCTGTTGAATCAAATTACCACTTTAAGTGCTATGTTAAAGTTGTATCGTTATAGGGGTTGGTGGTATATTGAATGGTGTTTTTTGTTCTTATATATTTAAGTTGTAAAATTTATTTTCTATTTTTTGTTGGGTTTGTGAATGCGCTGAGAAAGAAGCATTATGAGCTCGATAAGAAAAATTATGATACGAGTAGTCAAAGCGAATATGGGAAAAAATTATTTTTCTTTTTCTATAAAAGTGGGTGTCTTCGTCCATTTATTTTTTTTTTGGTAATATTTTATGTTATCATTTTTTGTTGATTATAATTTAATTTTATTAGTTTTGTTTTTGTGGTATGTCATTTTATGATTTTTTGACTTGTGTTACGAAGTAGATTTTTTTCGAAAAACTTGAAGATAAAATAAATAAAAACCTTGCATTGTATTTAAATAACAAAACGATTTGTGTAACATAAAATAAAATATTCTAAAATTCTTTCCTACTATACTCCCATCAATTCCTTTTCATAATTTCAAAACATTTTCATTGTAACGATTCTTGCATTTACTTTGTATAAAGTTGGAGACAAAAAAAAGCTTTAAAGACTAAAAAGAATATTTATCAAGCCAACCAAAACTAATGGATTCGAATACAAATGTATGTTTAATTTCATGAAAAAAATAATAAAACTAACAAGTGGCATTTACAGTTTTTATCGTCATTTTGGCGCCATTTCGAGTAAGGAAGGAAAATGTACATATTTTCCTTTTTTTATCTAAAGCAAATAGCAAATAATGAAATAAATATTTTTTTCAGCTCATAAAATAAAATTGGGTCAATTTAACTGGATTTTCGATGATTTTGAATGTGTTTGCTTTACGTGAATAATTTGGGTATGAAAAAAATGGTTTGTTTGATAATGACAGTTTGTAGTGAAATATAATCGGATTGGTTTTTGAAAATTTAATGTTCTTGAAGACACTTGAGAAGCTTTTAATGAACTAGTACATGACTCTATCTTAAACGATTCATTTTTACTTTTTTTGCCTGGTTTAGTTTTACAAAAATAAATTTACAAGAATAAACCGACCTTATTTATTCATTTGTCTTCTTATACTACTCGACTTGATCATCCTACCATTGAAAAATACAGTTTACCTACTCTCATAGAAAGCTTAGTCTACAAAAAAAATCGAACAACGCTACCAAAACCAAACTGAGATTCAATGCCCACATTCAACAGTCTAATATCTAAATTTCAAACTTAATTTAGATTATATATATTTTTGATGATGTCAGTTAATCAGAAACAGAAATAATAATGAATAGGAAAATAAATAATAAAAACTAAATAAATATTCATCTATTATCCTATATAAATACGTTTTCCTCTCTATCAACATAATAATAATAATCGTAATCACCCTCATCATATAACTGACATAATTTTAGTTTTGTCGGTATTCGTTTTGTTTGTTGTCGTTGTCGTAAAATGAGAAAAAGAAATAAAATTTGTGTCCGGACATTTAGACGCCAACAAAATAATATTCATCAAAACTTATTTGAATTTCATTTTACACTATCTTAGACTTATTCATTCATAAGTAAAGGTCTCACTTTCTGAATTTCCCATCCCATCCCAGAATATTTCATCAGACTTACTCCCTAATTTATATTTTATCGCATATACACGTTCTGGTGATACTTGTAGAATTGGAGCATGATTCAGTTTAAATCTTTTCTATTTAATTTGTTTTTTCTCTTTCTTCCTTAACTATCGTTTTGTTTGTTTTGTTATTCATAATAATTTGATCGTCTGTTGGAACAAATATTGAAGAGAATATTGATAAAATTGACATCTGTTTCTGTTTTATTCGTAGAAGAAAGATATTAAAAGATTGTAATCATCCCTACCAGAGAATCTTAAAAGTTGCATAAAATAATTTGTGGATCATCTGAATTCGAGCAAAGCGGACTCATTTTTCACACCATCACAGAAGCTTTTTCTTGAAACAAGCAAAGTGAACTCATTCGACCAACAGTAAACCTATCTCAGGTTGCCTACTAAAAGTTCTGTTCATACGTTCCGAAAAACATAGCTTATAACTAGGGATTGCAAAAATCCCGGGATTACAATCCCTACTTATAACTCTAATATTTCAGTGAAGCCAGCTCATTCGAACCTCCCACAAAGCTTGGACATCGTCTACCATTAAATTGACTAATTCGTCACACCTTAAGGCACCAGTGTTATATCCTTTTAAACTAGGATATATATATATATATATATATATATATATATATATATATATATATATATATATATATATATATATATATATATATATATATATATATATATATATATATATATATATATATATATATATATATATATATATATATATATATATATATATATATATATATATATATATATATATATATATATATATATATATATATATATATATATATATATATATATATATATATATATATATATATATATATATATATATATATATATATATATATATATATATATATATATATATATATATATATATATATATATATATATATATATATATATGTATTTACCACCTGTTATAATCCTTTTGTCTAAGATATAATATATTATAACTTAGATCACTTTTCAAACCTTACTATATTTACCCTATGTCTGGGGTACTGGGGTCACTTTTCATTTTTCTTAAAATTCGTTATTTATTCGTTAGTTATTCGTTATTTATTTAAAGGTTTACAACACCAGCAATACCAATAATTAATGTAACCTTTAATTTTATAAAAGAAAAGAATAATTTATATGTTCATTTAAATTATTGAGCTTACTTTTGCCATTAACACATTTCCTGTGTAGCTCTCAATTTTTTTCTTGCCACACCAGTCGAATAAATCTTTATATGATTTTTCGTATAATTTTTTTGATTTAGATGGCAACAAACCATCTATAACTTCTGTTGCAAATTCGTCTACATCGCTAGAATCCTCAATCCATTACACAAATATTTTTTACAGCTTTTGTACAATAAAATGTCACACTTAATACCATAAATTTGATTTTCCTAGCAACGATAATTTGTTACTATTGTTGCCATACAAATATATATTATGCAAATTAAAACACACAGCCAACTATGATGGATTGTAATATTTAATATTTTCAGTTTGCATAAATATTTATTTTAATTTTAAATAGTACAATATGGTTTTTGTCGTAGGAAAAATAGTATATACACCTCGGAAGAGAGCATGTTATCTCCCTCAGTGATTTGTAGCCCTCAGGCTTTGCTCTCGGGCTCCAAACACACATCGGGAGGAAAACATGCATTTCTCTCCCTTGGTGAATAATCTACTATTTTTAGCAAAACAAAATAATTTTTTCCTATAAAACCAGAACAACTTACGATAGTAAAATAGTTAATGTGAGAATATTTTACCAAAATTACATTATTTTGTTTTTTTTTTAATTTTTCAAATTATTACTTCGGTCTGAAAGACCTAAGTATTACATTCATGAGCTCAAAGTGAAATTCTTACCCCCACCTTATTGTACATTTCTCGACGTTTTAGGACCTCCTGATTCTAAAAGAGCAAAAAAAAAAAAATGTATGTCTGTCTGCCGGCCGTCCGCCGTCATTACCTACGCTGCAGGGAAAACCGCTGGAGGGATTTCAAAAATTTTTTTTTAAAAATAGGTATACTCAAGGGACAGGTCCGAAAGGACGCTGTGTTCGATAACTGTACCGGAAGTGTGTCAAAAAAATCATTATGTGTGTCAAAAATAACAAATTTTCATATTTTTGGCTTTAAAAACTTTCATTTTAAGTGATTACGAGTAGGAACATTAAATTTGGAGAAATCTTGATGGTAGGGATTGGTATGTGAGATCAAAAACTAGATTATTGCATTATAAGTTTGTCCAAAAAATGTTGTCAAGTGTGTCAAAAGAAAGATTTTTATTTATCTTTTTACCTAATTTTTTGGAAAAAAAATAAAATTAATTGTTTGTTTGACATGAGATTTATTATTATTATTGAGAATTATTGCATTATAAGTTTGTCAAAAAAATGTTGTCAAGTGTGTCAAAAGAAAGATTTTTATTTATTTTTTTACCTAATTTTTTGGAAAACAAATGAATTAATTGTTTGTTTGAAATGCGATTTTATTATTATTGAGAATTATGGCATTATAAGTTTGTCAAAAAAATGTTGTCAAGTGTGTCAAAAGAGATTTTATTTTGTTTTTACCCATTTTTTTGGAAAAAATAAAATTGTTTGTTTGAAATGAAATTTTATTATTATTATTGAGAATTATAGCATTATAAGTTTGTCAAAAAAATGTTGTCAAGTGTGTCAAAAAATGATTTCATTTATTTTTTAGTCAATATTTTGGAAAAAAATGTAGCTGTTTTTATGACGTAAATGTAATTGAAAATGAAATTGAACATGGAAATTTTTGAATTTGTTATAGTTTTTGAAATATTTTTGGAATTTTGAAAAAGATTGTATTTTTGATTTTGTAATAATTTTTGCATTATTTTTAGAATTTCGGAAAAAGTTTTAATTTTTGATTTCGTAAGAATTTTTGGAATATTTTTAGAATTTTGAATTTTGAAAAAATTTTCAATTTTTGATTTTGTAATAATTTTTGCAATATTTTTAGGATTTTGGAAAAAGTTTGAATTTTTAAGAATTTTTGGATTATTATTGGAATTTAGAAAAAGTTTCAATATTTGATTTCATTCTAATTTTTGGAATTTTGGAAAAGGTTTCAATTTTTGATTTTATTATAATTTTTGCAATATTTTTAGAATTTGGAAAAAAATAGAATTTTTGAATTTTATATATATATATATATTTAGAATTTTGAAAAAAGTTTCATTTTTTGATTTTTTAAGAATTTTTGGAATATTTTTAGAATGTTGAAAAATTTTAAATTTTTGATTTTATTATAATTTTGAATAAAGTTTTAATTTTTGATTTTGTAATAATTTTTGCAATAGTTTTAGAATTTTGGAAAAGTTTGAATTTTTAAGAATTTTTGGAATATTATCGAAATTTAGAAAAAGTTTAAATATTTGATTTCATCTAGTTTTTGGAATATTTTTGGAATATTTTTGGAATTTTGAAAATGTTTGATTTTATTTAAGTTAACAATATTTTTGGAATTTTGATTATAATTTTCCGGCAACGTATTGATGTTTCATGTTAGTTTTGTAATAAGTTTTTAAACAGATATAAAAAAATACTTGTACTTTAACAAAGAGTTATGTTTGATATACATCACTGCCCAAAACTAAAATCCATGTCCTCGTGAAAGTTTTTTGCCGAAAATTATATCAAAATCCTTTACCCAGACCGAAGTCTTGATATCTCAGAGCTGTGAGATTTCAGCCCCTCCATATTTTATTATTTGCGTTTGAATCAGTAACGGTGACGAAAGATTGGTGAGTAGATCGTTTGTCTTCACAAAACTCGTTTGTTTTTGTCTTTCTACAAAAGGTATCCTATAGATACTATTCTGTTTTGAGACTTTATTACGTTTTGATCATTATTGTGTTTAAATTTTGGCTCCTTTGCACTAAATTGTTAGCTGTCAATAGACTGCTTTTTGTTTGAGGAAAATTCAGCTTAGATGGTTCAATTCCAGGTAGAATATTAAACTCCTTTCTCTTTAGGTTTGCTCTTTATTCGATTGTTTAGGAACATATTTCAATTGCTTAGGAACATTGATTACATCTCCATCGTTCGTCTCAAACGTTCTATACTCGTTTGGCCTAAAAGAGAAACTTTCGAATTTTATATCTTTCGCACCTATACCTGGAATACTAAAGTAGTCATTATTTGGTCCTGTTTGATCTGTCACTTTATCGTGTAGTGCACCCAGAGAAATGGGTTTGGAGAAATTATACTTATTGAAGTAATAAAAACACCAATTTGTATTTATGTATTAAATATTCTTCTAATGGATTATACAGACTTAATTTTCAACATTATTCCTATATGAGCACGATTTATTCCTAAGTCAGGATGAAATATTCACTAAAAAAAGTGTTTATTAAAGGATGATCACTGATTATTTTGAATGATTTTAGAGAAAAATAAAAAGAAGTTACTGTTGTTAATCCGTAAAAATGTTTCATTATTTATCACTACGAATACATATTTTATACTTAATATGTTTTATTTATTCCAAATTTTCATAGTTTACAGAATATTGTGATTTTAACTCACCTCTCTCTATTAATCAACCACATTCGACCTACAATATTACTCGATAAATTCATTGTTTGATCAAGATTTCTCATACATAGGTGGTGTAAACTTAAAACGTAACGTTAAAATTTATATTGTGTGATGTACGTACATACATTGTAAATCTAAGTTTTTAAGGTAAGTTTAGAAGAATATAAATAGTTTATTCCTCACAATAATTATTATATATTTATTAGAGTAATTCATGGAGACATTCCTAAAACAAAAACTCATTGGAATTAATTTCGGCAAGGAACTTCGTTTAAAGGTGGATTAAATATTTAGAATTCACTAATATTAAGAATTACCTTGAATTTATAATTGTTTGTTAATACATAATATAATATAAGGAAATCTTAAAATACCAAGAAAATAATTAAAATAATAAAATAAGAATAATGAATAAGTTAATGTGTTTAATATACCATCATATATTATACATAGTTATAGATGAACTGATCATAAATATATCACACTAAATATTTAATTTTACGTAATTGACAGAATTCGATTGCACAATTCATGACATAAATGCCATAACTAATGCATATATAAGTTTAACCCATACTTAATACCGATTTCAATGATTCTAATTTTTGGATAAATCCTTCATTGCCGGGGTACTATTCATTCAAATTAACGATACAATTATGGTTAAACTATGCACAATCCGTACATAAACTAACGACTTTTTTATTCATACAAGGAATAATCAATGCTTAGCAAGTATTTCTTCTTTGTTTGAATAATAAACTGTCAACTTCGAGATGTGGTTGTCATTACTTTATTTTTTTTGCAGTATAGATTTGGTGAAGTAGTTTCAGTTGCATTCTCATTTGTATAAATTTCTCTCGTTCTTTCTTTAACATATTTGTTCTTGGGCTCTGGGTTATTTAAAGTTTTTTTGATGTATATCTACTCTACGTTTAGAGGCATAATTTAGCAGTTTCTGTCTATATATATGCCATTTGATTAAATCGCTGAAAAAGTCCAGGATTTACAACTATCATTCATTTTTAAATATTCATAGATTTTTCTCAAATTTTTGACCAATAATCCCCGATAAAATACTGCCAATCAAAAGTGCCAAATCACTAATAATTTGCGTTTCAAACGTTGTTTTGTCTTTGGACTTATCAGACTTCGTTGACGAGTTTTATACTTTGGCTGGTAGCCAAAACCAACAAAATCTTGCAAAAGAAATTTGAAAAAGCATAAAACCCATCAACAAAGTCTGATAAGTCCAAAGACGAAACAACGTTTGAAACGCAAAATATAAGTGATTTGTCGCCTTTGATGTTTTAAATAATATCACGAATAGTACATTATGATGCAAGGACGTAAAGCTAAAGATTTTGGACGTATGTAAAGTTTGCGCTAGCCGAGATTTGCACCCACATTAAGTCCAAAATAGCTTACGTCCGTACGTCATATACTATTTTTATTTGCCGCTAGCAAAATATTTAAAAAAAATTGTATATTCTAAATCAGAGTTATAATTTTGCATTATTTTGAAATTAAAAATCTGTTGAACAAGTAGTCTTTGACTAATATATTTGTGATTTCTTTTCAAACAAATCGTATAACTATGACACAAAGAATAACAAATATTTTAATTGGATTAGAAAATTTAAAATCGAAAGGTTGCTTTTATAAAAATTTCTATTTTTTGTAGAATTTAAACAAATACAAATCTGTAGGTGGGAGGTAAACTACACCAAGTCACATTTTTAAAATTTTACAGGAAAGCCAAAAAACTGATTGAAAATGGACTATGGACTATGGACTTGGTGTCATTTAAAATTGTTCTATCTCGAAAACTACACTAGTTAGGACTCAGTGCTATTAACCTCTCGGTAGAGAACAAAATCTTGATTCTAACAGTAAAAAAAAACGTATTTTGAAAAAATTGGACTTGGTGTAGTTTACCTCCCACCTACAGAAATGTTTTTTACTTTTTTTGACGTAGCTATGACAACAAAATATGTATGATATGATAAAATAGTTTTTTGGTTTAAGCCAAACAAAACATATGGTTAAAAAGTGACATCTCAGTAATAAAGTACATTTTAATACATAGGCGAATAAAAAAGTTATTATAACCTTATTGTTTGAATTTTTAAGAATTACTTTTCTAAGCAATGGACTATACTTTTTTAAAACATTAGTAGAATATGTTTATTGAATTTTTTAGGGTAAATTTGTCGGGCTAAAGATAACATCTGAGACTTGATTTTTTTAACTCAGCAAAGTATCTACAGTTCAGAGATATATCGCGGCAGTTTTTCACCTGTTAGAAAACATTTTCTTTAACTAAGGCCACGGATAGTTTGTTGTGACTTTTTTGTAAATAGCTCACAAATGCCTTTGTTATAGGTCTCCGTCATTAAGTAATCCAATATTATTAAAGGGTTTTTAGGAATATATTTCGAAATCTTTGAGACACATTTTCCAAACCCTGAATGCTACAATACGAATAAAGATCCTATGGAATGGCAGTCGCTTTAGACTTATTTATCTCCGATTATCTTAATATCCTTTTTAATAGAAGCAATTGTTTCAACAAACGTGGTTTTATTACACTCACTAGCTACTGTAACCATCATTGTGAATGGTATTGTGGTATGAAACATTTTGAAATTTAACAAAATTTTAATCCTGTGGCCTTTTATACTTTCGCTGAATAATAGTTTCAAAAGAAATTTGCTACAATTAAAGCTTAAAAAATTAAATTTTAACGTAGAATTAATCAAAAAATATTTAATACACAGTTTTCCACCACGTAAACAAATGGAAGTAAATTTCACATCGCGTCCGTACTACTATAACGGAGCACCATCCACAGAACAAAAGGGTGAAAACGCTCCCGTACAAGTTAACGAAATAACTTCGACATCGGCTCAAGCCCCCTTTTGTTCTTAATTTTTTGACGCCGAAACGCAGGAATACATTCTGCGTTTACGTATGGACGTAGAAGAAGAGGAAATAAGCCAACATCAGAAAGAAGAATCAGATGAAGAACGTGATTTTGGAGAGTCTGAATACCATAATGTTAATCAGGAAGGCTATACAGGGAATTATGGCGACGAAGAGGACTACCTAAATTTAGCCAACCTTAGAAATTTAATAAATTATTTTTTTTTTGATTTTTTTAGCTTAATTTTAATATAAAAACAACAACAAAAAAAATAAACGTTTCTTTCTGTTTTAAACTAACGGTTACCATTCTTGTGTGTTATCGTTTTTGAACTTTTGTTTAAAAAGATAAAAACTGCAGATTTATTTATTTACAGTTTATTTACATTTTAAAAAAATGAGGAAAGATTAAATGTACGTTGTACAAATTAGAGTACAAATTAGAAAAAATCCATGTGCCAAAAGTTGACAAATAACCTTTAAAAGAAAAACCAGATGTGTCCCAATTAAAAAAAACGGATTTTAAAAAAACACTTAAATAAAATTCTTTTATTACAATAATTACATGTTTAATAACATTTTAAAAAATGGCAAAACAATTTTTGTTACCTCTAAAACATGAAATGCAAAATCATTTAAATAATTCATGACAATAGATAAAAAACGGCTCATATTTTCGTTTTCTATGTAAAACTTGTGACTGTCTATTAATGGCCAGTTTTACGTAGCAAGCGTCCTATTTTGACAAATTTCGATTACATGGATATCTAGAGCTTCCTGCCAGCATAGTTTTTCATTTTTTTTTTGGACAAAAATTTTGCAAAATATGACATTGGTTACCTTTTTTTTGATCCAGTGACATATAAACTGAAATGTGGGACCAAAACATGCACCGTGCTGAAGTAGGAGCGTGATTGAGCAACGAGTTTAGGCATGGCAGCATATTTTCGTTTTGTTTGTAAAATTTGTGATTGTCGATTTATTGGATTAGGGTTTTTGATTAAATTTTAAAAATTTTTTTATATCGAGTTTTATATTTCAAAATGGCGCCAAAGGTGCACGATTCATTCTGTGCTAAAAAACATGCAGGCTTACAATATCGAGGGTTTTGGCCATATGCATATTGGTGTTTCAATTTAAATAAATTAAAAGCATTTTATTAAAAAAAACTGATTAATTTCACCTTCAAATGATCAAACCAGACGCCGAAGAAATATGTTAAAAACCAAATAGAAAATATAAAAGCATGAAATTCAAAAAGACGATGTAACTCCTTCGACCTTGATCTTTGACCTTGACCTTTGATCGTTTGAGTTTGAATTTCAAGGTAAATAATCCCTAACTTTTGCCCTTAGACTCAGAGTAATTTCTAAACAACGTTGGACTCAGATGGCGTAACTACTATTTAGCAACAGCACCAGACATAAGATACTTGAATGCGTTCCACTTATATAGCTTCTTCGTATAATTCTTTTATTCACAATACCAATAATTTAACAGCACCCTCAAAAAAAAATAATTTCGAACGCTACAACAAATATGAACGCCTTTACATAACCGGGCTGCACCGGATATTCACTTCTGCCCGTTCCGACCTGTCTTTAGTCCCATTACCATCAAGATTGCAATGGAACCTAATTGGTTGTCAATTTTGCCTCGAAATAAGTTTCGCCCACCCCTCTTCAATTTGACAGTAAACTAACAGTAAAAATATGAACGGGCTAAAATCTCACAGCTCTGGCCTCTGAGATACCAAGATTTCGATCTGGGTTAAGGATTTTGATATAGTTTTCAGCAAAAACTTTTATGAGGACATTGTTATTAGTTTTGGCCAGCGATGTATATCACACATAAAACTCTTTGTTAAAGTACAAGTATTTTTTTATCTCTGTTTAGAAATTTATTATAAAACAAACACGAAATATTAATATGTTGGTCAAAATATTCTAAAAATTAATAGTTATTTATTTATCTAGAACGAAAAGTGAAACTTTAAAGTACGAGCTAGTTGTTTACTAGGAAGTACCTTTAAAAACACTTTTCGTTTGAGGTAAATACAAAATTTTATTGAAGTGAAAACTTCTTTAGGTGCACCACACACAGATTTTTCCGTAGATAGTAAGTTAGTCTGATCCGTCATGCTTTAAAGTGAAATGCTAAAAATAATCACAAATAATAATCTATCTATCATTTATAAACGTTTCAAATTGCGTTGTGGATATCGTGCTCGACTGATGTGCAGTAGATAGTGAGTTCAATCCTTGGTGTAGTACATTTTTTTTTTAATTTTTATTAAATACTATTAAAATTATTATTTTTTTATATAACGCAGTTTTTTAAAGTTATATTGCTACTGTCTTTTGCATTTTGCATTCGAGTCATCATGCTAAATAAATATTGAATATATATATGCATTAATACATTAATCATCATGAAAATTTATGAAGTTGTTGTGTACGCTTAACTTTTGCTTTTTATTTGACTATCGTTTTAAACGGTAGTTTGCTTTGTTCAATGTTTTTTTATTGAACATAATCTTTATGAAATTAAAAATAACGTAAAAAAGATAGTATAACCTGAAACAATTACATTTGTATATCAAAATTATATGTATTGGAATTTTATCATCTTCACTAAATATGTTGTCGGTTTGCAATTGTATGTAATACATGTTTCTTAAATTAAGTGAAGACTTAATACTTGTAACTTGATAAAATCGATTATATCAATTTAAAGCACACAATTACGAGACGGAAATCGCATAAGTTCTATACAAAGAAGCATAGCTTATGTATGATTAAACATGGATGGCAATCATGATGAATAAAATAATTAAAAATGGTGGCACTTAGCCGATAGTGATTTGCAAACGGCAACAATGCGCATTTATAAAAATGAATTTGCTTAGCTTTCCGAAGGAAGATTTGTAAAATTTAAACTTGTTGATCTATGAGTGTGACAACCACGCGTCCCTACTATTGGCATATGTCCCTACTATTGGCATAATTATGAAAGTGGTCTAAGTCAAAAATTGAAAAAAATGAGTTTATCCGTTATATCCCATCAAATTACTTCAAACTAAATTAGTCCAATGTTTGTTCGATATTAGTTAGTCCAATTTGTACGATATTGTCAAAAAGGTACCGTTATAGAGAACTTGTGATTTCAACAAAAATGTAATTCATCTAGTGTTATATATGATAGTAATCTAAGATAAAATTTGAAGAAAAAAAACAAAAAAGTCGAACAAAATGTCAAAAATAATTGCCAAAACCTTGTGTTGAAAAGTTTTTATATTGTCGGACCGTAAGCCCATAAAAATGAGCTGTTCCTCCAAAAGGTCAAAATTGCTCTTTTTTAAGTGAAAGTTAATGGTGACAAAACAATGAGTTCGGAAAATAATTAATAAATAACACTAAAATTTCGAAGTTTGCTTTTGCGTTAAGTCATTTATACACTCAAAAAACTGCCTCATTGATACAATGAAAAACTACGTAAAAACTAAGAAAATATGCACACGATTTCGAGTCAATGTATAGTGATAATATAAATTAGTATATGATTTCCATTGATTTAATGATATAAACGTCACATAAAAATAAGGAAAATTTCATAATATGTAGTATCGTATCTCATAAAATTAACGTAATGACTAAACACGTATCATAAAATAGGTGTAATAGGGATATTTGTTTTGAAGTATGCGTTGTAAACATTACGTCCTCAATTGCCTAAAAATTAATATGACATTTCATAGGGTTTATTGCAAAGGTTTTAAAATATACGAATTTAACATAATATTAATGTTATTAAATTAATTTATTTATACATTACTTTATTTTTATATTTATGAACCAAAACTTAACTTCATAATAAGTTTAACGTTAGAAATAAGAAATGTGTTATTTAATTCAAAAACAGTTTATCACAAATTTTAAATTGGGCCCTATTTAGTAAAATCTTCTATTGAAAATTTCTGCTGTTCTTCTATTTTTTATATGAAATTTTATTTTATACAAAGAAAGAAGAATAGCAGAAACTTCCAATAGAAGATTTTATTGAATAGACTCCAATATCTATGATATACTTTTCTTGGGTTGCATGATAGATGTAGGATGTACATTTTCAGGATTTCGTATAAGTTTTAAAGAAAACACCACAATTCAAATTTAAACAGTTTATTCTATTTTTCCATATACATAAATAAATATATAGATAAACCTAACAACATATAACCTAACACTAACACATAGTCTATATTTGTAGTTTTATTTTTTATTATACATATAATTCATAAATACATATTATTTGTTATAATTTAATTAACACATTTTTGTTATAATTTAATTCAATATTATAAAAAAGGTTAATAAAATACAACTAATATTGAAAATTACTTCTAAAAACATTAGTCCAGGACCAATTGGTTTTGAAACAAAAATAAATCTTTGCAGCATTTGGATGGTCGGGAAATTTAGGATGAACTATTTACTTATAAAATTAAGGAGAACCAACTAAACTCGGCAAAAGTTCCAAAAGAGGGTAGGGGTAACTAAATATACGTTTTGAGGGTTTGAAGCTGCTTTTATACGATTTGTGGCTGTAATATACATCCTATTAAAAAAAATTAATCTGAAAGATGTAGATAATTAAAAATCTAAAACTTTTGTATCGATCATTTTTCAGCATAACCTCAAATTATGGAGACCCTAAAATCCTGTTTTTTTCGTTTTTTATTTTTATCTACCGCAAAGGTAATTTTTTTTTATAAAACTTGGTGGAAACGTACGTGCTGTGTTTGTGTGTTAAATAAGCTGTAATTTTTTTAAAGCAAAATATTTATTTGTCGATTTTATACGAATTTAAATTTAAAAAAAAAAGCCTAATTTTCAATCGAAAAAGTTGGCTTTTCAATATTTTAATTTTTTCAATGCTCATTTTCTTCGTGGAAACCTTAAATTTAAGATGGAGTTAGAAAAACTTATTGTTTACATGGACAAATATTGTTAAAAATGCAACAAACCAAAAGATTACTTTTTCATTGTTTGAAAATCGAATTGTTTAAAAGTCGAATTGTTCAAATAATCGAATACATAAAACATCAAAAACTTATTCAGAAATTTTTTAAATTTTTTTTGCATAGTGTATCTGTGTACGTCAGTTTTTAAAAATTGAAATATATGATTTATTTCATTCTATTAGGAGCAAACTGATACTTTTTGTGTTGTGTTTGGATCTACGTCGGTCGATCGTTAGTTGTCGGACAGTTATAGACGAAATACAAATTATCACTTTGGTTCTGAATAAAATAAACCTTTTTTTTTTCAGAAAAACTGTTTCGAAATTTATTTAGCATATTCTGCAATATCTATTGATGTATGTGAAAGACTATTTGAAAACAAATTCCCTTACATTTTATATATGAATATTTTTCCTATTGAAAAACTTTGTTTGTAAAAGTTTATATTTACTCCAATTCAGATTAAACAAATTTTTTTTTAATTAATACTAATTATAATACTACTCATATTAAAATTATAAAGTATAAATATACAAAATATACACAATTATATACGCAAAAACTTAATTTTTCACAAAACAGCAATGCTGGTTTGTTGACGATAAAATTTTTAAAATTTAAATATAAAGATGTATAACATTAATTCTTCTTTTACCTGTACAAATTTATCGATAGATGGATTTTAGGTATTGAGTTTTATACATAAAAATCAACGCAGTTGTTATGCTGTTTTGAAGAAATTCATCATCTCCATTCAAAATGTAATATCATTTTACAGCCACCATGAGAAAATGGAAAAAAGGCATCACTTTACTCCTTCTGTTAAATAATGTATAACATTTTACAGCTGTTTTTATTATACGTAAAAAAAGTAAGACTTAAACACTATTTCATTTTTGTTTTGTTTGTGGTGTTATCTTTTGGTTTCAACGAAGGAAATGAGCATTGAAAAAATTAAAATATTGAAAATATCCTATAGCCAACTTTCTCGATTGAAAATTAGGCTATTTTTTAATTTAAATTCGTATAAAATCGGAAAATAAATATTTTGCTTTAAGAAAATTACAGCTTATTTCACACACAAGCACGTATGTTTTTACCAAGTTTCATAAAAAAAAACAATTTTTGCGGTAGATAAAAATAAAAAACGAAAAAAACAGGTTTTCAGCGTTTTTCTCCATAATTTGAGGTTATGCTGAAAAATTATCGATACAAAAGTTTTAGATTTGAATTATCTACTACTTCTTTCAGATTAGTTTTTTTTTGATAGGATACATATTACAGCCACAAATCGTATAAAACCAGCCTTAAATCCTCAAAACGTATATTTAGCTACCCCCACACCCTTTCCGGAACGTTTACCGAGTTGAGTTTATTTTCCTTATAATTTATTTATAATTTATCCTAATTTTTCCGACCATCGAAATACTGCAAAGAATTTTTCATGAATTCGGGTATTTAGTTTCGGTTTGGTCCTGGTCTACATACCTTTATTCATGTTATAACATAATACCATTTAGTAATTTATAAACACTAATTGGCGACTGTTTACTTTCGTTAATATCTAAACAGAGTTTATACTTAGTTCACTTAAAAAATTAAAAACCATGTCTCAATTTCATAATAAAAAGTGTTCATTGGCTAACAAATTGTAGTGTACTCACTCATCAGCAAAAGTGTCACTTTCAGAACAGTTGCTCTCACTTATCCAATTATTTAGATCACACAATTTATATACTGTACTTGTTGTTGATGTTTCCGACTCCACGTCGTTATTTTTTTGTATTTTCAGTTGGAATTCAAACTTCACTTTTGCTACAAAGTCCTTAGGGTTATAAAAAATATCATTGATGAGATGAGGCTGCAGAATCAAAAACGTGTTTTGATAGATTTCTACAATACGTTTTAAAATTGAATTAATGTCTTAAACATAAATGGTCAAATGTTTAAAAATAGCGTGTGAAGATTATGTGACAAAAGTAACTCTCCTGATAGTGACGTCGCGAATTCTGATAAAATGATCGATTTCAGAAGTCAACACATGTCACATAACATTTTCTAAACACCGCAAATACTTAACTAGAAATCACATAAAGTAGAGCTTCAAATTCCATCGCTTTAATAAATTATATTTTGTTCTGCACTTAAAACTATTAGTTCAGCTCATCATGACATTATTCAATATTTTTAGTAATATTGCAATCGTCAATATTTCATATTTGCACTAGTTTTAATCAATCACAAGTTATGTTTTGTGATACTACAATTAATTGGAAATAATGTTAAGCTTACGTTATATTTCTTGTATTTACGATACATTCCGCTAATTTGTAGGTTTCTATTTCATAAATTTAATGTAATACTTTAGTCCTGAAATTTATAAAATTTTGTCGTAGATTTTATGTTATTTATTAAGTTTACTAATACAGTTTATGAAAATGTGCTTTAAATTTAGTAAAAAATTATTTTCAAAATATATTTATGCCTAATGATATTTATTTCGTAAATATTACGACAGGTAATGACAAATTTAATAAAAAAATGTAGCATTCTTTTTAAGAATTTCATTATTTAAAATTTATGTTAGCTATAATATATATGAGTTTAAAAATTTCACTAAAATAATTAAAAATCATAAAAACCATGAAACTTTATTTACAATCAGTGTAATCTCTGTAACATAACTCTGATGTTATATTTTCCTTACAACTATATTAATTATTTTTCTGAGTGTACGACGTTCAGTTAATTTTGAAAATGGTCTAAGTCAATTCAAACTGTAAAAAGCATATTTCTGAATGAGATTTATACAAAATTTCACATGCATAATAAACTTTCATTATTGAAGACTAACAAAGCTCTAAAATAAAACTTTTCATATAATATAGAAATGTTTTTTAATTTAATCATTTGCAAACCTTTAAATTTCTCAAAACAAGAAATATATGACTTAGACCACTTTCATAATTATGGGCACATATGAGTGCTATTTTGACAATTATTTGGTTTACATTGTGAGGTTAGTGTGTGTAGTTAGCGGTTTATCGTTAGCGGTTAGTGGTTTATCGTTCTAGCGTTCATTTATTCTACTAATACGATCCAAATACTACTAGTAAGATATCAATTGATTGCGATTGCCAATGAAGTTTTCACTTCTGTCGTGCGGTCTTAAGCACACTCTCTGTTTTTTCATACTGGAAATTTATTAAAATAAAAAGAAATGAGTTTTAAATTTTGCTTAAAAAGTTGAACTTTAACGTCCTAGGACTTTATAAAATTTTATAAAGTCCTAGGACGTTAAAGTTCAACTTTTTGTACCATAAATAATCCGAAAAATGTCGTTTTAGATATCAGTATGAAATAAAATAAAATTAAAAATTTAAACTTTTTTTAAAGTTCTAAAAACATTCCAAAAATTATTACAAAATCAAAGATTGAAACTTTATTCAAATTTCTAAAAATACTGCAAAAATTATATCAAAATCAAAAACTGAAATTTTTTCCAATATACTTAAAATATTGCAAAAATTATAACAAAATCAAAAATACAAAATTTTTTCAAAACTCCAAAAATTATAATAAAATCAAAAATTTAAACCTTTTCAACCTTTAAACCTTTTTAAACCTTTTAAAAATATTCCGAAAATACTTACAAAATCAAAAATACAAACTTTTTTCAAAATTCCAAAAATCGGTTTTCGGTTTTGGAAAAACCCAAGTATTGAATTCTCGAGGCAAAAGTGAAATTCTAGATTATTGCATTATAAGTTTGTCAAAAAAATGTTGTCAAGTGTGTCTTCACTAGAAAAACTGACCTTAAGCTTTAAAGTAGCAACAAAGCTCAAAGGGGTCACTATCAAAAATGTCTCCGACTGCTGGAGTCTATAATATACTAGTAAAACGAGTTTTTGATTTTTCACCAGAAAAACTGACTACCTGGGGGCTGGGTTAGATTTGGTCATATATCAGCATTATTTATTTTAACTATCTTTAAATGGTAAGGTTGCTTTCGTCTTTTAATTTATACTGAAAAAAATTGAAGTAATGACAACCTCATCTCGAAGTTGGGAGTTTAATAAATTTGTATTTTTTAGAAATTTGGCTCATTTTCAAACAATTATTCCAAATCACGAATTATAAAAGTGATTTTACGAAAAATGTAAATTGAAATGTCACATTTTATACGAGCGGTCGTTCTCCAACACCATCTAGTGTTAAAAAAGTCGAAACATTTTAATATCATATAACAGAGATGAGAAAGAAACGTTCTTCGAACGAATATTTAAGAATGTTTTGAAAATCCAATCGCATTTATTCCTTTTTTTTATTAAGGAAAGAATACGAATATATAAAGAATAGAAATAAGAGAAATGTTTTCATTCGAATGTTTTATATTCTCCAGCACTCGTCTTTTAAAATATCTGTCGTTTTTATTTTATTTCTTTTATTCTTCCTATTCGCTTTATAATCATAACATTTTCTTAGTTTTTTTTACTATTTGCCTTGTTGATTAAAAACGAAAAACTGCGATTTGAGGACGATATCAATCGATATTCGTGTTCCTTTTGAGTGAAGCAACTGAAACAAATGAAAAATTATATGCAATTGTTGTTGTTTTTTCAGTTACTTCAGTCAAATTGCACGCACCAATATTATTTAGTTTATGTGGGCTATTATTTTGAAATATTTTGAAATATTGAAATATTGATGGGCTATTATTTTGAAAACGTACATTTTTTTGTTGATTTTTAAATTTTTGATTTTTAAAAAATCTGAAATTTTGATATATTGTTGGCATTGACGAAAGGAAAAAAGTAATGTCTGCTTTTATTTTTTGTGTACTCTGAATCGGAGTTATTCGCGGTTGAATTTTTGAGGCTTTTTCACGTAGTTTTGGTAATGGTGTCAATGTTTTGTTAATAGATCCCATAAATTTCATGTGATTTACGTATATTTTTGCACATAGGGAGAAAAATTATTGAATAATCGAAATATGTAAGTTGGAAATTAATAATTTTTCTCTTTTCCGCTAGGCAGCGCGTTAAACCTTGCTTTACTTCAAAGCTCATATCTCAAAAAGTCACTTTTTTTTTTTATTGTTTTTCACAAATTTTAAAGTAAACATATGCAGCTATGAAATTGAGAAATAAAAAGTCAGCAATTCAATATGGATTTTTTCTTACGATTTTTTAAAGTTTGGTATATGAAAAATTAACATGTGTTTTTTTATTAAGTTAATAATCCTGTACTAAATGTGGATCTAATAAATTAAACTTTTCATATTTTAACACCTGCAATAAGTTTGAACCATTTTCTGTGTATTTCTGATTGAGAAACAGGTTTTTATTCAGAATAAGAATAGGAGATCCCATTGATCGAAGATTTTGTTATAATTTCAACATCACCAACACTAACATTAGAAAAAAATATTTTTTCTATAAACATTATAATTTAATCAATATTATAAATAAATACATTAAAAAATTAATTTATATAATTCTTTTTGCCTTTAAATTGAAATATTTATGATTATCAGAAAAAGAAAACATTTTGGCAATTATTTTATCGGGTGTAGTGTTATCCGGTAAAAAAACAGTGGAATCCTTGAGTTCCACTTATAGTTTTAATGTCCGAAAACCGCATTGAAAGAAATTTCTCCTGTAGTTCGATATCTCCTGAAGACACATATGAAAACTTCATAACGTGGTTGGTTTTTTTCGATCAAATTTCCGCCCATTCAGATAATTCCCTTGCTGTTGATATTTTTTCTCCTCTAAGCTAAGCTCTCCGGGCTTCTCTTTTAAGTGTTCCTTCAATCCCATCGGATGGATCCTTTCCGTGGGCAGTTGCAAAGAAATGCCATTCTGCAGGTTTTTTAAAATCATCAATATTTGCAGAGATTTATGAAATTCTTCTTATTTTTATATTGAGCTGCTGAACCATCAGTAAAATATGAAATTTTTTTGATACTTTTGATGGATATATTTCTTGCTGTTTTTCAATGAATTCAATACACCTTTTCTGGTATTTATGAACTGCAACTGTGTTATGCATTAAATGATCAGATATAATGACCAAAGATAAGACCTCTAGTTTATCATTACATGATTTGTAGTAAACTACGATTGGGTGGATTGTGGCTTGAACTTTATTGAAATGTGCAGCTTGTATCTCATTTTGCGTTATCATTGAGTATTCTCGATACGTTGATTTGACCAAAATTTACGTGGTAGAGTTGTCAACAAACACGCTTGTTTTGATTTAGAGCTGGCATCTTTAAATTCCTTTTTAAAGTTCATTAGCCATGATGTATATTCACATTCCTCCTTTGGTGATAACACTTTAACTGAATCTACTTGAAATATTTTTTGACTTATTGCCGATGTGACACTTGCAATTTTTTTATAACTTCCTGTTGTAATATGTTTTTGATAGGAGATACGGCTAACCTTCCAAGAACATTGTTAATATATTCTAAAGTGTCATTAAGTAGTTCAAGAACTGGTGGAGATATAGTATCAACCGAAACTGGTGATGGATCTTAAGATTCTGGAGGTATTTTAATATTTTCGTTCGTTGGAACATTTTCAACATCCTGATTTATAGAAATAATTTCACTATCGATAGTTTCCGAACATGAAAGCTGCTGTATAGAAAATATTAGTTGCATATGAATTTTTATTCATTTTAATAAAATAATTAAATTTACCTTATTTTTATAGATATAAGTGCGACATGTTTCACATATAAACTGGTCATCACGCAAAGTAAAATTTAGGTTCGCAGCTTTTTGAATAACAGCTGGTGTGACCAGTTTCACATTTTTTGATGTCCGCTTATGATTTTTGAGACCATACAAGTTACTGCACAATTTGAAAGGCATTTCTACTATTATCTTTTCTAAACGTTATGTCTTCTAAATATTTTTGAATATAATTGATATAAGGCAATCACATCAATATATATACCTTTTAAATAGTTTTGACATAGGCAGAATCAGGTAAAATTAGGTAGGTACAATTTAATATATTTTGATTGGATGCAAGTATAATTTGTTCCAAAAACCGTTTGTGGGCGTCATTAGAAATTTTAAATGTTAAAATTATGAGTCTAATGAGATTTTAATTAGTAAAAAGGGGCTGAATAGACATTTTTTAAAATGAATAAACATTTTACAGACCCTTTTAATAATTTAAATTCCTTTATTTTACCACTTAACTTAAATTAATTTTTAATAAGTTTTTAACCATTTAACCGCACAGAAAATGGTTCAAATTTATTGCAGGTGTTAAAATATGAAATGTGTAATTTTTTAGATCCACATTTAGTACAGGATTATTAACTTAATAAAAAAACACATGTGAATTTTTCATATACCAAACTTTAAAAAATCGTAAGAAAAAATCCATATTGAATTGCTGACTTTTTATTTCTCAATTTCATAGCTGCATATGTTTACTTTAAAATTTGTGAAAAACAAAAAAAAAAAGCTACTTTTTGAGATATGAGCTTTGAAGTAAACCAAGGTTTTACGCGCCGCCTAGCGGAAAAGAGAAAAGTTATTATTTTCCAACTTACATATTTCGATTATTCAATAATTTTTCTCCCTATGTGCAAAAACATACGTAAATCACATGAAATTTATGGGATTTATTAACAAAACATTGACACCATTACCAAAACTACGTGAAAAAGCCTCAAAAATTCAACCGCGCATAACTCCGATTCAGAGTACACAAAAATTAAAGCAGACATTACTTTTTTCCTTTCGTCAATGCCAACAATATATCAAAATTTCAGATTTTTTAAAAATAGTTGTTTTTTTTTTCGATGTACGTTTTCAAAATAATAGCCCTGATAACAAATCGGAACGAAATTAGCATATTAAAGGACGCAAGTTGAAGTTTTAATTAAATAAAATTGGACTATTGTTTATTTAATATATTAGATTAATTAATTTAACAATTTTTTTAAAACTTGAAATCATGGAACCAGAAGGCTCTGGCGTAAACAAAACTGCGTCATTTATTTTAAATAAAATTAACTTAAATGTTTACAAAATATTTAAAAAAATTTCAATATGAGTAATAACTTCTAGTATAAATAATTAATTATTTTATATTAAAATGATATTTTTGCTTGTTAAAAAAGACCTAATGAATTTAGAATTAAAAATTTTTTTTATTTTCAAGCTCTATTACAAAGACTACCTCTATTTTCTTTTGACAAATGGTGGTAAGGGTAGGAAGTTGCTACGAGGTGTCAGGACTTCGGTTTGTACGAAGGGTTTAGTATTTACTTCATGAAAGGTGAGAGGGTGTTTGTTTACTTCTAGCTAGAGAAGTAAATTAAAGAAAACCAATACAAAACATAAATGCGATGTCGTAAACAACAAAATATATTATCACATTACATTACATGCTTGAGTTTAATTCCAGCTAATCCGTTGCGTGTTTTTATAAATACAATGAAACGATTCATTTTTATTTAAAAAACATTGTATAAGCCAAATGATTTATCAACCCAAATTTTTGATGCATTTGCAATCTAGTGATCTAACCCTAGAACTTAACGGCGTAAAAATTTTGAATCTCGACCAAGTAGTGTTCAACATTTCGTTGTTTTTCGGTCCAAAGACAGACTAAAATTATTCTTAGTATTAAACTCCGCATAACATAAAAGTCCAAAAATAAAATTTTAAATTGATTTAATAAATATAAACTTCGAGTTAGTAAAGTATTAATACAAAAAAACGTATAAAATTTTATTTTTTTTAACCCAAAAAAAATAATCCCAATCCTAAGAATATATTCGCAAATACATTTGCGTTTCTATTCGCATAATTCTTTATTCCTGTTTTTAACTAAACCATTCGAATATAGAGAATAAACAAAACAGAATAAAAACAAACAGAAACATTTTAATAATTCTCTCACTGTTTTCATTTGTTTTAAAATGAGAATACAAAAGAACACGAATATATAAAAACACTCGTTATATGGGAAACGTTTGTTTCTTAGCGAAGAACGTTCTTTTCTCACCTCTGTCATATAACACTTTGTTGTACTCAAAGTATAATATCCACTCATTCTTATGATTATTCTTATTTTTAGTACCTTCTAACTTCAGATCCAAGGAAAGACCATAAAAACTTTTATAAAATAATAAAACTTTCCCATTTTTTGTTTTTGATTTGAATACGAATTGACAGTTGTTTGTTTATTATGATTTTCCACTCTTAAAAACATTTTCTTTTTAAAATTATTTTTTTTTATTTATTTTGTTTAAAACATAAAAAAAATAAAGTTTTGATGATGGAAATTTTCCGATTGTAAATGACATATTGAAGTTGAATACTAATTTGTCATTATTGATGATGATGAAGGTGTAGGTATTTGAATACGATATACTTGTCTAGAATTCATTGAAAAGTTTTTTGTTTATTTTATAAAGCAAAAATCAAAATTAAATAAATTTATACGAGAGTGCATACGAGTATAATGATTTTGTTTTTTTAACCCTGTATTCGCTTTAATGAATATTGTTGGTTATCTGTTGATATGAGATGAAGTGGGATGCATGAGATGTTAAAATTATTTGGAATTCCAATTTCCGGTGGGTGACAACGATAAATAATGTCACTTAGTTATAACTATATTCTACTATTATTCTATTCATATTGCACTGTTTTTCCTGTTGCCAACGCTACCTTTTATACACTAGTTAGACTAACAAAAGTGCCGTTTGGCATCAATATGGTGACCCTTTATCTCAAAATGGGATGAATTAACTTTTTGAACAACTTTTCTTCTGGTTTCTTATAAAAAAAATCAATACACACATATTTATAGCAAAAATTCATCTTCTTTTTGTCATATATTAAATCGTTGTTTATACCAACAGATTTAAATAAGAAAGCACAATAAGAAAACTTTTTTCTCTCTAAAAACAAACCGGAAAAAATGAAAATTAAATGATCACGAAGACAAACAAAATGAAAGACAATTGTTTGAAGGAAAAGTAATAAAACAACAACAAAAAAAATGCTCGAAATAAAAAACGAAACAGAAATAATATTTAAAGAAAATCTACCAAGAAAAAAAAGATCGTAATAAAAATTCAAGTAGATATGATGAAAATGAATTTAAATAAAAATAAAACAACAACAAATGAAAATTATGAAAATGAATGGAAAAAACGTTTTGGAATTTAATTTTTAATGTAATAAAAGTGTTGAAGTATTATTATATTTAATGTTTCTCATCAAATTTGTCGTTTCAGTGCTGTTCTGTTTTTTTCTTCTTAACTTAATGCTTGGTGAATTTTTTTTTGTCTTACTAAATTATGTATTTCTTATTGTCCATTAAACTTTGTAGCAATATTATCGTACAGCAAAAAAAAATATTGTTTGACTTGATTAAAAAATTATACTATTAAGAGGACAATGATTTAATATGAAAACGTCCAATTGAGTTGTTCATTAATTATTATGACACGATTACATAAATAAGAAAAAAAAGCTAAACGAAGCTTTTAAGAAGAATTGAATTGATTTTTATTCTATTTTATTTAGAAACAAAGAAGTGAAGTAAAATTAGTTGTACTTTAAAGAGGCCGTGTTGATGAATTTATATGTTCCTCCAAAGAAATGCCAGTTCTTCCTTAAATGCAATTCAAATTTTTCTGCTGCAATAGTTTGCGTCTAGCTAATACAGAAACATATGATAAGGAAAAAAATGTGCGTCCATCAACATCTTAGAACGCATGTTGTTGCCGAACTTTTTTCTTAAAATGTTTACATGTGCTGCTGTGACACATTTTGTAATTCCCACTACACAATACATTTTATTAAAAAAAAATCATTCATCATCAATCATCCATCATTCATTCATCATTCATTATCCATAAACCATCATCCATAATCCATTCATCATTCACCTCTTCTATTCCGTCTGTCATTATTTTTCATTTATCATGCATCATACATCATGCATCATGCATTATTCATAATGCATCATGCATCATGCACCATGCATCATGCATTATGAATCATGCATCGTGCATCATGCATCATGCATCGTTCATCATGCATCATGCATCATGCATCATGAATCATGCATCATGCATCATGCATCATGTTTCATGCATCGTGCATCATGCGTCATGCATCGTGCATCGTGCATCGTGCATCATGCAACATGAATCATACATAATGCCTCATCCTTCGTCTTTCATCCTTCATACATCATACATCATAAAGCATGCATCATACATCATACATCATACATCATACATCATACATCATACATCATACATCATACATCATACATCATACATCATACATCATACATCATACATCATACATCATACATCATACATCATACATCATACATCATACATCATACATCATACATCATACATCATACATCATACATCGTACATCATACATCATACATCATACATCATACATCATACATCATACATCATACATCATACATCATACATCATACATCATACATCATACCTCATACATCATACATCATACATCATACATCATACATCATACATCATACATCATACATCATACATCATACATCATACATCATACATCATACATCTTACATCATACATCATACATCATACATCATACATCATACATTATACATCATACATCATACATCATACATCATACATCATACATCATACATCATACATCATACATCATACATCATACATCATACATCATACATCATACATCATACATCATACATCATACATCATACATCATACATCATACATCATACATCATACATCATACATCATACATCATACATCATACATCATACATCATACATCATACATCATACATCATACATCATACATCATACATCATACATCATACATCATACATCATACATCATACATCATACATCATACATCATACATCATACATCATACATCATACATCATACATCATACATCATACATCATACATCATACGTCATACATCATACATCATACATCATATATCATACATCATACATCATATATCATACATCATACATCATACATCATACATCATACATCATACATCATACATCATACATCATACATCATACATCATACATCATACATCATACATCATACATCATACATCATACATCATACATCATGCATCATACATCATACATCATACATCATACATCAGACATCATATATCATACATCATACATCATAGATCATGCATAAATTTTTTTTCATTTTTTCGCATTTTTTCGTGCCTGTATCCACACTACAGTGTACAATAATGAAATGATTATGATGTATGTGAAAGGTTTCAACTAGTTTGAGAAGATAATGATAAGTTTTGGAGCACATCGACTAAATCGAAGTGTGTACAACTGCTGATTTTTCTCACTTTGTTTTAAAAGTTGGTTGCAAGCATACAGAGAATACAGACCAAATGACAAAGAACTGATTACTTTTTGGACGATATTGCGATAAGTGGTGCCCTCACCAGCACCTGTTTGTTTGAATCTTCAATAAAACCCGTTCCTGATAATTATATTAAATGAACTTGGTAAATATGGTTAATATATGATTAGTAACAATTTTGCATCACAACTTCTGGTTTTTCACCTGCGGATTTTTTTTTACTTTTTCTATTCGTACAAAAATCATAACTAAGAAAAATCTTTTGTAACAGTTAGCCATTAATTTGATGATTATCAACTATTAGTATTTATATAGCTTACTATATTTTCAGAACACTATGTTTTCAGAGATGTGGTGAAATCACCCTATGTCAGCGTCGAGTATTTTTTTTTACCTAACATTCAAATATATTTTATAATCCTTACAAAATTTATTTTTAAATTTTAGTAAAAGAAAATCAAAAATGAAACCGGAAAAACTTTATAAACTCAACCGAATTTTTCTCTACCTTTTTTTACCATTGATTCTATGTGCTTTTTTGGTTTTATTGTTCGTGGTGGTGGTGGTGTGTGAGCTTCAAAGAAGCAGAAAATACATTGATAAATGATAAATGTAACTTTTCTAGACTTTTAACTCTTTTATTCGTTATTCGATTTTGTTTGTTTTACTTTAACAATTTTCATTTTCTTTTCGATATTACTTCGTTTTGAGAGTTTTAAAAGTATTTTTCTAGGATTTCGAGAAAAAATCGTTTATAGGGATCATTGTTGGATGTAAAGCTGATTGAGTGATTTATGAAATTTTTGAAATGATTGATTATTACACGATGTTTATGGTTGAGGGTTATCATGTTTTATTTGGTATTGGAATTAATTATATGGTTATTGAATGGAATAAAATAGAAATTACGTATACAGGAACTTATTGACTGGACTAAGGACAGCTAGTTATCTACTTTAAAATAAGTTATATATCGATTTTACTTTTCTTTGAAAATAAAATTTATATCAATAAAAACACCGTTCGTATAATACTCATCCATCTAAATTTATATATACAGCAAAGTCTGATAAAACAAAGTAAATCCCAACTGAGAGAACAAGAGACGACTAAAGACAAAATCATAATTTAAAAATAAAACAAATTGTAAAAGTAAAATAAAAATAAAAATATTATCTCCTTTGGATTGATTTGGTCTCACTGGTACTAGAAAAAGAAATTTTCATTGAAAGTCTGGTGTCTCAATCTTGTATGTCTTTAAAAAAGTAATCATTATTTTTAATTTTCTTGGAAACTTTTGAAAAACTTTAGTAAAATAAATTAAGCTGAAACTGGTTTTATGATGTATGGCATATATGTATACTCCACAAACAAGACAATAAATTACATAGAACAAGGAACAAATGTTAATGACCAGCGTTGTTATACTACAGACCAAAGGCCTGAGTTTAAAGCTAAGAGATAGATGAGATACCTGAAATCAGACACCAGACATTAAACACTAGACACCAGACACGAGACACCAGACAACAGACACTAGACACTAAACACTAGACACAAAACACTAGACACTAGATACTAGACAATAGACACCAGACACTTAAGACACCAGACACCAAACACCAGACACCAGTCACCAGACACAATACACTTGACACTAGATACCAGACATCGGACATTAGACACCACACACCAGACATCAGACAACAGACATCAGACAACAGACAATAAACACCATACTTCAGGCACCAGACACCAAACACCCGACAACAGACACCAGAAACCAGACGCCAGATACAGGATACCAATCATCAAACACCATACACCCGACTCCAGACACAAGACACCACACACCAGACACTAGACACCAGAGTCTAGACACTAAACACCAGACACCAGACATTCAACACTAGACCCCTGACACATAAGAAACCAGTACCGAAAAAAAAAATTAAATAACACAAAGCGAATTGGATGAAGTATATAACAACTCAAATCGACTTTAAATTTTCTTCTATAGCACAAATAATGAGAAAATCTTTATCCTAAGCTGCCATGCATGTCATAATATTCGAAGCAATCAAATTTGTTAAAAAAAACAACAAACAAAACAAAACAAAATTGTTGTCAAAACAAATAAAAGAATGGATCAAGTTTCTATTCTTCTATTCCTGCAGAACTAAATTGAATTCAATTTAGAATGATTGATGGATGTATGTATATTTGTCTTAAACATTTTTAGTTGACAAAGGAGAAAACAATTTTTCCATGCATTTTTAATGATATCTTCTTTGTTATTATATTTTCCTTGAATGTTTTCATTTTCCTCGTCGTTTTCTTGGGAAAACGGTTTTCTAGTTGTTATTCATATTTAATAGATAGTACAAAGTTATTATTTTTATATAGTTTTTCTTTTTAGTTAGTTTAATTTCTTTAATTTGCAAAGAAGTATTGTTCTTTTATAAACTCATGTAAACTAACAGTTTTGTTGCGCCTTGCTTTCAAATCTGACAAATTATGCATCTGTGGGCAAGTAGTTAAGCAGATATTGTAGGGTTATTGATATGCCGGCTCCGGCCTATCAAGGCTAATCGCTTTAATGAGATTTATATGACTTTTTGTGTCAGTAATTATATATTAACTACAAAAGAGCATTTACCTGACCTATTAGTTTATTACAGAGCGTGATACAGTAAACAGCGATAAAAAAAGTAAAATTAACTCATTTTGTAACCAGACGCATTTTATAACAAGAAAAGTAAATGTTTTAACATTTAAGTAGAAAATGTTTGATTTGTTACACACCTTTATTTTTATTATTAAAGTTATTTGAATTTTTTTTACCTTACAATTTGATTGCTGAATTGTAAGGTTTAGAAATTTTACAATGACTTTGGTTATCGACAGCATCTTTTTGAAAGTTGAAATCACGCCTTATTTTTTAAATAACCTTTTTCGCATAAACAACTCAACTAAAACATCAATATTATGGCATACGATATATGCATGCATGCTCTTTACCCAAACTCTTTTACTAATGACATTTCTGTTTTCCAAATTTTATCAATGAAATAATTAAAATCAATTTGCTTCATAATAGAAGGCGTTTAAACATAAACCGCTGTTACTTATCTAATACCATTTCCAGACACAAAAGTAAAACAACTGTGATAAAACTCTAATCCACCTCCAACAAAAGTTGTATGTTTTGTTTTATTCTTTTTCTTTTATCATAATATCTGAAATTATTCTTCTTTGTGGTTTTTTTTACTTAAACTTTTGCTCTAATAGCGCAAAAAGTTCGCTTCCAAGTCAGAAATTTGAGGCGTTTATGTTTGGTTTATTTCAATTAATATTTTTTTTTATTTATATCTATGCTCATTTCTCAAGTGGGAATTCATGGTTTGTTGTTCTGGTTGTTATTCTAATTTTTTTTCTGCTACGTTATCTTATAGATAGAACATTATTTTTTTTCTTTCTGTTATTCAATTAACAATTCATCAGACAACAATCAGGTTTAATAACTTGGAAATCTTTACATATTATACATACGATCTCTGGAGGGTTAATGAATAATTGTTCCATTAAATAAAGTTGGCATAGTTTTGTGGTTTAGAATAAGTTTGTAATGGATTTTGTTTATTTTTTTGACAAAACAATGGAAAATAAGGGATAACAGAGATTGTAGAAAATTTAGCACAAAATTATCCAGACACTAAAAGTCTAAGGTTTTTGCGACACCACCAAGCCTTGAAATAATGTGGTCGCTGAGTAAATGAAGTACTCTGGTGACAACCCCTTTCAAGTTAATTTATTTTATTTCAGAGACGGTAGATTTTTAATTTTCCTCTCGCCTGCTCATACGTGAAATAGTACCTGGAACCAATTTTAAGGTTTCTTTCCGTATTCGATATAAAAAAAATCCTAGAAGTTGTAAGCTGCAATGCCCAAGAATTCCTGACAGACATTTTTTCTCTTTAGTCACCCTAGTGGTTATTATGTGGTAACATTGTGCTGTGTTCCGCTTTTTGCACATGTACGAATTTTGAATTAGATATGTTATAACAACAACAAAAAGCTACTGGTTGTAATACAGACCAAGACTATCAAAATTATTCGTAAACCATTAAAATAAAAAAGCCTTGCCAAGTAGTTTCCCCATACTCTCTTGAATCGGTGACTGATTTGGAATGTTTTAAAACAAAACGCTGATTTAAACAATATTGAGCTCAATTATATATTGCTCCTTTTTCTAGCCTTAGAGTAGATACAAAGGAAACAGTATCAAACCCTATACAAACTCTATACCCTACTGAATCGCAGTCAGCTGACAGCCCTCAAAATGCTTTTGACGATACAAAACTGGGGGTCTCATGCTATAAAAATTTAACACGCAAATTGTTTAAAATTTAAAAATTTTTTACAATTTTAACACGCAAATTGTTTAACTCTTAACATTTTATTTCTAGTTCATAATGTTTATACTACACTTGACAGAATGAAAAAAAACGTTAATTTTATACCAAGAAATCTTTACAACCATACTTAGATAAGAAATCAGAAGAAGACAGAGACGATAGGTTTAAGTAAAACCAATATCTAAAGTTGTCATATACATTTAAAAATTAACTATAGTTATAGAATAAAACCTGAAAGCAGCAAGTTATATATTACTAGTAGAAAATGCTATACCTACTACCTTTTTTAGTAAGAGTTCAAACATTAGAGACTCAACGATCTGCTTTTGACTATTCTCTGCTAACATGTTGTACAAACCACCACCAATTCTAAGAATTGTCTACGCATCACAACTTCCAAATGGGTCAGAATCAGTTTAAAGGATCATGTAGTCCACGAATCGGAAGTATTATACCACCCGCTGAGTTAAACCATAACACATACAAGAAAATACTAAAGGAGCTACTCAGATAACAACCAAGCTATATAAATAGAATAGATAGCAGTATCATTGAGGTCTAGACCACACTCCATCGGACATGTATTTAAATAATCAAATTTTTATTTTATTTAACGTATGGTTTTTGTTGTGACACATTAAAAACTAAACTCAAAATAGGTAGACTCTTCTATGAAATCTCCCTAAAACAAAACATGGATACACATTAAATGAACTTACAATCGATTTAACTACGCGTCTTTTAGTAAAAAAGTAAAAAGTAAAATATTTGAACATTGGGCAGTACATTTGAAAATTAGATGTTTACATCGAGCGAGTCTATCCATGCTACTACATCGAGAGTTGCCAAATGGATGTCTGAGATGTTGCCATTGTACCGTCGAATTGGACACACAGTTGCAATGTGTTTTATGGTTTGTTGTGGAGCGCCGCAGTCACACTCAGGGGACTCTGAAATGCCCCACTTGTAGAAAGAATCAGCACAACGTCCATGATTCGTTCTTATTCGGTTTAATGTGGTCCAGGTATGACGTGGCAGATCGAAACCAGGTTGGGTAGAAGTCGAGATTAGTAATAGAAAGGCCAGTTGTGTTGTAATGATGTCAGGAGGTGTCCCAGGCATCCAAGATATTAAAATTAGTTGCCAGCAGGTTGCGGGCAGTTTTATGTGGAGGCTTTCTTGACTTCAATCGACAACGAGTGTTGTGGTCACCGTAATATTCGTGCAAAGGTATCGTGATGTTGTTGGTTACCGTTTTATGTTCACGCATGAGAGCATGCAAGCATCTGAGTGCAGGTGGAGCGATATTACTTAACACAGGGAGCCAAGATAAAGAGGTCGATCTGATAGTACCACTTATAGTACGCATCGTGGTGCAGCTGGCAGTCAACTTTTTGAGTATGTGTGCTATTCAACCAGACTGGTGCGCCATACTCAGCCACTGAGTAAACCAGACCTAGAGCAGTTGTACGGAGGGTAGCTGGAGTATCACCCCATGTCGAGCCTGCCAGTTTGTGCAATATATTGTTTCTCGTTTTATGTTTTTTGACGCATTCTCTAGGTGTAGTTTAAAAGAAAGAGTTCTATCGAGAGTAATGCCCAGGTACTTTGGCTGTTGATTGTATTTAATGACAGTGCCGCTAAATAACACTGATAGTTCGTGTTTTGCCAGTTTGTTGTTTAAGTGGAAACAAGAGCTCTCGGTTTTACTTAGGTTGGGAAATAAGCTCCACGTTCGAAATAATCAAATAATTTTATACGTCAGAAATATTATCATTATAGACGAACTGCAAAGTGGCGGTGGCTATTCTAGACGGACGAATGATATTCATTACAACAGCATAATAAAAACTAGTTTATATTAAAGTCTAGATGATCAATATCTTCTTATCTTTTTAATAATGTTTTTAATCGCACACAACAGCAAGTCAACAGTTTACATACATAATCTCAATAAACAATTGTATTCAAACGACAAAATATTATTCTCTACAACTACAGATAACCATTCTACTTTTTTAAATTGCACAATCGTATTATATCTACATATAATATTATGACTAAATTTTACATAACAAAAATTCTTATTATTTATGTAGATGAAAACTTTAATTATTAATTGATATTAAGTGACTCAACAAAACAATTAACTGATAAATCGTTAAACATTGGTTGATTAACCTGTAGTACACATATTTTAGGTTTGTTGAAAAGGATTATTTTAATTTAAATTCAAATTTTTAACATTTCAACGCTGTACAGTTACAGAATTCGGCTACCCGTGATAATAATGTCTTACTTAACAAATAAGGATATACCAAGAAAATCATCAATCAGCTCATTTGACTGTAATAAAATTTATGGGTTCCAAAATTCTCTTTTCTTTCTTTTGGAGCATTGTCAATAAATTATGCACACGCCTTAAGGAAAATATAAAATAAACAAAATAAAGAAAAAATCAAAGTTAAACCTATTACCGGATTCTAATTATGGATTTAAATTTTAAAGTAAGCATTTAGCCTTGGGCATAGTAAAATATTACTAAGTTAAATATTCAATTTCGAAACAAAAACAAAACTAGTGGGATGGGGGTGTGACCATAGGGGTCACGCCAGGAACTTCCCGTAAGATATAAACCAAACCAGTTACTGGATAAGGTAAAAATACCAAACATAAAATAAAATTATTATAATTTAACTACATTGTCCAAAAATATGTTTTATAGAACATAAATACAAATAAAAAACGAAAAATTACAAAACAAATATTAAATCAAATTTGAAAAAAATGTCAACAAAAAGTGAATATTAGCTCAATTAGGGTTTTTAAAGCCTAAAATACGCAAAATTAAGATTTATTTATTAAACGACACATCAATTGTAATAATTTACATATCTTGACACATCAATTGTAAACTAAAATAAGTTGTCTAGACCGATTTAGAAGGTATTGAAAGGTGAAGATATCATTGAAATTTCAATATCAAAAATGATCTCCAACACAACAGTCAACAACCTAACCTATCGGTAAGATAAAAGGTCAGCATTTGTTTGATGAACATCGACCACTACATACAAGACACCTCAAAAGCAAACTTGTTCTATTTTTCTTTTATGTTAACTGAAACATTTTACCAAAGATTCGTCAATGTTCTTGTGATATATTTAAAAGAATAAGATAAAGCTTTATAGCCGAAAGTGACAGACCGGAAGTTGCTAAATTACTATAAACAATACAAAAACCTTATGCTTTAAGTTTCAACAAAATTGAATATCAGGACTGAGTGTTATTGAAGTTTAACAAAACAGTTGTTCAACGATCCACAAATTTTATAAATTTTTTATAAATATACAACTCACAAATTTTTTTGTAAGCTTACCAAAAATATATGAAAAAACCCAAAATTTATAAGATTTACAAATTATTTTTCGATTTGAAGGAAAAATATGGAGTGGCTGAATTCTCACAGCTCTGAGATATCAATACTTCGGTCTGGGTAAAGGATTTTGATATAGTTTTCGGCAAAAAACTTTCACGAGGACATGGTTTTTAGTTTTGGGCAGTGATGTATATCAAACAAACTTCTTTGTTAAAGTACAAGTATTTTTTATCTCTGTTTAAAAATTTATTACAAAACTAACACGAAACATGAATACGTTGCCGAAAAATTATAATCAAAATTTCAAAAATATTCTTAAATTAAATAAAATCAAACTTCCAAAAATATTCCAAAAATTAGAATGAAATCAAATATTAAAACTTTTCCTAAATTCCGAAAATATTCCAGAAATTCTTAAAAATTCAAACTTTTCCATAATTCTAAAAATATTGCAAAAATTATTACAAAATCAAAAATTAAAACTTTTTTCAAAATCCCAAAAATTATAATAAAATCAAAAATTTTTAATTTTTCAAAATTCTAAAAATATTGCAAAAATTATAACAAAATCAAAAATTGAAACCTTTTTCAAAATTCCAAAAATATTACAAAAATTAGAATGAAATCAAATATTTAAACTTTTTCTAAATTCCAATAATAATCCAAAAATTCTTAAAAATTCAAACTTTTTCCAAAATTCTAAAAATATTGCAAAAATTATTACAAAATCAAAAATTGAAAATTTTTTCAAAATTCCAAAAATTATAATAAAATCAAAAATTAAAAATTTTTCAAAATTCTAAAAAGATTCCAAAAATTCTTACAAAATCAAAAATTAAAACTTTTTCCGAAATTCTAAAAATATTGCAAAAATTATTACAAAATCAAAAAAACAAACTTTTTCAAAATTCCAAAAATATTTCAAAAACTATAACAAATTCAAAAATTTCCATGTCCAATTTCATTTTAAATTACATTTACGTCATAAAAAACACTACATTTTTTTTCCAAAAAATTGGCTAAAAAGTAAATGAAATCGTTTTTTGACCCACTTGACAACATTTTTTTGGCAAACTTATAATGCCATAATTCTCAAAAATAATAATAAAATTTCATTTCAATAAACAATTTAATTTTTTTCCAAAAAGTTGGGTAAAAAAATAATTAAAAATCTTTCTTTTGACACACTTGACAACATTTTTTGACAAACTTATAATGCCATAATTCTCAATAATAATAAAACCGAAGTAATTTTATTTCAAACAAACAATTTTATTTTTTTCCAAAACATTGGGTAAAAAAATAAATAAAAATCTTTCTTTTGACACACTTGACAACATTTTTTTGACAAACCTATAATGTCATAATTCTCAATAATAATAATAAAATTTCATTTCAAACAAACAATTAATTTTATTTTTTTTCCAAAAAATTAGGCAAAAAAATAAATACAAATCTTTCTTTTGACACACTTGACAACATTGTTTGACAAACTTATAATGCAATATTCTAGTTTTTGATCTCACATGCCAATCCCTACCATCAAGATTTCTCCAAATTTAATGTTCCTACTCGTAATCACTTAAAATGAACGTTTTTTAAGCCAAAAATATGAAAATTTGCTATTTTTGACACACATAATGATTTTTTTGACACACTTTCGGTACAGTTATCGAACACAGCGTCCTTTTGGACCTGTCCCTTGAGTATATCTATTTTTAGAAAATTTTGAAATCCCTCCAGCGGTTTTCCCTGCAGCGTAGGTAATGACGGCCGAACGGCCGTCCGGACTGCCGACAGACAGACAGACATACATTTTTTTTGCTTTTTTAGAATCAGTAGGTCCTAAAACGTTCGTGAAATGCCAAAAAAAGTTGGGGTAAGAATTTCACTTTTGGCTCATGAATGTAATACTTAGGTCTTTCAGACCGAAGTAAAATTGTAGTTTTATCAAAAAATTTTTGTGTTTCATATTTATAAAAATTTTGTAAAAGTGAATTTTAGTTTTTGAGTGCAGCTTCAGAAGGTCTTGAAACGCTCAAAAATTTCTATTTCCAAAATCGACCCGAAAACAATAACTTCCCATATCGAGAAGTTAATAAACAGTTGACCAAGCGATCCACTTACGAACTGAGTGATAACGATCTGATAACTCAGATCTTCGATATTCAAGTAAACCCGAATGCGTTTGCAGCCCATTTACATACCAAATTTTCATCCAGATATCATGCGTTTGCGTAATGAAAATAACACGTAGTATTTTTACATTTTCTTAAAAAACTCAAAAAGTAAGACAGCAATTGTTTATACAAATCTCATTATAAACGGCTGACCCGACGACAAACAAAATAGAAGTTTCATGACCTTGATAGAATTATTCAATCTCATGATATTTGCAAAAGATGATTTTCAGTTTTTTAAAACGACTTTTGAAATGACTGGGCTCTAAGTTACGCCAAGATATCTCGATTGCGACCATTTTCGTTAACATCGACTCACCCGTTGTTGAGAAAGCGTTGGACAAAAATTTGTCTACATACAGCGATACATACATACACACACACACACACACACACACACACACACACGCACACACACACACACACACACACACACACACACACACACACACACACACACACACATATACAGACTGCCAGCTAAAAATAGTCTAAAACTCTAAACAACTTCAGAAAGTCATGAAACGTAAAGCTATCATAAAAATTTCGATTTCGAAAATTGACCCAAAACAATAACTTCCCATATCGGGAAGTTAAAAAAGTTTTTTTTTATTTAAAAATTAATTACAAAAACAATTAATTAATTTTTTTTCAAACGATCATCTATCAAACAAAAAAAAGTTTGATGAAATCGGTGTAGCCGTTCTTGAGCAATTTAATTTCAATGTTACATCGGATTGGCAGAATTTTCATTTTTCGTGCATGTTGGGGTGCCCCTAAGCTTAAACTATGCACTTTAAAAAAATTGTAAAATAATTTGTATTTTTTATTTTATCCATATTGCTTATATGCCAAGTTTCAGGAAAATCAAAAATGGTCAAGTTTTCACAACTCGGTCTAGAACACGTTTTTCTTCTATTTTGTGTTTTCAAAAAAACCAGGGGCCCTATTCCCGAACACATATTTGTCAATCGACAATATTGACAATTTCACCAAAATGCTTAACAACTTTGTATTAAAATGGTATTCTGTAACTCATATTTGTGTCAAACAAATTATAACAAATGTTTACAAAATTATAACAGATTTTTGGTACTAGATTCGTACTTTTGACAACTAACTTTTTAGGTAGATTTCATATAAAAATCTACCTATTGCAATGGGCTTCATCTCGGAATTTCGGAAAAATTTTTGTGCCAAACGACTATATATGATAAGCGGAGACAAAAAAACAAAAAAAAAAAAAATTTATATATATATATATATATATATATATATATATATATATATATATATATATATATATATATATATATATATATATATATATATATATATATATATATATATATATATATATATATATATATATATATATATATATATATATATATATATATATATATATATATATATATATATATATATATATATATATATATATATATATATAAATTTTTTTTTTTTTTGTTTTTTTGTCTCCGCTTATCATATATAGTCGTTTGGCACAAAAATTTTTCCGAAATTCCGAGATGAAGCCCATTGCAATAGGTAGATTTTTATATGAAATCTACCTAAAAAGTTAGTTGTCAAAAGTACGAATCTAGTACCAAAAATCTGTTATAATTTTGTAAACATTTGTTATAATTTGTTTGACACAAATATGAGTTACAGAATACCATTTTAATACAAAGTTGTTAAGCATTTTGGTGAAATTGTCAATATTGTCGATTGACAAATATGTGTTCGGGAATAGGGCCCCTGGTTTTTTTGAAAACACAAAATAGAAGAAAAACGTGTTCTAGACCGAGTTGTGAAAACTTGACCATTTTTGATTTTCCTGAAACTTGGCATATAAGCAATATGGATAAAATAAAAAATACAAATTATTTTACAATTTTTTTAAAGTGCATAGTTTAAGCTTAGGGGCACCCCAACATGCACGAAAAATGAAAATTCTGCCAATCCGATGTAACATTGAAATTAAATTGCTCAAGAACGGCTACACCGATTTCATCAAACTTTTTTTTGTTTGATAGATGATCGTTTGAAAAAAAATTAATTAATTGTTTTTGTAATTAATTTTTAAATAAAAAAAAACTTTTTTAACTTCCCGATATGGGAAGTTATTGTTTTGGGTCAATTTTCGAAATCGAAATTTTTATGATAGCTTTACGTTTCATGACTTTCTGAAGTTGTTTAGAGTTTTAGACTATTTTTAGCTGGCAGTCTGTATATGTGTGTGTGTGTGTGTGTGTGTGTGTGTGTGTGTGTGTGTGTGTGTGTGTGTGTGTGTGCGTGTGTGTGTGTGTGTGTGTGTGTGTGTATGTATGTATCGCTGTATGTAGACAAATTTTTGTCCAACGCTTTCTCAACAACGGGTGAGTCGATGTTAACGAAAATGGTCGCAATCGAGATATCTTGGCGTAACTTAGAGCCCAGTCATTTCAAAAGTCGTTTTAAAAAACTGAAAATCATCTTTTGCAAATATCATGAGATTGAATAATTCTATCAAGGTCATGAAACTTCTATTTTGTTTGTCGTCGGGTCAGCCGTTTATAATGAGATTTGTATAAACAATTGCTGTCTTACTTTTTGAGTTTTTTAAGAAAATGTAAAAATACTACGTGTTATTTTCATTACGCAAACGCATGATATCTGGATGAAAATTTGGTATGTAAATGGGCTGCAAACGCATTCGGGTTTACTTGAATATCGAAGATCTGAGTTATCAGATCGTTATCACTCAGTTCGTAAGTGGATCGCTTGGTCAACTGTTTATTAACTTCTCGATATGGGAAGTTATTGTTTTCGGGTCGATTTTGGAAATAGAAATTTTTGAGCGTTTCAAGACCTTCTGAAGCTGCACTCAAAAACTAAAATTCACTTTTACAAAATTTTTATAAATATGAAACACAAAAATTTTTTGATAAAACTACAATTTTACTTCGGTCTGAAAGACCTAAGTATTACATTCATGAGCCAAAAGTGAAATTCTTACCCCAACTTTTTTTGGCATTTCACGAACGTTTTAGGACCTACTGATTCTAAAAAAGCAAAAAAAATGTATGTCTGTCTGTCTGTCGGCAGTCCGGACGGCCGTTCGGCCGTCATTACCTACGCTGCAGGGAAAACCGCTGGAGGGATTTCAAAATTTTCTAAAAATAGATATACTCAAGGGACAGGTCCAAAAGGACGCTGTGTTCGATAACTGTACCGAAAGTGTGTCAAAAAAATCATTATGTGTGTCAAAAATAGCAAATTTTCATATTTTTGGCTTAAAAAACGTTCATTTTAAGTGATTACGAGTAGGAACATTAAATTTGGAGAAATCTTGATGGTAGGGATTGGCATGTGAGATCAAAAACTAGAATATTGCATTATAAGTTTGTCAAACAATGTTGTCAAGTGTGTCAAAAGAAAGATTTGTATTTATTTTTTTGCCTAATTTTTTGGAAAAAAAATAAAATTAATTGTTTGTTTGAAATGAAATTTTATTATTATTATTGAGAATTATGACATTATAGGTTTGTCAAAAAAATGTTGTCAAGTGTGTCAAAAGAAAGATTTTTATTTATTTTTTTACCCAATGTTTTGGAAAAAAATAAAATTGTTTGTTTGAAATAAAATTACTTCGGTTTTATTATTATTGAGAATTATGGCATTATAAGTTTGTCAAAAAATGTTGTCAAGTGTGTCAAAAGAAAGATTTTTAATTATTTTTTTACCCAACTTTTTGGAAAAAAATTAAATTGTTTATTGAAATGAAATTTTATTATTATTTTTGAGAATTATGGCATTATAAGTTTGCCAAAAAAATGTTGTCAAGTGGGTCAAAAAACGATTTCATTTACTTTTTAGCCAATTTTTTGGAAAAAAAATGTAGTGTTTTTTATGACGTAAATGTAATTTAAAATGAAATTGGACATGGAAATTTTTGAATTTGTTATAGTTTTTGAAATATTTTTGGAATTTTGAAAAAGTTTGTTTTTTTGATTTTGTAATAATTTTTGCAATATTTTTAGAATTTCGGAAAAAGTTTTAATTTTTGATTTTGTAAGAATTTTTGGAATCTTTTTAGAATTTTGAAAAATTTTTAATTTTTGATTTTATTATAATTTTTGGAATTTTGAAAAAATTTTCAATTTTTGATTTTGTAATAATTTTTGCAATATTTTTAGAATTTTGGAAAAAGTTTGAATTTTTAAGAATTTTTGGATTATTATTGGAATTTAGAAAAAGTTTAAATATTTGATTTCATTCTAATTTTTGTAATATTTTTGGAATTTTGAAAAAGGTTTCAATTTTTGATTTTGTTATAATTTTTGCAATATTTTTAGAATTTTGAAAAATTAAAAATTTTTGATTTTATTATAATTTTTGGGATTTTGAAAAAAGTTTTAATTTTTGATTTTGTAATAATTTTTGCAATATTTTTAGAATTATGGAAAAGTTTGAATTTTTAAGAATTTCTGGAATATTTTCGGAATTTAGGAAAAGTTTTAATATTTGATTTCATTCTAATTTTTGGAATATTTTTGGAAGTTTGATTTTATTTAATTTAAGAATATTTTTGAAATTTTGATTATAATTTTTCGGCAACGTATTCATGTTTCGTGTTAGTTTTGTAATAAATTTTTAAACAGAGATAAAAAATACTTGTACTTTAACAAAGAAGTTTGTTTGATATACATCACTGCCCAAAACTAAAAACCATGTCCTCGTGAAAGTTTTTTGCCGAAAACTATATCAAAATCCTTTACCCAGACCGAAGTATTGATATCTCAGAGCTGTGAGAATTCAGCCACTCCATATTTTTCCTTCAAATCGAAAAATAATTTGTAAATCTTATAAATTTTGGGTTTTTTCATATATTTTTGGTAAGCTTACAAAAAAATTTGTGAGTTGTATATTTATAAAAAATTTATAAAATTTGTGGATCGTTGAACAACTGTTTTGTTAAACTTCAATAACACTCAGTCCTGATATTCAATTTTGTTGAAACTTAAAGCATAAGGTTTTTGTATTGTTTATAGTAATTTAGCAACTTCCGGTCTGTCACTTTCGGCTATAAAGCTTTATCTTATTCTTTTAAATATATCACAAGAACATTGACGAATCTTTGGTAAAATGTTTCAGTTAACATAAAAGAAAAATAGAACAAGTTTGCTTTTGAGGTGTCTTGTATGTAGTGGTCGATGTTCATCAAACAAATGCTGACCTTTTATCTTACCGATAGGTTAGGTTGTTGACTGTTGTGTTGGAGATCATTTTTGATATTGAAATTTCAATGATATCTTCACCTTTCAATACCTTCTAAATCGGTCTAGACAACTTATTTTAGTTTACAATTGATGTGTCAAGATATGTAAATTATTACAATTGATGTGTCGTTTAATAAATAAATCTTAATTTTGCGTATTTTAGGCTTTAAAAACCCTAATTGAGCTAATATTCACTTTTTGTTGACATTTTTTTCAAATTTGATTTAATATTTGTTTTGTAATTTTTCGTTTTTTATTTGTATTTATGTTCTATAAAACATATTTTTGGACAATGTAGTTAAATTATAATAATTTTATTTTATGTTTGGTATTTTTACCTTATCCAGTAACTGGTTTGGTTTATATCTTACGGGAAGTTCCTGGCGTGACCCCTATGGTCACACCCCCATCCCACTAGTTTTGTTTTTGTTTCGAAATTGAATATTTAACTTAGTAATATTTTACTATGCCCAAGGCTAAATGCTTACTTTAAAATTTAAATCCATAATTAGAATCCGGTAATAGGTTTAACTTTGATTTTTTCTTTATTTTGTTTATTTTATATTTTCCTTAAGGCGTGTGCATAATTTATTGACAATGCTCCAAAAGAAAGAAAAGAGAATTTTGGAACCCATAAATTTTATTACAGTCAAATGAGCTGATTGATGATTTTCTTGGTATATCCTTATTTGTTAAGTAAGACATTATTATCACGGGTAGCCGAATTCTGTAACTGTACAGCGTTGAAATGTTAAAAATTTGAATTTAAATTAAAATAATCCTTTTCAACAAACCTAAAATATGTGTACTACAGGTTAATCAACCAATGTTTAACGATTTATCAGTTAATTGTTTTGTTGAGTCACTTAATATCAATTAATAATTAAAGTTTTCATCTACATAAATAATAAGAATTTTTGTTATGTAAAATTTAGTCATAATATTATATGTAGATATAATACGATTGTGCAATTTAAAAAAGTAGAATGGTTATCTGTAGTTGTAGAGAATAATATTTTGTCGTTTGAATACAATTGTTTATTGAGATTATGTATGTAAACTGTTGACTTGCTGTTGTGTGCGATTAAAAACATTATTAAAAAGATAAGAAGATATTGATCATCTAGACTTTAATATAAACTAGTTTTTATTATGCTGTTGTAATGAATATCATTCGTCCGTCTAGAATAGCCACCGCCACTTTGCAGTTCGTCTATAATGATAATATTTCTGACGTATAAAATTATTTGATTATTTCGAACGTGGAGCTTATTTCCCAACCTAAGTAAAACCGAGAGCTCTTGTTTCCACTTAAACAACAAACTGGCAAAACACGAACTATCAGTGTTATTTAGCGGCACTGTCATTAAATACAATCAACAGCCAAAGTACCTGGGCATTACTCTCGATAGAACTCTTTCTTTTAAACTACACCTAGAGAATGCGTCAAAAAATGGTATTAAAATGGTATTCAATGGTATTAAAATGGTATTCTGTAACTCATATTTGTGTCAAACAAATTATAACAAATGTTTACAAAATTATAACAGATTTTTGGTACTAGATTCGTACTTTTGACAACTAACTTTTTAGGTAGATTTCATATAAAAATCTACCTATTGCAATGGGCTTCATCTCGGAATTTCGGAAAAATTTTTGTGCCAAACGACTATATATGATAAGCGGAGACAAAAAAACAAAAAAAAAAAAAATTTATATATATATATATATATATATATATATATATATATATATATATATATATATATATATATATATATATATATATATATATATATATATATATATATATATATATATATATATATATATATATATATATATATATATATATATATATATATATATATATATATATATATATATATAAACGATATGAGATATAACGAAAACGACCGGCACTCTCACGGTCGCATTTGTTGAGGTAGATCAAAAAAATTTTCTGTACTTGTGTGTTTTAATAATATCTTGAACAAGTTCGTGAATCAGCAAAATCCGACACGTGGTTAAGAAACTAAAGGCTTTTTTCTGAAAAAAATTGATTTTTTAAAACCGTTATAACGGCCGTTTGGATACTAATATTTCAAAAAACTTAACAAATTTAAAATTTTTGGAATCTTTTTTATCAATTTGTTTCAAAACTAGACCTCTGCAGTTAGAGGTTCCTGAGTGAGCGGCTCCAACAAAAAAGTACGCAAAAAAATTTTTTTTTTTGAAACAACCGGCACTCTCATGGTCGCATTTAAAAGGCCAGATCAAAAAACCTTTTTTTAAAAATGTGCGTTTTGTTAATATCTTGGACAAGCTCGTAAATCAGGCCAATCCAACACATGGTTAAGAAACTAGAAGCTTTATACTAGAAAAAAACTCTCTTTTTTACATCCGTTATAACGGCCGTTTGGATTCTAATATTTTTAAAAACTTCATAAATTTAGAATTTTTGAAACCTTTTTAATCAGTTTCTTTCAAAAAAAAGACCTCTGCAGTTGGAGGTTTCTGAGTGAACGGCTCCATCAAAAAAGCTTGTAAAACACAAAATGCGTTTGAATCAACCGGCGCTCTCAAGGTTGCATTTGTGGAGCCAGATCAAAAACCTTTCTTAAAAATGTGTGTTTTATTAATATCTTGGACAAGTTCGTAAATCAGAAAAATCTGACACATGGTTAAGGAACTATAGGCTTTATACTAGAAAAAAAAGTGTTTTTTTTAATCCGTTATAACGGCCGTTTGGATACTAATATTTTTAAAATCTTCATAAATTTAGAATCTATGGAAACATTTTAATCCGATTCTTATAAATATAAACCTCTGCAGTTAGAGGTTTTTGACTTGTTTGCTTCAACAAAAAAGTTTGCAACAATCCCCAACTATAATTTCCAAAAACCTTATAACAGTCAATGTCAACCTTATAACAGTCAAAAAATAAAAGATTTGAATAGAAGAAATTAATTTTTTTTTCTTACAAATAAACTATTTTGATATTTTGCAGTAATTGCACGACATATGATGAGTAGGTTTGTGTCATAAATTATCACACACATGTTCTGTGGTAGATTTGATATTTGTTTGTTGCAAAATTGAATAGATATAATTTTGCTTGTAGGTAGCTAATTTTCTTTTTAAAATTTGTTCGATATCTGTTTGAAATTAGTTTGTTTTGTTTAAACTAATCTGATATATCAGATTCTACTGGCACATAAAACTGTCTGATCTCGAAATCTACCTATTTCTAGCGGATATACGTGCCGCTTGGACTTTTTTAATCTTAAAACATGCAAAATTAAATAAAAATATATTTAATAAATAAATATGTTTTAATTATATTTATATAAAAATATGATTATTTAATATTATTAAAGACTTAATTTTGCGTTATAAATCAATTTTAACGCCAATCGATGAAATTTGTATAAAAAAGTCAACACACAAAATATAAAGCAAAATTGTGATTTTGACAGTAACTATATTGTTCTTGTCAGATTCACAATATTGTGTTGAATTTTCACCAAATTGGTGTTACATGATACGAAATTCACAATATTGTGTGAATTTACAATATTGTAATGACATTTATGTGTTCGGGAATAGGGCCCCTGTTGTCAAAATTGTACAAAGCTGTATGTGGACTAATACGTTTTTTTTTTAAAACGTGTGCAGCTGGAAAATTGTGTGTAGCTGGATTGCTATGTTTATTTTTTTCAATGTTAACACTTTAGTACAATTTAGCAGCGAACTACTATAATTTACAACTATTAAAACGAAGATGACGCACTTTTATTATTTAAATATCTTAAATTTGTTTATTTCATACCTTTTTTTCCAAATAAAACTTAAATGGACATTTGGGACGTTTTATACATAAAGAAATGTATAGAATAAGAGAATATAATAGATTAATAGATTTTTAAAGGTTTTTGTGAGAAATTGAACTCAAGCAAGTAAAGAAATAATTAAAGGTTTTTCAAGAAAAATATACTTAGACAAAATATAATAAGTTAAAATATATTAAAATATTAAGTTTAGATGTGGTTTGTTTGATTTGACAAATTTTTGTTTCTTTTTTTTTTTAAATCTGGGCCCTATTCCCGAACACATAAATGTCATCACAATATTGTAAATTCACACAATATTGTGAATTTCTTATTATGTAACACCAATTTGGTGTTACATAAACAAAATTCAACACAATATTGTGAATCTGACAAGAACAATATAGTTACTGTCAAAATCACAATTTTGCTTTATGTTTTGTGTGTTGACTTTTTTATACAAATTTCATCGATTGGCGTAAAGCTTAATTTATAACGCCAAATTAACTGTTTAATAATATTAAATAATCATATTTTTATATAAATATCATTAAAACATATTTATTTATTAAATATATTTTTAGTTTATTTTGCATCTTTTAAGATTAAAAAAGTTAGTTGTCAAAAGTACGAATCTAGTACCAAAAATCTGTTATAATTTTGTAAAAAATTTTTATAATATATTTGACACAAATATGAGTTACAGAATACCATTTTTAAACAAAGTTGTTAAGCATTTTGGTGAAATTGACAATATTGTCGATTGACAAATATGTGTTCGGGAATAGGGCCCCAGTTTTACATTTCATTTTTGTTGTTTTTGATTATTGTCAGTGCATTTATTGCAGTTTATAAATTTTTGGTTTGTTTTGTTTTGAATTTTGATTATTCTTTATTATTTTTCAAACACAAATTTGTTTTTTTGATTAATTCAAGTTAATTGAGTGTTATTTAAGTTAATTAAGTGTTTTGTTTATTTATATATAATTGTACTAATTTTGTATAAAATATCACCAACATGTAATTGGATTTATCCGTTTGTTGGATTGGGAATGAATAAATAAATAAATAAAGTTTCGGTTGGATTCGAACCTTCCCCATCAGTACCAGTTCGAATTCATTGAATAGAAATAATTTTAAACAAAATAGGCAACCGTTTTGTACTGATGAAATTCGTGGACGACTGACGCTGCATCTGACAATTTTAAAACGACTTTATAATTGTCATATAAGTAGTAAATGTAAATTCCTCAGTGTGAGTGAACTTTCTCTCCTTTGCTATAATTCTTATTTCTAGTATTCCATAAAGTAAGTCAATCTTATTGATAATTTTTTATTTGTACAAGGGACCAAAGCTCTAATTTATTAAAATCTGAAGACTGAAGCTAACATCCCGCGATGATAGATAGTGCCGCATCTTTGAATAACCTAGCTGATTTTAACTATTGCTAAGAAAGTCTATCAAAGTAACTATGTGAATTTGTTAAAATCAAATTAATCATTTAAAGGTTATTTATTATTAATAAGTAAATAAATACCTTAATAGAATGTGCATAAATAATAATTAAATTTAAATAAGATTCTAAGTGATGAGTGTAGTCATTGTTTCAAGCGATACAAAAGCAATAGTGTACACATGGTACTACTGATGAATACAGATCAAATTCTTCACAAAAATATTTTTTATGAAAGATATTTTAATAGAAAATCACAAAAAAATTCTCATGATTCCGATAGTAACTGTAGTTTAATTATTCACAAAAAACTCCTCATTCCTAAATATGTATTGTCTGATATGTAACATATAAATCCTCAGTCACTATAGGATGTTGACTAAATATAAGATTTCGTATCGAAAACTTTAGCAACAATGCGACAAAATGTGAAAAACGTATAATGCTAATCACATTTTATGATATCAAAAAAGTTTAACATCGTCATAATTTTAAAATCATGTAAATTTTAGTTGATTTCTTTAGTTTAATTCAATTATATGCCACCCCAGCACAAACGAAATTTAAACTTTGAACATTAACATTGTGATCTTAGGGTTTTGGATTGTAACGTATATTAGTCCTCTGGTGTAACGAAAATGTTTCAACTTATACCTAAATCTCAAACCATAAAACATAATAATGAAAACTTCGAACTTTGTGTTCTTTAATAAACACCCCTCCCCCCCTCCCTGTATACATTTTATAGCAAAACTTATTTTTTTTGGTGCACATAATATTTACTCAGTGTAATAATATTTAGCAATAAAAACAATTTTCCATTATTACACAATAAGACAAGTTAATTTAGTGAAAATTTCTTTTTGATGTTTAATGTATAAAAAAAAAATTAAATTAAATTAAAAGCATAAAATTATTTTAATTCAATTTTCTTTTTTTATAACAAATGGATGTGCTTTCGTTTTAATGTTTTAATTTTTACGTTTTCTGTACATTTGCGATTTGTTTTTCTTTTATTTTGTGATGAAATAAGGAGCCACACAATATTGAAAAAATGTATCGTTTTTATGTAATTATATTGGAAAGTATTTCTAAAAGAAGTCGATACAACTCACATCATTATGTGACACAACATTAAATTTTCTTAAAACAATTAAATTTTAACTAAGCAAAATTCTTTGTTTTGTTTTATACATAATACAAAAAAAATTTGATGTCACACTAACGTCAGAAGAATGTAAGAAAAATTTCAACGTTTTATGAAAGAAAAACTGAAAATCGTAAAACGTTCAAATATGGAAAGAAAAAAACTTAAAATGACATTTTAAGTGTTTCTTTTTTCTTTTTCATCACATCTTTGCTCTCCTTCTGATGAGTCTATCTTTGTGTTATGATATCTGTAATGTTAACATTATCATTATTAGAAGAGTTTTTTTGCTAAATTTTTGGCGAAGAAGCTTTTTCTTAAACTTTTTATTCACTTGTTTATCTTTATTTTTCTTTGAAATATAATAATTTATGGATGTATATGTATATAAAAAATTATAATTTTGTATATGGAATGAATGAATATTTTGAGTTATATACACGTGTCATGTTGGAGTTAAAATTTAATATCTTAAATTTTTGGTACCTTGTCAACAGCTAAAAATACATATTTTAGAAAAATGAAGTCGTGAAGGATTGAAACATTAATTTTATGTGTCTTTGCTGGAAAAAAGTGTGTTGAAACAATGAGTATAAATATGAAATATCGGGAATAAAACTAATATCATTGCATTGAGTAGATTAATCTATGATTAATTATAGCATATATAAAAGTGCCTACAACAACTAAAACTGGATTACTAATTTTTTACTAATTTAATTAAGAAATATTTGTAAATCATGAAGTTTATTGGCTTACCAATACAACATAAGCATGTAAGAAATTTAGGACCTACTGATTCTAAGAAAGCAACAAAAAATGTATAGCTGTCTATCAGCCGGCCGTCACAACCGACGAAATCTAGAAAACGGCTGGAGGGATTTCAAAAATTTTTGTTTCTAAAAATAGGTATACTTAATGGTAAGAGCCGAAAGGTCGATAGCTGTCCCGGAAGTATGTCAAAAAAATCGTAAAGTGTGTCAAAACAAGGAAATTTGCATATTTTTTGCTTAAGAAACAGTAGGAATCTTGAATTTGAAGAAATCTTGATGGTCGGGATTGGTATGTGAGGCCAAAAACTAGGTTATTGCATTATAATTTTGACAAAAAAATATTGTCCAGTGTGTCAAAAGAATGATTTTCATATTTTTTTAACCAATTTTTTGGCAAAAAATGAAATTAATTATTTGTATGACAGGAAATTTAATTAAACATGAAATTGGACACGGAAATTTATGATTTTGTTATAATTTTTGGAATTTTGAAAAAAGTTTGTATGTCTGATTTTATTATAATTTTTGCGATATTTTTAAAATTTTGGAAAAAGTTTTTTGATTTGAAAAAAATTTCAATTTTCGATTTTGTAATAATTTTAGGAATATTTCTAGAATTTTGACAAAAGTTTGTATTTTTGATTTTGTTATATTTTGGGAATTCTGAAAAAAGTTTCAATTTTTGATTTTGTTATAATTTTTGAAATATTTTTAGAATTTAAGAAAAAATGGATATTTTTGATTTTATTATAATTTTTGCAATAATTTAAAATTTTTTTAATACATTTTAATTTTTGATTTTATGATAATTTCTGGAATATTTTTAGAATTTTGAAAAAAAGTTTAACTTTTTGATTTTATTATAATTTTTGGAATATTTTTGGGTTTCTGAAAGAAATCTGAATTTTTGATTTTGTAATATTTCTCGAAACGCTAGATAGGGGGGTTTTTGAGTAATTTGCTGAGTATATCATCTTTTCACTAAATTATGTTAATTTATGATCTGTTATAATTTTCCGGCCACGAATTGATTTTTCCGGCAACCAATTGATTGTTGGTTGTGTAATAAATTTCTAAACAGAGATAAAATACTTGTACTTTTAAAATAGTATATTAAGAAACTAGTTTCATAATCGACGATTTTATCGCACGCAATCTGTTTAGAAAACGACCCGCGCAGCGGGGAGTTTTCTAAAGGATAAGTGCGATAAAACGTCTTATGAAACGAGTTTTTTATACTATTTTTTCTATTTTGCATTTTTTGTCTTGAAATTTTAAAAAAATTTTTATGTTTTAATGTTTTAAAGAAAATTTCTAAAAATTTCAATTCAAAATAGTAAGCTCTGCGTTTCATCATATTTCTATATATTTTTTTGTTGCAAAACTAGCTTTCATAAAATGTGTATTTTATTAAAATATAGTCAATTTGATATTTGGTTATTATTATTAATTATTTTAATTAATTAAAATATTTAACACTAATTTAGATTATTTTTTAATAATAAGATTAATTAATAAGAGTAATTTTATTTATATAATTATTCGTTTTAACTTTCACTGACGTTTCTAAGACCAATGTGACCAACCTTGAAAAACAAAACTTTGCGTATCTTAATAAAGGCCATTTCGATACGCATTTGGGTATCGAAATGACTTTATTTTAGACGCAAAATAGAAAAAGAGTTTTATGTTTAATATACATCGCTGCCGATAGCTAAAAACCATGTCCGCATAAAAGTTTTATGCCGAAAACTATATCAAAATCCTTAACCAAAACCGAAGTCTTGATATCTCAGAACTGTGAGATTTCAGCAAAATATGCAAATTTCCTTGTTTTAACACACTTAACGATTTTTTGACACACTTCCGGGACAGCTATCGAACACATCGTCCTTTCGGCTCTTACCATTGAGGATACCTATTTTTAGAATCAAAAGTTTTTGACAAAAATTCTTTTATTGTTTGTAGCCAATTTGTAATTTTTTTATTTATTTATTAATTATTTACCCTACGTTTCGAACAAATTTCTTGTTCATTTTCAAGGGTTTTCAAATTTAAATAAAAAAAAAAATGTTTTTCTTAAATTTAAAAGCCCTTGAAAATGAACAAGAAATTTGTTCGAAACGTAGGGTTAATAATTAATAAATAAATTAAAAAATTACAAATTGGCTGCAAACAATAAAAAAATTTTTGTGTAATAATAAGCCAAATAAAAATTTGTATAAAAGTTTTTGAAATCCCTCCAGCCGGGTAGATCTAGATTTCGTCGGTCGTGACGGCCGGCAGACAGATAAACAGACAGACAAATTTCAAAACCGAAGTAATTAATATGTATTTATATTTTAATATTTATGTCAATTTTTTGTTGAACAAACTTGTTTATATTTTTTGTATAAGAGTTAATTTTTTTTCTGAATTTTGAGAAATAAAAGATAATAATTTAGGCTGAAAAAGTTTTAATGAATAATGGACATGCTAGTGAGACACTAACAGAAAGCAGAGTTTTTATTCCGATGACCTTCAACCATACCTTCGAAAAGTAATTTCACCTAGTTCAGTAAAAATAATCAGATATGCCAGCAAACGAGACTGTGTTAACAGAGTTAAACAAGCGAAGACAAAGTACAAGTACCGCGAAGTACAAGAACTCTGACGACCCCAAAGGTCAAATAAACCGAGATCATCACACACACAACAATATAAGTATGTACAATTATTACATTTAACAAATATTGAATAAATGTTTCACTCACCCCAGTATTTGTTCCAGATCCAACTCTTCGTGCCTAATTAATTTAATCTAAGCAGTTTGACTGAGCAATGTTCTAAAAAATGGTGGTCGATGTTGACGGTGTTGACCAATAAGTCTTCCAATAAATTATTATAACCAAATTGTTGACGGTGTTGACCACTAAGTTTTCCAACAAATTGTTGACGATGTGGACCAATAAGTCTCCCAATAAATTGCTACTACCAAATTGTTGATGGCGTTGACCAATAAAGTGTTACAATAAATTGTGGACAGTAACATAACAGAAAAACCAACAATAGCAGCATCCAAAAATAAAAATTACAATTGATTGTTGATGAACATGACGGTTGTATAAATTTAGCTCGTTGCAAAAAAACAAATATCGTTATTACAGCAATGACATTCTGACGACATTAACTCGTTGATACTAAAAGTTTAGCCTTTTATTTATATATAATGATCTTCTCTGAGAAGCTGTCACTAAAATATCTCTGTTGAAGAAAAATGCATTTTCAAAACACTTTTAAAATATTCAAAAACTACATTATTATTATAGATTTTGAATCGAAACGAAATATGCTGTTGCTCTATTATTATACTCCCTGCACCAATTCACACTTTATTCTTTTTGTTCCTTTACAGATTCAACGAAAATAGTTGCAGCTACCTTTTTAAAGCATTTTATTACAACAACATCATATTTCTTGTAAATAATTAAGGAATTATTGATCTTACAAATATTTGAATTACAAAAAAATGTCTATGCAAATTTTTACTAATTTAGTCACATTATATGCACATTGCACAACAACGACTCGACAGTTAACACAGAGTTGTTATTTTAACTTTAGATTTATTTAAACAAATAACGATTCTAATTTTAGATTTTAAGCTTACACAATTTGTAATAATTTTTATTTCCAGAATTTATACACAATTGATCATATTAATTGATCACAATACAAATAATTAATAATTTTTTTTTATTTTTCAAAAATAAATTTCTTTGTCTAATATAACTAATTCAACTACAAAGTTTGATTTTACTATAATTTGACTAACAAAATTTTTAAAATTTTTAACCATAGTTTTCCACGGCATTCACAAACTGACTCCCAAAAAACAAAAATCCAAGTAAATATAATACATAAACAAATTTCATGAATCAACAACATCACAAAATGAGACATCAATCGAAAAAAAATATCAATGCGATCAAGGTTAAACAAAAAAATTACGTGCATAATCTTTACACGCTGTTGCAGTAAAACTTCTTTGGTTACTGTGGCAGGTATTACTAAAAATATTAAATTTCAAATAAATATGTCATATTGAAATTTAAAGAGGCATTTCTTGATAATATAATTTACAAAATGTACATAATAAAAAGTCTTATTTATATAATGTATTAGAAAGTATTACAAATTAAATTTCACGATGAATACATGTCCACTTAATTCAACAACAAGATTTGGTACAACAATTGATGCAGTTTTTCAAAAAATTTAGCAAATTCGCAAAGTAAAGTTTATGTTTATCACTGAAGTCATAACTAAAGTTATCAATTATCATAAACATTTAATTTCATATTTCAATTATGATAATAATTGAATTGACTTTATAATACATTATGTAAATACTACATTTTATTACACATGTAAATTATATTATCAAGAAATGCTACATTAAATTGCAATATGACAGATTTATTTTATATTTATTTTTTTTAGTAATACCTGCCACAGTAGGCAGAGAAATTAACTTCTCAACCGCGTGCAAAGATTACACGCCTAACTTTTTTATTTAGCAAAACAAATTTATTCAACACATATATTTTTATTTTAAAAAAACGGCATATTTCCAGTCATAGAAAATTATATACGACATCTATAGCAATATAATACAACTCACACTATCCACACATATTAAGATGCTCTGACGAAATCGGCTAAAATACATCAAAATACGGGTTTTCAAAATTTTCTGATAAACGGTATATTTCACATCATAGAAAATTATGGGACCCTCTCGAAATCAACCCAAATATAATACAATTTAAATCATCCAAATCGAACGACTCGTTTTTGAGAAATCGGTCAACATACATAAAAAAACCCACAATGAAACACAGAACCTCTCCTTTTTTAAGTCGGTTAAAAAACGAAAACAATATTCAAAACATTAATATAAAAAATAACGAAACTCAATAATTCATCATCTAAAATCAACACTTTTAACTCATATAATATTTAATACCGCATAAAAAAATATAATTACATTTACAAATGAATGACAATTGGCACACACACAATACACATAATCGAATTGTATCGTATACTTGCCGAACATAATATTTATTTGCCTTTTTTATCATTGTTGTTTGAATTTCTTCTTTATGTTGTTTATTTCTTTTTCTCTTTGAAAATGTTACTTCCGTTCAAAAAGATTTGAATTACTTGTTATATCGCGCCTAAAGAAGTTTTACTTAAAAAATTTGAGAAAAAAACGATAAGTTGCATTGAATGTGTTTTGTTGTGCCGTAGCGGAAAAGGATCATCATAATCGCACTTTGGGGTTAACAAATAAAAGACATCGATGTTGGCGATAGTTCAACTTTTTTTGATATTTTATTTACAATGTTATGTTTGAATTTATATGCCTCTGCTCAATTATTTAACTCGAAGTTCTCTTTTTTTTAATTTAAGCTCTTAGATTAATATATAATATTTAAGTTACCTGAAATTCTTAGAACTACACTCTATTATTTAGATTTTTCACTTACTTGTAAAATTGAATCCTCACTTAATAATATTGTCCTTGCACTTCTATTAATTCAATTATTTTTATCAAAGTACTAGCTGAAAATAACGACGTACGACTCTTTGTCCCAAAAATAACAAACAAAATATTCAAACTAAAACCAACAAATAGCTAGGGTAGTAAAGAAAATGAAAAATTCTCCAACTCCTGGGGCGGATAGTTTGAAAATGTGTTATTTTAAGGACAATATCGGGAAATTATCTAATATTTTGACCAATATTGTCAATAAATCTATTAAATCGGGTATTGTGCCAAGTGAAATGAAAATTACAAAAGTAACGCCAGTCTATCAGTCAGGAGATAAGAGTGACGTTATAAATTTCAGACCAATAAATATTTTACCAACTCCTGCAAAAATACTAGTGTATGTGGTAAATGATCAATTGATAGAGTTTGTTCCGCAACACAAGTTCATTGGTAATGAACAATATGGCTTTCGTTGCAATTCTGGCACAATTCCTGCTTTATTTGATCTCATATCTAATGTTCAAAAAGCAATTGACTCTAAGATGATCACTGCTGTAATCTTTGTCGACCTTCAAAAGGCATTTAATACTGTCGATCGTGATATATTGTTAAAAATACTGTATGGGAGGGGTGTGAGAGGTAATGAGTATAAATGGTTTGCTAGCTACTTATCAGAAAGATAAAAATACACTGAAGTTCAGAGTTTACAAAGCAGTCTTAAAAAAACTGCTTATGGAATTTTTCAAGGAAGCATTTTGGGCCGTACCTTATTTAACATTTATATTGATACTGTACAACAACTATCTCTACATGGAAAGCTATTCTTGTATGCTGATGATATTGCAATTCTTTATCAATGCAACGAATTAAACACTTTGGAGAAATATATGAACATTGATATGGAAGCCTTACTATCCTGGATGATGCTACATAAACTAACGTTGAATATAAAGAAAACCAAGTACATTCTATTCAAAGTTAATCCATTCATTAATATTAATGTCCAATGTAATAAGCAGATTATTGATAGGAGTGCGACGCACAAGCACCTAGGTATAATATTGGACTATGAACTGACATGGGAATATTAACTTAGTTTTATTAAGTCGAAACTAATACCGCTCACAGGTATCTTCAGAAAAATCAGCCATAAATTACCAATTGAATCGAAACGTTCTATATTTTTTGCATTGTTTCATCCATATATTATGTATAGCATAGCTATTTGGGGTAACACATATAATGAGAGTATCCAACCGTTACAAATTCTTTAGACCCGAGCAATAAAAAATTTATTCAATCTTCGATTTTTAACGGCAACAAAACTTATTCATACGCAAAATAAGCTCTTACCTGTGGCTGATGTCTACAAGAATGTATCGTCAACTCATATCTTTAATATAATAAATTGCCTAATTCGTTCAACCTCCAAGGTAACCCTCAATCAACCGTCTATTGTTACTCGAAATATGGGTGGTGTAAAAAATATAAAAATCTACTCATCAAGACATGGAACGCATTCTGCTCCATATGGAGCTACCACCGGAGATTAAAGAATAAGCTACTAAAGTCTGTTTTAAAAAACAATTAACTACCTATAGGCTTGAACTACTGATTAATTAACTCTAACTATTAATTATAATTATTAGCTTTGTAAATTTTTTTTTCTTGTAACTTATTCTTTACATTTTTCTTATCCTTGAAAAAAAAAAAATTTTTAGTAGTATAAGTATTTGTTGTATTTATTATATTGTACATACAATAACTAACTTTAGTATAAGAACTGAATCTAAAAAATTATGGTGCAAATTATGAAACTTTTTGCAATCCATACAATTTTAGAGCGATCTAGTTTCGAACCAATGAGAAAATTTTTAAACTTTAAAAAAGTTTATCATTCTCATCAGGGCTAGCCGACTAGATAAACTCTACCAAAAAATGTCAACGCTAATGCTGTCAACGCTAACGCTAACTGAATTAATTGTTGATCACGTGTCAATAGACACAAGTGAAGACTAGTCATCTTCTTCTCACAGATACAATTTTGTTATTCAATACTAGAATGTCTAGAGTATAACAAAACAGTGATCACCAGAGAAATTAATTGACTAAACCTGAATTTATTAAATGTATGTTTATGTAAATTTTTTGTTTTTACACTTCGCTAGAGTTGTAACCTAATTTTTGGTTTATATTCATTAGCGTTGACATTTTTTGGTAGAGTTTATCTAGTCGGCTAGCCCTGATGAGAATGATAAACTTTTTTAAAGTTTAAAAATTTTCTCATTGGTTCGAAACTAGATCGCTCTAAAATTGTATGGATTGCAAAAAGTTTCATAATTTGCACCATAATTTTTTAGATTCAGTTCTTATATTATCCTTGATGGGAGATTTTCCATCGGGGTGATGTTATATCACAAATAATTTACTGAATTAATTAACTAACTTTAGCATTGCAAACAAACAAACAAAAGAAATAATTATAAGTATCAAATGTTCTTAATCCACTATGTATGCATTTATAAAGTCCCCAAGGATTGTTTAAGTCCACAGAAAACCGTTCTAAATAAAATTAAAAAAAAAAGTTCAATTTTTACTCAATTTCGGCAATTTTTAGATTTAACAGATTAATGACCAGTCAGATTAATGACTTGATATTCACAACTCTACTATTTAATTTGAATTTTTTGATTGACAATTGTTACACTTTCTTGTTTTAGTAAAAATTATTGTGGAAATGTTTTAGGCCCCAAACAATTTAAAATTTTGTAATTTTGGTAAAAAAACAAATAGGAGAAAACAAAACATACATCTTTCTCTATTTCTTGTATTTTTTCAACGCGGAATAAATAATTAAAATTATTATTTAAACCAAATTACGCAATACAAGAACATGCAATGTTGAACTTTCAGGCATGCTTTGTTTTTTATATTTGTTTTACAACTAAGTTAATGTTTTAAACTTGAGAAATGATATTATAATAATTAATGATAAATTGGGATATAATATACTTCCCTAAACACAAAAAGAAAAATTTCATTTCGTTCGAACTGAAGATTTTTCTTGAAATAATAGTTTAACTATTAAATAATGGAAAACTAGCCCTGAACTTGAGTAGGAAAATTACATTTTCCGTTTTTGCACTTAAAACTCTAAAGTGTATAAATAAAATATTATTTAAAATAACTAACAAGACCTACCCTAACTAATATGACACAGTTTAATTATATTTTTTCCTTATTGTAAATAAAATTAAAAATTTTGAAATGATATATGTATCAGATTCATTTATAATGAAGTTGTTTAGACAAATTAATTTTTACGAGACAAACAGCTCCGTAACAAAGTGCGGACAAAATTGGTTTGAATAAAAACATAACATGGTTAATGCGTCAATTTTGATATTCCAATCATTAAAACCATCTAATTAGTTTCATGATTTACGAAAATCGATTAACAAAATGTAATTTATACCAAGTGCATAGACCATGCTGGATGCCATGACACTAAGTCAGTACAGGCAACAGGTCAGAACATTATTGACAACTAAGACAAGAGATGAGCAATAGAAGCATCGAAAAGATGAAAAACTGTAAGGATGCTAGTCTCAGAGTAAACCAATTCCTTTTCTTTTTGAAAAAGATCATGGACAATAAATAATTTCAAAAAACTTTATATGTAACAGTAAACTTTAGACAAACAAATAAATTAAAAAGAAATTAGCTGCCTGTAAATAGAAGATGCAGAATTATAACCTTTCTCACTTGCATTATAACACCTCAACCAATTTTCATTTATTTATGCAACTAAAAACTTTATTTTGTCGAGTTCTAAATCAAGGCAGATTATAGTACCCCAACAAACATAACAACAAGTGAAAAAATCAGCTTAAAAGGTGGATCCTCACCCGGAGAGAAACATTTTGCAGGAGAAACATATAAGTAGTATGTAATGTCCAAACTGCATTCGAAATCTTTCACAAAAACTATTCTGACATAAACCGAAAGCTTATTCTGAAAATATTTATGTTTCTCTGTCATCAAAAAACCAGAAATAAAAAGCATCAAAATATCTTTAAAATTAACAAATCTTAATAGACTTTCTTCATTTGATAGATCATTTAAAAGACATAATTTTTAATGGTTTTCTGTTTTCTTTTCCTTTTTTTTGCCTTTTTATTCACCAAATTATCAAAATATAAAGCAAAGAAAAACGAACTACAAACATAAAACGTAAAGGAATAAAAATTTCATAAAATTGAAAATTAATTAATTTTGTTGGTTTGTCAGAAGAACTCAGAAAAAAAAGTTTTTGTTTTTAAGTTCTTCTGTAATAAAGTTGTAGGAAATTTAATTTTTATTAAGTAACATGTCCCTTATTAAATTAAAAATAAGAAGAGAATTTTTGTTTGTTTGGAGCAAGAAAATTCGTTTTTAATGAAGTAAACATGAATAGTGATGATGAGTTTTGCTTGGATAAAAAAAATTGAGTGCGGTTACAGATTATGAGGTTTGAACTGATAAAAGGATATATGTTTATCTTTGATATTAGTTTTTAATGTTAAGAAAAACTTTAAAGAAATGTTTTTTTTGGCAGGTTAGGTTGATAAACATCTTTTAATGCAAAACCAGATTACTTGCTGAGATAAGTTATTGTTGATGGGCTGCTCTAATGTCAATATTGTCACGATTTCTACCTTTCTTCAAATTGACATAATTCCCATTTTTATAAAAGTAATTTCCAAATCTTCTTTCCGATTCGATCAGTGATAACTGATAAGCAATCAAAAACGCTAGGTTTTATTAAGTATTCAACACTTTTCTTGTTTCACAACAACAACGATACATTCAAATATATTCTTGAAGAATTTTCCTTCAACAGCTTCGGAAACTCCAACGGTTGATTTACCTATTACCTCCAACGGAGCTATTACCTGTATAAGCAAAGTGTTTAAAATAATACATAAAATTCCTAAAACTTTATTTACAATTAAAAATTCACTTTACTTTTATTTACACGATTTTATGTTCACGATAGAGCGATTTGTTTTCTATTATTTTTTTCTACTAAAATCCTGTTTAAATAGTATGCCGTCTGATCTCTTCACTGTAATTTTTCTAGAAAAAGAAATGCAATACAACAACAAATACATTAATAGTAGTTTATGTAACAAGTACGCAAAATATGGTTTTAGCGGACGAATCGTAATGTTTCCGGACGAGGCGCTAGCCGAGTCTGTAATATGAAGATGAGTCTGCTAAAGCCATTTGCGTACGTGTTGCATACAACGTTTTTTTTGTATTAGCTCTTAGGATTTTTTTTTTCTAATTTATTGCTTAGTTTGTATTCTTGCGTACCTAAAAATTTGATTTTTGAACAAAACTTATCAAAGCAATTGTGATTATAATTTGAAAATAACTATAATATAAAATGAAAACAAATTTTGAATCCGCTAAAGTGGTCATAACGACTTTAAGTACAAGGCCGCTAAACTACAATTTTGCGGGCTCTAAACAGTTCTAAAAGTAATCATTTTTCAGAGCTAATACTAAAAAAATATTTTTGTGGTCCTTCTTAGAAAATAATTATTGTATTTGTTTCATAATAATTGTATTGATGATGATGATTATGAATCTACTTTCTTAATTTTGTATAGGAGGTTTCCTTTAGAATGAATTGAATAGAATTTTATATTGTATTGCGTTACATTTAGGGTTGCCACGTGTCCTACTTTCGGTAGGACAGTCCTCCTTTGGAGCAAAAATGTCCTCCGTCCTACTTTACTATAAAAATGTCCTGCTTTAAGCAAACTGTAATACAATTTCTGACACAGAAAGCTATTTTGATTTTAAAGGAAAATGTAAATATTGTTTATGAGTAACTGGCTTACAACTTAAGCTTTTTGATTTTTATGAGAGTTCCAATGAGTCAGCAGATGATATGTTTAGCTGTATTTCTGATTCTTTAAAAACTTTAAATTTAAGCAGGGGTTTTTTGTGAGCAATTAAGCTTAATTACATATTGCAAATTACTTGAATTTTGCAATTCGTAATAATTTGTCATTTCCTCTAAAACTCTGTTGAAAATTTTTTTGGTGTTTTGTGCCAGGATTCGAACTCACACTCATCAGAGACACCTGTTCAAATCCAGTGTATCTTACACAACTTAGTCACAGTGGCGATGACGAACCATATCATAATTTTCATGTTCAGATTAATTTCTAAATTGAAACTTCATCATTTTAAATTTTAAAATATGGAGGGGCTGAAATCTCACAGCTCTGAGATATCAAAACTTCGGTCTGGGTTAAGGATTTGTATATAGTTGTCGGCAAAAAACTTTTATGAGGACATGGTTTTTAGTTTTGGGCAGCGATGTATATCAAACATAACTCTTTGTTAAAGTACAACTATGTTTTTATCTCTGTTTACAAAACTAACACGAAACATCAATACGTTGCCGGAAAATTATAATCAAAATTCCAAACATATTGTTAAATAAAATAAAATCAAACTTTTTCAAAATTCCAAAAATATTCCAAAAATTAGAATAAAATCAAATATTTAAACTTTTTCTAAATTCCAATCATATTTCAAAAATTCTTAAAAATTCAAACTTTTTCTTAAATGCTAAAAATATTGCAAAAATTATTACAAAATCAAAAATTGAAAATGTTTTCAAAATTCCAAAAATTATAATGAAATCAAAAATTAAAAATTTCTCAAATTCTAAAAATTTTCCAAAAATTCTTACAAAATCAAAAATAAAAACTTTTTTCCCAAATTCTAAAAATATTGCAAAAATTATTACAAAATCAAAAATACAAACTTTTTCAAAATTCCAAAAATATTTCAAAAACTGTAACAAATTAAAAAATTTTCATGTCCAATTTCATTTTAAATTACATTTACGTCATAAAAACAGCTTTTTTTCCAAAAAATTGGCTAAAAAAATAAATGAAATCATTTTTTGACAAACTTGACAACATTTTTTGACAAACTTATAATGCCATAATTCTCTATAATAATAATAAAATATCATGTCATACAAACTATTAATTTTATTTTTGTCTAAAAAAATTGGGTAAAAAATAAATAGAAACCTTTCTCTTGACACACTTGACAACATTTTTTGACAAACTTATAATGCCATAATTCTCAATAATAATAATAAAATTTCATTTCAATCAAACAATTTTAATTTTTTCCAAAAAATTGGGTAAAAAACTAAATAAAAAATCGGGACATGTGTGCAATTTACACGTGAGAGAAGTGAAACCTTAAAAAATTTTGGCTTCAAGATAATGAGACGAATGTAAAATTTCGGGAAGAGGATAATTGCAGGTTTTAGTCATGATCATAGTGATATAAAGTTTGATAATTGTTTTACATTTTATTCGTATATATTACATAAATTTATTCCGACTCAGAGCTTACATTTTCGATAAATGATACAAGAGGCTTATGGTAACTAAAGTATGAAATAAATACTTTGGTCTTAATATGGTCAATATTTCTTTGGAATACAGTGTTTCATTCGCACTGTATCAACAATTCAAGATCAAAAACAGTAATTGACGCAGTATTCCAAAGATATATTGACCATATTAAGACCAAAGTATTTATTTCATACTTTAGTTACCATAAGCCTCTTGTATCATTTATCGAAAATGTAAGCTCTGAGTTTGAATAAATTTATGTAACATATATGAATAAAATGTAAAAAAATTATCAAACTTTGTATCACTATGATCATGGCTAAAACCTGCAATTATCCTCTTCCCGAAATTTTACACTCGTCTCATTATCTTGAAACCAAAATTTTTTAAGGTTTCACTTCTACCACGTGTGAATTGTTTTTGATGTTCCTGCATTTTAATCATCAATAATCATCAAAAACAATTTCATTTTTGCAAAAATTTATTTTCATAATTAATAATCTATTTAACATAAAATCGACATTAATCAATTTCTTTATTAAAATACATACGGTTACACCGAAATTGGGTAAAATTTATAATATAAATAAAATACTTACAAAAAAACATAAAATATTTTCTTTTATACAAAAATGAAACAGTTTGTCAATACTCACCTTATCAACTAATTACGTTTTTTTTATGAATTATTAAATATTATCTATTTTTCCTAATAAAATGACAAAAACAATACAAAAATAAATTTATTGTCTTCTAAACATAAACAAATAAAATTTAAAATTTCATAATAAATTTTTTTTTCAACATAATAACATATATAATGCAACACCACCAAAATAATAAGTAAAAAAAGGAAAATATTAAAAAATATTCACTATCTCTTTTTACTGTTAAAATTTCGTTTCATCCAGTTTAAAATCACAACGATGCTAAAGAAGTTTTCACTTCAAAAAATCGTTTGACACACTTGACAACATTTTTTTGACAAACTTATAAAGTCTATATAAAAACAAACTCATAAAGTTTTGACAAACTTATAAAAATCTTTCTTTTGACACACTTGACAACATTTTTTTGACAAACTTATAATGCCATAATTCTCAATAATAATAATAAAACCGAAGTAGTTTCATTTAAAACAAACAATTTTTTTTTCCAAAAAATTGGGTTAAAAAATAAATAAAAATCTTTCTTTTGACACACATGACAACATTTTTTGACAAACTTATAATGCCATAATTCTCAATAATAATAATAAAATTTCATTTCCAACAAACAATTAATTTTATTTTTTTTTCCAAAAAATTGGGTAAAAAAATAAATAAAAATCTTTCTTTTGACACACTTGACAACGTTTTTTTTGACAAACTTATAATGCAATAATCTTGTTTTTGATCTCACATACCAATCCCGACCACCAAGATTTCTCCAAATTTAATGTTCCTACTCGTAATCACTTAAAAAGAACGTTTTTTAAGCCAAAACTATGAAAATTTGCTATTCAAATCATTATGTGTGTCAGAGAGACACACATAATGATTTTTTTGACACACTTCCGGTTATCGAACACAGCGTCCTTTCGGACCTGTCCCTTGTAAATACCTATTTTTAGAAAAAAAAATTTTAGAAAAAAAAATCTGCAGCGTAGGTAATAACGGACGGCCGGCCTACAGACAGACACACATTTTTTTTTGCTATTTTAGAATCAGCTGGTCCTTAAACGTCGAGAAATGCCAAAAAAAGTGGAGGTAAGAATTTGACTTTGAGCTCATGAATGTAATACTTAGGTCTTTCAGACCGAAGTAAAATGAAGGGGCATAAATCCAGCGAGTTTTTTAGTTTTGATACCCTAGGTGTAGTATGTCCTACTTTGAAATTTTTTAAACGTGGCAACCCTGGTTACAATTAAGATATAACTGTAACAATATGAGTACCAAATAAGCTAATAACACCATGTCAAATGCACCTTAATGATTCAATCACTGAAAAGTAAGTAATGCTGTATATTATGTAAAGTTCTACAAATCAAACATCGATGACAACCACACTATTCTAAAACTTTTTTATTTAAACTCTGTGAATAATAAACAAAGTTTCTATAAGTCGATTTCAGCTGTATATAAATGTATTTGCTATAAAACGAAAAGATATAACTTTTGACCATTTAACCATAATAAAAACCCAATTTTTTTGCCTTTTCTATAGTTTCGCCAAAAAAAAAAACGAAACAAGGAAGAGGATGGTGTCTTGTTCGTATTACGATTTTATATATGTTTTATGTAATGGTACGGAAAAGCTGTGAACAATTCTTGGAAAGGATAACTTTGTCATAGAACTAAAGAAAAGAAGCGGAAAATTATTATTATAAAATGTCGTTGTTTTACATGCTATTTCATCAAACAATATCTGATACTGATCTTAATTTTCCACTTTTCGATTAGATTCACACAAATCTCAATGGAAGAGATATTGAGAGAGAAAACTTTTCGTTCGTATTTCTTTCGATTGAAAAACGAAGTTTATGGTTACAATTAGTTTAAGTGAGTCAGTTGATTTTTGATTTATTAAAATTTTGGCTCATGTTGTAGATGCGAAAAGGAGCTGATTCGTGAAACACAGATGATCTGTAAATTCTTATAACCACTTATTGCCTTCCCACTTATTGCCTTCCCAAATCACCTTCTCCTCTCCCCTTATGGCTTTTCACATTTTCTGGTTTTAGCAAATTTAGATAAATAATTGGGTAGATACTTCCATGAGCATGTATTATTTTTAATAAATATTTTATATTTTCTGGAAGGTTTTCCTCACAAGGGATGACTCACTCTTGCTCACCCTGCCTTTCTCCTCATTAATCGTATTTTTATTTTGTTTAAATATATTAATTTCAACACCAGTTTAAACTGTTGGTATCGAGCGATAACAACAGTTTAAACAAGCTATTATTTTGAAGTTTATCAGAAAGATCTAGTAACACTATTTTATTTGGAACCCTTTTTCTAATATTAAAACCTGAGTGATAAATGTGGCTGTTATTAGCTATTTGGCATTTAACAAAAGTGAAACTAAAGTGAGAATTAACTGTTTAAAATTGAATTGGAGTTAAAATTATAAATTTTCGGAAACCTATGTATATCTAATCTAAAGATCTAGATATAAGGTAACACCAATTGCTTTTTCTGAAATAAAATCAAAGTTGCTGAAGAAATTTCAGACTAATATTATGGTATATAAAATAAATCTAAAAATTCAAATAATATCAGAGTGTGTGAAAAATTCCTATTTGTTAAGAAATTTAAACATAAAATAAGATCTATTGAGTTTTGAATATTTTCAGAATGAAAATTGAGCTTGAAAATAGCTTTAAACCAAAGTTTCAGTATATTCAAGTGTTGAAAATCATAGAGTGAAACAAATTGTAATTATAAGAAAAAAATTTATGGATGTCAGGGATTAAGGATAAAAGATAAGAAAGGAAGATGATTTGGAGGATCCGCTGGATTCCTTTTGTTAAAATTAAGTCGTTATGGTCTTTTTTTGTTTACTTTATTTTGTATGCTAATATAACATAAATAACTAAAATTCAATAGTTTTGCTAATAATTGTTTTATTTTTTGTTTGCAGGTAAGAGATACGTTAGATGTTTTTATAACTAATAAACATTTTAAATATTCGACAATATATATTTTTGAGTAATACAAGGTGAGTGAACCACAATTTATTGAATTTTAACAATACATTAGCAAAAAGACCTCACTTCTTAGTTATGGACTTTTATGATTCATAATTTTAAACAAAACAAAATCATAATCGCCAATATCATAATAAATAATAGCTGAACCATCATAATCCCGTTTTTGTAATCTTTAAGTTTCATTAATATCTAATATCAATATTCAATTATTGATATAACAGAATTATGAATCGATTGTTAAGAGAATTAAGGAAAATCAAATATGTACTTGTGTAACAATGGTAGTCATATCTGCAATCTTCAGAATTTTTGTTTTCTTCAACTTTGATTTAAGAAAATTGTTTGTATTATAAATTTTGAGCTTTTCTCTTTGTTCGTAAAAAAAATCAAAGTTTTGATGAATCTGAGTTTTATAGATAATTGAAGAAATGAAGGTTGGCGGCAAGTAGTGAAAATATATTTCTATAAGATGTTTATCATGTTTATGAGAAACTAGATCCGATCTTATTTTTACAAACGTGTTAATTTTTTTGTTTATGTTTTATACTGGCGAGGCCATAATTGATGAAACTCGTCATCTGGATGACCTGAATGTCAGTCGTTCAAATGACGAGTTTCATTAATTATGGGCTTGCAAGTATTTATTTATTTATTTATTTATTTATTTATTTATTTATTTATTTATTTATTTATACAATGTAGTTTCACATAAAAAATTCCTTTTAAACCTAAGTTTATCGTGAACAGAGTTTAAGATTATAATATTAATTATTCATTGATTAAAGATTAATAAAAAAAAAAATAGAATTAAATAATTGTGAAAATAAAGAATTATTGAAAAGGTTACAAAATCAATCTGGTGACATTAATGAACTGCTTTCTTTAATAAATAGCAATTTGAGTTCAAAAAGCCTAAACTTATTGATTATCACTTCTGTGCAATGACCAAACCCTTAACATGAGGAGAAATGAAGCAAGCATTTCCTCTTGAAGTCATAAGTTGATTCAAGAATTCTAATGCCTGCTTCAAGATTATTCCACAATCTAATACTCTCAACAAAGAACGATGATCTAAATTGTGAAGAAAGGCAACTGTTTGGAAGTTTCAGTAACTTATTTCGTTGAAATCTTGGAAAAACGAGAAGTTCATAAAGATAGTCTGGACATTTATATTTTATTAAATTATGCAAAAATAGACAAGTACGATATTTAAGCTAATTTTCAAGAGAACAATTTTAAATTTGAAAAGAAAAGGTAGAAATTGAACTAAATCTGTTTCGATTAAATATATATATCTTGCGCTGTTATTAAATGTTATATTTAGTAAATCCCAACTTTTTCTTGAACAATTATGAAAAATATTTGAGCAATATAGTAATTTAGGTATTATTAAAGCTCTAACAAGTTTCAAATGTAAATTGACAGGTGTGAAACTAACAGATTGATAAAGCATCCCTAAGCAACTGTTAACTTCACCACAAATTTTAATAACATAATTATCAAAAGTGAGATCATAATTAAGAATTAAACCTAATGATTTTGTTTTTTCAACATAATTAATGACATTACCATCAAATAAAATGGGAGGAGGATTATTAATTTTTTTTCTGCTAATAATCATAGCATGCGATTTTAATGGGTTAACAGAAACATGATTCAAATTTGCCCAATCAGAAATAGAAGAAAGAGAAGCATTCATTTTATCAACACATAAATTAAATTGATCAAACGGAAAAGAACAATAAATCTGAGAGTCATCCGCATAAAGATGGGTATTGATGTCAACATAATCAGGAAGGTCATTAATAAAAATAGTGAATAATAAAGCAGATAAAATGCCACCTTGAGGAGTACCAGAGCTAATCTCAACTTGATGTGATAAAATATTATTAATAGAAACTTGTTGTTTGCGATTAGATAAAAACGATTTAATAAAGTTACAAGATCTGATTGAGAATTTGAATTTATTTCTTAGTTTCAACAAAAGAGACAAATGATCAACAAGATCAAAAGCTTTTTTGAAGTCAAGGAAACAAATTATTGACACTTTATTCATTCATTCAGGCAAAGATCATGAATAACTTTAAGCATTGCTGAATTAGTACTGAGTCCATTTCTAAACCCAGATTGAAATTTATAGAGAAGAGAATTATTATCAACATAACTTTGAATTTGGTTTTTCAATACTTTTTCCAAAACTTTTGATAATGATGGTAAAATGCTAATTGGCCTGAAGTCTTCTAGATTAGTTGGATTTGATTTTTTTGGGATAGGTTTTATAATAGTACATTTCCAATGCTCAGGGAAATAAGACTGTGTAATACAGTTATTGACAATATAAGTGATAAATGGGATGATGAAACAACCAAGCATTTTTATGAAAAATATTGGAATCTCATCAACACCACAAGCATTAGTTTTAATAGCACTAAGATAAAAATGGACATCGATATCAGTGATAGTAGAGAATTCAAAACAACCAGCTTCATCACAATCATTATCAAAAGTTACCAGATGTGCAGTTCTTTTAGAAAATGAATTTGAAAAATAGTTATTGAATTCTTCAGCCGAAAAACTGGTAATAACATTATTAGAATCTTTAGTAACACCATTATTTTTCAAATTATTCCATAATGTCTTAGAAGGAAGGTCTGGATCAATTTTAGAATTAAACCATTCACGTTGAAGATATTTTCTAAGATTAGTACATTTGTTACGAAGTTTTTTAAACATTATGAGATGATTGTTTTTAAGGTGAATGTTCACTTCAGATTTAAACGATGAATAGTAAAAATTTTTACGATTAATCAAATTTATTAGTGAATCGTTCATCCAAGGTGCAGCAGTGTTTTTCTTGATTTTAATTTTCCTCAAAGAAGCAAAAATATTCATTAATTTTTTTAATTCATCGGTCAAAACTTGAACTTGGTCATCAATATTAGAAAGACAATAAATTTTATCAAAATCACATTTTGAAGCACATTACTTTGTTCTAATTATCTAAATTAATATTTTTGAAATTACGATAAAATTTAAAACTATTATTAACAAAAGAAGACATGTTGATTGAATAAGAACCAAATAATAAATCATGTGTCGTAAAGCTACCAATAGAAAGTTGGGAAAAACTTCTAACTAAGTTACGATTTTTGACAATTGACAGGTCAATTAAACTTGGATTACATCCGTCAACAAAATTAGTTGGTTCTTCAGAACAGATATTTAAGGAAATTGATGACAAAAATTTATAAAACTAATTGTTTTTTTTTTAATTTAGAAAGAAGATTAATATTAAAATCTTCAACAATAATTAAATGAGGATTTCTAATTGATAAATCAGAAAAAACACGCTTCAAATTATCAGAAATTTTATTTTTGGGAGGATTGTAAACGACTCCAAAACACAATTTCTCATTATTATTATTAATGATTTCAATGAATAAATATTCAACAATACTATTTGATCTGCTTTTGGATACAATTTTACCCTTAATACTATTAAGTAAATAAATAGCAACACCCCCACTACGTTTTCCAACACGATCATGTCTGAATAAATTAAGTCCATTAATTGCAATTAAACGATCATTAATACTCTCATTAAACCAAGATTCATAAATAGCAAGTGCATGTAGGTTTAAATTATTGATAACAGAACGAATTTCATTTAGATTTGGTTTAAGACTTCCAGGATTAATATGAATAAAATTGAAATTATTATTGTTATTAAAAGCTGATTTTAATTAATAGCTGATTTTTAATTTTTGTAATATAAAATCCGCCTGTAAAATAAAAAATCCGCCATTAAAATTTTGACCTGCACCATGGACATCCTTAAAAACTAATATTTTTAGGACAGAAAAAAACTTTATTTAGGTTCCGTCAGTTTCTTATTATTTATCTGAAAACTCATAAAAAATTTTTCACGTCAAGAATGTTTTCTGACCTCCATCCGCTCGCAATTTGAAGTAACAAACTATAACCTTCTCTGGGCCATAAATTAAAAAGTAAGAACGGCTTTGGAGACGATCTGACGGACTGAAACGGTTTAAAAATCAGTCACACATTTCTAAGAACATATGGAAAAATGCTCATAAAATGAAGACGAAACACGATGCTCTCAAATTTTGCCTCTTTTTCTGCAATATTAATCCGCATCCTATTCGCAATAACATTTACACTTCTTTTATCAGACACAATGCGGGAATTGTAACATATGCGAAATGGTGTCAGTATGTAGGCCAATTTGATAGGTCGAGTATAGAATGGCGTTTCCACCGCTGAGGTCTATATGGGTGCCGTAAACACAAATTCTAATGTATAAACGCTATCAAGTTGCTTCCGGACCGCTTGTCTGTGATTGTATTTAAGGCATTTGACGTGAACGGTAACAAACAAGAATTTTTTTGATTCATAGTACTCCATCAGAAAAAAATTTTGGCCATCCTACTTGCCGTCAATGATGGTCACAAATTTGAAATTTTTTCTACACCGATAAAAGTCTTCATTTTGTAGCCGTATAAAAATTTAAAAAGAAATATTAGCTCGTTTTTCGGAGAATACGAAAAAAATATTTTAAAAAAATTTGAGGGTAGTTTTCTCCCTTGTTTTGGGGTTTTTAAGTTAAACGTCAATTTTTCAAAATGTATGACACGTTTTTTTCAAAATTTAGTTTAAAATATGCATTTTTAAAAAATTCGTGTCGCATGATGGAATTAGTATCGATATGAGAGCTAGAGGCCGCTGAAGGTTAAAAATCACAGTTTTCACGTTATATCTTGTCAGATATTATAGGATAATCGTGGTCGCAGAATCTAAACCCTGTGTCAAATTAATAAAATTCAAAATGGTGTTTCCAATATGGTGGTCAAGCTTCTTAAATTGACAAATTTTTGGAAATCGAAAAACATATTCATAATTTACATAAAATTTTATTACAAAATTGTCTAATTCAAACTTTTCTTATATGGTGCTATTTCTAAGGGAAAAAATCATAAAGTTTTAGAACTACGTAAAAACTCTGGTGTGTGACCTTCAGTGCTCTCTAGCTCTCACATCGATACTACCTTCATCACGCGACAAGAATCATTTGAAAGTGCATATTGTAAACTAAATTTTAAACAACAAAATGTATCCATACATTTCGAAAAAATGGATTTTAAATTTTCAAACCCCAAAATAAAGGTATGCTGTTGAAAATAAATTATTTTCCCCATACAAAATCTATGTAAAAAAACAAAAGAAAAGGAAACGAAAAAATTTTTGGTTTGCATTTCGTAAGTAGTATGCAGTTGAAAATAAGAAAAAGTAAAAAACGGACCTGTCAATAGATGTCATTGACTACCCGTGGAGACATCTTATTTTCAAATTACGAAGCGAAATAAATTTCGTACGGAAGATGAAAATAAAGTGAATGTTTGACAATTTGACATTGTTATATTTGTTGATAGCGTTGTTTTTTAAGTGTGTATTACAAATGTTCTCCATTTACGTAGATTTTTTTAAAATTTATGTAGATTTTGTTTCCATTTTGTAGATTTTAAATTTGGTTCCGAAATAAATGCACCTTTTCGAAAATAAAATTTTTTTTCAAGTGCATACGCGTCTTAAGGAAGAAAACTACGCTCAACATTTTGATAAATATTTTTAACGTACCCTCCGGGAAAATGCAAACGACTAATATTTTTTTTTAAAAAAAATTTTACGCATTAAATTTTTTACGTTTTGCTATTCCAAACCATTGGTCCAAGGACCGATCCGTGAAGTATTTGTCCTGAAATATTATTTTTATGCTTCTAGTTTGGTTTAATAGACCAGAGCTCTTCCCTTAAAAGAATTAGCAATTATGCGTAATTGATAGTAATACACGTGCAACAATAGCATAGCAATGTATGTTAACCTCTAGCCATTGCGGTGCCTATCTCAACACCGCTTGCACCGTGGTTCTTTTGAACACACGATACTTTTTTATTAAAGGGTGAAGAGATGGAGTTTTTCCCAGCATGTTCTAGGTACAGATTTCTATATTCCACTTTAAAGTTCAGCACAAAAGACCACAACACAAAAAGTAAAAAAAACTGTTTCCCACAAAAACTATTTTTAATAAATTAAATTAAAATTATTTTATCCTTAATTAAATTATGTTAAATTATTTGTATCTTTAATCAATCTAACTTAATATATTTTTGGTTGTTCCATTACCATGTTTATGATGTTGGTCTAACACCAGCATTTTACTTGTCATCTTATTCGGATGTGTTCCTAAACCTAATAGACCTTGTTGTTTTCTTTTGATCCCTCACATCGATCCAAAATTTCGATTTCCGATTTGTCGATATTTCTTTCAGTCGCAGTACCTGTAAATCCAATTTAACTGTTGACAACTTTAATAACATCTGAGCTTAAAATGTGCTTTCATATTTAATGATTCCATCCAACCATTTTTCTGCTGAAACATCTCTCGTACCGCTGAGTAGTAATTACTCTGTAGAAACATCTGTTAATGTGATTAACCAGATGATTTTAATTTATTTATTTTCGGATCAATTGATCGGCATTGTTCAGACATTCATCTTTCTTTTATTTGGCTTGTTCTGACTAATACATCAATTGTGCGCTATTTATGAACGCACTATCGGGTTATCTATAGACTACTAGATGATACAGCCATAAAACATTAACATAATCAGTTTATAGACTTTGGACAACTTAACTGTTATCTGAATATTTTAATGTAATCCACTACTAGCAGACTCTTCCTTATACTTAATATTCAAGATTAAGCTAATCATATTACAAAACTTTAACTAATTACAAAATCAGCTACAAATTTTATTTCTAATTAACGAATTCAATATTCAAAGCTACGACTGCCCGTTAATTACAATCAACTAAAATTGAATTTCAATATAATTAATATTTTAAATAATTAATTTTTGGATGAACTAAACTATTTTAACAAATAAATCAATTTTTTGAATCTAATCATCTATAGAACGACCTTATACACTCAAAATAAACCCGGAGTGGATTGCATTTATCACTCAATTTTGATTTATATCTGCAACCTTTACACACTCTCAGATATTGGCATACGCTCTATCATATATACCAGCCTTGCCGTAGCCTGGTATTTGATTTTTCTGCGCATTTTATATCGTTAGACTGTTAGAGTGGTTGGGTTTTAGATATAGTGGCACGATGATCACTATTTTCTCCACTTCAAAATTTATATCGATAATTGAACCAGTTTTACACTTACTGAATGTTTCTGGACTCTTTCCTGGACCTTTCTTTCCTCGCTGTTTGAACTCTAACTGGCTGAATCAGTAAGCCTTGTGCTGACTCGTAGTGTGTTAGATTGATATAGATGCACTTACCCATTACTAGCAGATTTCGACTCTATAGCGCTTTGTTTTGGGTTCAACATCTTTTACCTTGCGTATATAACTTGTCCTACCTTGCCGTGCTTCTCGACTGCCAAAAATCACATTTTTAAACCTCTTTGCAGTCTCACGATTTTTGTCCTGTTAGTCCGCATCGGCATCTGAAACTGCGCGGAGGAGCCCAGTTGATTCGAATGTATTCAAACGACAAACGTATGTTCTGATCCTTTAATACAACTTTATAAGTAACGTCTGAGTCCCGTAACCCTGTCTTTATGACACGACACTCTATATGAAAGTTTCTTGGCTTGTCAATCTAACAATCGCCAAAATGTTAAGAGCAACATCTGAACTATTTATGGTTTTAAAAATGTTCACATTTTTTAAGTTCAAAAAGCAAAGGCTTATTAGCTGTCTTCTTAATCTCAGTGACGCAAGCCGCTGGTTATTTAAGTTCTGAGCTAACTTTCTTATATTTTAGCATTTTCGACGTTTTTTCACCATAACTCGATATTATTATGGCATCCCATCGTTGTGCTTTCTGTTTTGGTTTATGAGCTTATTTTTGCATTAGTTCAACAGAACAAATTTATTTTCATTTACATTTACTCACCGCTTTCCTCCCCGTTTTGGGTGATAACAGAAGGAATACATTTTGCTTTTCAGACTCAGCCTCCTGTTGTTTTGCATCGACCAAACTTTGCTTAGATCTTGACCTAGGCCAAAATCCTGACCTTCTAACTTTTTTCTTTTAATTCATTGGGCTTGTCGGTGATTTTTGAATTTTATCTGCCTTCGCCGAAACCTATTTAAAGAAGAGCTTGGAAAAAGTTTGGTTCTTGGCAGCATTTCTAGATTTGCCTGTTTGCACACAAAGTTATTTGCTCTTCCTAGATTTGGAGGACTGGGAGCCTGCTTGTTGGATCAATCCTCCTCCACCTTAAATTTTAATTGTTACTAACCTTCCATGATGAATTTACCCTCAGAGTTATTATCTCTTAGCATTTTATTTCTGAAGAAACTATCGGAGGACTGCGTGCCTGGCAGAGTTGTAGTCCTACGAGCTTCAGCGATGTGTGTTCGAACAGCAATATTCCCCAGCTCGGTACAAATAATCCAATATGCACGCAAAAGTGACTGTGTAAACAGATATGCATAAGCAAAACAAAAATTTAGGGACTCTGACGACCTCAAAAACCGAAGAAATCGAGAGCATCACACCAACACCACTCCTACTACAATTATTACATTTAAACGTTTAAATTAATGATTCACTCACCCCATGATAGTTCCGGATCCAAATCTTCAAGCCTTCAAAAACTTAATTCACATTATCTTTACCAACCCAAACGTACGATTGATATATTAAAAAAGTTAATAGTTTAATATTGAGTAAGCTCGATTTCAGGCGCATGTTGAATTTGTTGGTAATATATTAACTGATGTAATTAAATATTGTCGCATACACATGCAGTTGTTGAAACTGATGGTAATATATTTAACGATATAACAAAACAAATGACCGCATATGTTCATTTTGGTATTAACTGATGAACCGTTATACCTTCAAGCGATGCTGACGACGACGAGTTTTATATTTCACAATGTAACAACTCTTTTTATAAAAAAATATTAACTGTTATTCAAAATTGTTGTAATGAATGTCTTAAAAACAAGAATTTATCGTGCACCTAAACAAAACGCAAAAATTCTTGCTATCAACTATGAAATTTTATTCACCACGAAAACCTGTCACTCACAACTAATCACAACTAATTCACTGTTTTACAATTTGATTTGATAATTACAAACCATTATTCTTGATAATTGCAATTAAGTTTGTTTGAAAAAAAACTATTAACAGTATAACAAAATGTCGAAGTTTTATATCTATCATTGTGACAACATAATAAAAAATTAGATCTGTATTGATGATCTGATTCTGATCGAAAGGTTACCAAATGAAATTCCCAAGTAAATATAAAAAAAAGAAGGCAGTGTTAAGGACTGCCGACAGAAGTGAAAACCTAAATCTGTGAAATAGCTGCATTGTTTTGTATCTTCCAATTATTGTAGCATTTCACATTAAAATTTCCGAATATTTAAATTAAAATCAATAAAAATTATTCTGGGTTTTACATCTATCAGCATTCCAAGCAACTATTATATACATTTTTATATTTAAAATAATCAAAACATATCAGGTCTATCAACACCTTAGAAAGCATGTTGTTGTGAGACCTTGTTCTTAAAAGTTGTTTATGTGTTGTTGTGACACACCTTGTAATTTCTACTACCAAACACATTTTATGTAAAAAAAATAGCGTATCATCAAAGAATATTCCATAACTTAGAGTAAGGGATGGTATCGTTGAAAATACTTCATGAGCCAGCAGCCCTAAGATATTACTTTGGCTAATGAGATTGCACTGCTATTGCCAGTGGTATACGATATCTCAAGATAACTTATATGCCAATAGCAGGGACTTAAGTACGCGTGGTTGTCACGCCCATAGATCAACAATTTTAAATTTTACAAATCTTCCTGCGGAAAGCTAGGTAAATTCATTGGTATTAATGCGCATTGTTGCCATTTGCAAATCACTATCGGCTAAGTGCCACCATTTTTAATTAGTTTATATATCATGATTGCCATCCATGTTTAATCATACATAAGCTATGCTTCTTTGTGTAGAATTTATGCGATTTCCGTCTCGTAATTGTGAGATTTAAATCGATATAATCGATGTCATCAAGTATCAAGTTCCCTTTATTAAGTCTTCACTTAATTTAAGAAACATGTATTACATACAATTCCAAACCAACAACAGATTTGGAGAAGATGATAAAATTTGTAACATCATGATGTGTTCAATTCCAATACATGTAATTTTGATAACCAAATGTAATTGTTTCAGGTTGTACTATCTACTATCTTTCTTACGTTATTTTTAATTTCATAAAAATTATGTTCAACAAAAAAACATTGATCAAAGCAAACTACCGTGTAAAACGATAGTTAAATAAAAAGCAAATTAAGTGTACACAATAACTTCCCAAATATTCATGATGATTAATGTATTAATGCATAAAGGACAACTAGACATACTTTCATTTTTATATATATTCAATATTTATTTAGACTACGTTCCAATTGATGCTAAATTGTACTAAACGTGCTAAACTAATTTAGTCAACTATTTTATTTGACTTAATTAACATTTTCTTTCTAAATAATTGTGAAGAAATTCATACGTTAAACAAAATTTGACAACTTGATTACATTAATTTACATTAAAATTCGGTAATTTTGTGAAATTAAATTTAGATTTAGCAGTTTAATACAATTTAGCAGTTTATTGGAACCCAGTGTAAGCACGATGACTCGAATGCTAATTGCAAAATACAGTAGCAATATAACTTTAAAAAACTGAATTATAGATCAATTTTTTAAAATTCCTTAAAAGAGATTTTTATTATTTTTATGAATTCATGAATAAAAAAAAATAATTTTAATAGTATTTAATAAAAATTAAAAAAAACAATAAAAACACCAGAAGTTGAACTCACGACCTATAGAACCTTAGTCGACCGCGATATCCACTTTGCAATTTGAAACGTTAAGAAATAATAGATGTATTTCATATTTAAAAATATTTTGTTCTCTTAAAATGTATATTAAAAATGGTTTCCTCATAAAAAATTGCACAACGCGCCTGAAACAGTTTTCACTGTAAGAAATACTAAATAAATAATTTTAATGGTATTTAATAAAAATTTAAAAAAAATGTACCAGACCAGGAATTGAACTCACGATCTATAGAACCTCAGTCGGCCGCGATATCCACATCGCAATTTGAAACGTTAGGAAATGATAGATATATTTCAAAAATATTTTGTTCTCTTAAAAATGAGTTCGCGAATATAAAAATTTTACTCCATACAAAATTGCACAACGCGGTTAAAGAAGTTTTCACTTCAAAAATCCATGAACCAACAGCATACAAAATGAGACAGCACATCAAACAGGTTGAAAAAAGCTATGAACAAAAGACGATAAGTTGTATTGCACGCGTTGATTCATGTATAAAAAGCTGTTTAGACAAATGAAGTTTTACGGGGAAAAGAGCTTCGTAACACCCTTTACCTGGCAGTAATAACCAATTTTAACCTAAAGAAGCTGCTTTATAACCCGTCCAGTATCGGCTGGTTACTAATTATCATGTGTATATAATGCCTGCTGCTAGGTTGGGTCGCATTAACAGCGTTTCTAAGTCTTATAGAGTCACTGGTGTTTTTCCCTCAAGTAAGGTTATTGATTCGTATATAGTCTATAGTATACAGTAAGGTGTACATATACAGTATGATGTCAATATGATTTATTTTACATATTACTCGGATCAGACTTAGGAGAGTTGTATTTCATATGAACCGCATACTGACGACATCGTTTGTCGCTGGAACTGTTCATTTTGACAACATTAATTTGCGAGCTGGTTTGGTTGTGGTGTGATGCTGGGTTGTTGTGCTCATGGTTGGCAGTTAGCTATTTAATTATTGGTTTGATCTTGGGCGGCGAAGGGTTATAATTTTAATAATTTTAAAATAAACAATTTATCGTATCTTGTACTAGATGCAAGGTGAAAAACATTAGTTGAAGCAACGGTTATTCACCTTTAAAACACAAGAAAGGATTCATCTGATAACTGGCCATAAAACTACTATTAAAAAGTAAAAAAGGTCGCACAAAAATATTCTGCGTGTCTAAAACAAGGCATTTTCTTAAACGGGTGAAAACTTTAGCAACTGGAAAATATTTCAAAAGTGATGAGGAATTACGAATTTATGAATTTAGACAGATTTTAAACTACTCGAAAGAACTAAATGTTCTCAAAATGATCATTACACTGCAGGAATGCTTGGTCTATCTGATCGTCAATATGGCTTAAGAAGGGCAAAATCAACTGTAGATACAATCTTGGTAGTATGTAATTACGCAAAGTCTGAGTTGTAGTAAAGGTAGAAGAATTTTTGAGAACAGTACTGTGCTCTGGTCAACTCAGATGTATAAAATGCATTCAACAATTTGCAAACTAAGGGTAAATTTTTATCACTCCATAGATAATATGCAAATTTATTCAGAGAGTATTTGGCTAAGTCAGCTATCTATTTTAGAGACAGATCCAAAAAATAAATAATTCTGATAAACGTCCTAATAAATGTTACATATCTGACGATAAAAAATTTTGTAAAAAAAGTTTTGAATGTTACCTAGATAAAACAATTTCAAATTCCGGTTATACATTTTTGGTTTTACTTGCCATTGTATGAACTATTTATAAATTTATCTTTCTGTACGCTAGTATAATCAGTAGTTTTCTTTATACTTGGCCGAGGATTTTTAAGAGTTATAAGATTAACTGAGTATTCTAGCCTAGAGTATTCTTCAAAATCGTGTTAGAAAAATTTTTAAAAATTTAAAATGTGGATTTAATCTTATGCTTGTCATCATATTTTCCGAAATGCATACTAACGGCTTCAGAAAATAATCCAATTTCATTGAGCTTGCCTAGTTTGATTTTACTTCGTGAATTGTTGGCAACTTTTGACGGCACGTAATGTCTCCGCAAGGTTGATACTTTAGTGAGGGTCTCCCGTGGAACTGTCTTTCTTTTGAAGTAACATAGAAATAAAGTATATCGTCTTGTAATTTTCTTCTGTGGTATTTTTAAAGTGACTCGGTAACGAACTCTAAAGACCTTTTGAAAGTAGGTTAAAAACTGAAAACATGTTGTGAAATAACCACAAAGCTTTCTTTACAGTACCTTTACAGTTGAAGGATACGCACAGAGATGAGTATTGCTTTCAGTGAACTTTATTTGGCGCAGCAAAGTGGTTCTAATTCCAATAGTTGGAAATATTGCTAGGTTTTGTTTACAACTCTTTACAGTGATGAAAACACTATGTTTAAATAATAGAAATTCCTATTTACATACTTTGCTGCGCCAAATAAAAGTCACAGTAATACTCACCTTTGTGATAGCGTACTTTTCAACTGTGAAGGTATTCAGAGCTCCCATTTTGAAACTGATATGGATGATTTAACCAAAACGTCTAAAGTTCATTTTCTAAACTAAAATCTGTTTTCCAAAATCGGATATTTTTAGTTTTTCCAACAAGTTTTGAAGGTGACACTGCTTTGGTCAATAAAATTTAATTTAAAGCAAGAATCTCTATTTAACAAACATGGGTTAACTAGTAAACATGTGTTAAGTATTACTACTGTATATATGACAGGTAGATACCGAAATCGAACCGAAATGCTACTAATAGTTTGTCTGAATCGAGTTGGGAACAAAACAATGTTCCAATAAAATCTTTAGATCTTATTTTAAATTGAAAAATGATTTAACCAGACTACAATTATTATTGAAAAAAAAGTATATCTTGACCACCATCACCATTTCGTATCCATTTTTCATTTTTTTAAACTCCTTTACTGCCCATATTTATCTTCTAAATTAATTAATCATTTTTACTTCTATCTTGCCATAAAATCTAACCATAAATAAAAAAAAATGGAAAAGTAACTCAGTTTCATATGAAAAGTGTAATAATTTGAAATTTGAGTAAAATATGAAAATTTATGACGATAAAGGATCAGTTTAATGAAAAATTTATTTAATATTTTCTCTAAACCACACCCCGATTATATAGACTAATTTTTTTTACTGTTGGTAATCATGATGTGTTTTTTTATTCGAAAAATTTATTGTGAAAATATAATTTTCCAAAGTAATAATTATTTTATTTTTCTTTCTTGATTTTTTCATATATGATTTTCTTTTGTTTAAGGTTGAGAAAATAAAAATCTAAACTCTGTTTTGTGAATGAAGTTGAGAATATTTTTTGCTCCCACATATGTACGTCTCCCAAAAAAAAGGAAAATTTTGTTTTTCGGGTTAAATGAAACAATTTGATTCAAAGTAAAAGTTGAGAAAATTTCAAATATGTATACAAAGTTGTTGTTTTTTTTCGTTTGGGGAAAAATTTAGAAAATTCAATTTTTTTCCATTACTTATCATATTTTAGGGTGTTTTTTTCGTTTGAGTTTATTTAAGGTTATATTAATGATAGAAAGAGGAGGATTGAGAGATTGATAGAAAAAAGAAAGAGAATTTCAACCAAATATAAATGTTCCCCTTTTGATATTTTTAATCTCTTTGTATTTCTTCTCAATATTGTGAAATGAACTTGTTGTTGTTGTTGTTGATTTTCAAAGTAGTTTTAAAAGTTTAGAAATTAAATCAGTCAAGAATTATATTTCGGATGAGGAACATTAAATACGGTTTCTTGAGTTATATGAATTTTGTGGTTATAGTGTAATACAATTTTTTTTTTCATTTTATTAACATTTTCCAATAAGGGTCAGTTGAAAATTTCAAATTATAGTGAAAAGTGATTTTCTGTTATCGAATCAAAAGGCTTTTATGTTAAGAGTTTTGGAACATATTGTTTATTTTTTGTTATAAGGATTAAGTTTTGTTTTATGTAATCAAACGAGTAAGAAATTTTTCTCAAAAATTTTCTATTATTTCTTGGAAGTAGTTTTTTTTTAAATATTAAATATTGAAAAAAGTCGTTAAGTTGAAATGAAAAATTGCAATAATTTCATGAACAAAATTTCTTTTGTATTAAAATTCTATTAAGTTTTTCTTATCTCTAAGGAAAAGTTTATGATGATTTTTTTTTTTCATTTTTGTTTGCTCTTCAAGTAAATGATTTTTTTTTAAGTTTTTTCACTTTTGTTGAATTATTAAAACAATTTTTTTTTTCTTCAAGCTTTGAAAATAGAAATAAAAAAAAGTTAGACGATTTTATGAATAAAGGTAAGAAAAATAAGGAAAATGATAAAAGCGAAATTATTGATGTTGCTAAATAATTTGAGCGGGTTGATTTTGTACGTGATTGGTTAATTATTTTGAGAGATGTGTCAATTTTTAGTCAAGCAAGTGTTGTCATTCCATGAACGCTGAAATCTTTGCGTTCTAATACTTAGCTAAAACTTAACTAAATATTTTACTATTCGAGGAATAAGGTTTGCTTGGGTAGCAGCAAATTAATTTGTTCACTTCATTTTTATTATCCCACCTCTGTTCTACGTAAACTAATTTATTTTTGTATTGATAAATGAATCAATAGGATAAAGGAATTATTAAAAAAAAGTATAAAAAAATCATAGAAAAGGATAAATTTTAATTTAATTGTTTCATGAATTCACGAATTGTGAAGAACGATAAGCTTTGGCTTTTGTTTTAGAAATTAAAATAACTTAGTGGTTCTGGACAAAAGAAAATTTGATAGCTCGGGTAAAAATTGTTTAAATAACTTCGGATTTACAAAGTTTTTGTTTTAGTTCCGAAAGATTGTTGAATAGTGAAAATAGTTTAATTGAATCTTTTAAGTATGACTTATCAGTTTTGATCCTTTAAAAATGGTAAAATAATAGATTTTCTTTACATTTTTTAAACTATTAAAAATTTAGTTTAAATTATTATCGATTTAAAAATGGTTGAAATTGTTTAAAATTTGCAATTTTGCTGGGGAAGAAAAGTTGAAGACTAGAAGTTTTTGGTTAGTACATAAACGAGCTCTACTCCTGTGCTTTTATATTTTGCCAACTTCCACTGTGTTTAAACGGTGGTTTAGCTTTCGAGACAGTGCTGTTTAGAAATATCGATTGCGACTTTTGTTGCAAATAATCTTTTCACGTTTAATGATGTGTTGCATTATATGCAGTATAATGCAACACACCATTAAACGTAGTAATTGTCAACCAAACTCACATGTTAATAAAAAGCTTCGGTGTTAAATCGCAAGAGATATGTTTTTCCAGAATATGTTTTTTTATTATTCATGAATAATAAGAATCCTAAATAAAAATTTTCCCGGTTAAATTTTGCGGTGGTAAAAGGTGTTTCCCCACAAATGTATCTAATTTTTTTAAGAGCCTACTTAAAACTTGAGGTTTATATTCCTTGGAACAATTTCAATTGAGTTGATTATTTCCATTTCCGTCTTTGATTTATGAACCGATAAACGTTTACTGGTTTGAAATTAAAACAAAGTTTATTCCAAGAACTCCTGCAATTCTATGAGGTTTGATCAACAAAGGGATTTAACATTAAACGCACATTTTCCTTGGGAAACTGATTCTTGAGCAGAATTTTTGGATATTAAACTCAAAAATAACTTTCCTCCAAAAACAAAACGAAGCCAATGTCATCTCATGTTAAATTAAAATAAATCTAATGTAAATTGCGTTAAAATTGATTTAGCATAAGTTATCGACTCTTCCAGTTGCGCTACCGAAAATGTTTTACCGTCGATATAACAGAATATAATATTAAACTTTGAAGGTCATGACCATTTTCGTTGTCCAATATTAACTTTTGAGAGAGACAATTTTTTTCCCAGGCACAGTAGAACCACAAAAATATTTTGTGGTTCTACTGAGCAGATATATGCTCATCTTCCTATTCATGTAAGTCCTTTTCAATCATACTCTGTAAGTGATTCATTCAGTAAAGTTATACAAAGCAACGTTCTTAGTTAAGTTACCTTAAGTTAATCTCTTTCATTGATCCTTGTACAAAAAACGGTAGCCATTTCGAAAATGTTTTGATTTGTTGGATTAACTTTTTCACCACAGCAACCATCAGTACCAGCAAAAAAATAAGAGGTAAAACCATTTAAATTTGCAGTTTTTCGTTTAAGTCTCAGGTGGTTTCAACCCACAGATGTTTAAAAAAAGCGTTAATCTACACCTCAGAACGCCAGTTGTTGTGGGACCCAGGTCTAGACCTAGGTCTTAAAAGGTATTTATGTGTTGTTGTGACACATATTCTAAACCCTATTACACAACACATTTTATTAAAAAAAAAAAAAAATATATATCTTCACAGCAATAAATCATAATCTTTTCCATCAAAAAATTTCACGTTTTATCTTTTATTTCTCTTTTTATTTTTCGTTTTTAACTTTTGAATAAAATATATTCAAACCATTTAAATCTAATATCAACTAATCCTACTGCTCCTTCTTCTCCTACTCTTAATCCAGACACAATCGCGTTTTCTACGTTTAACGTATACAAAAAAAACATGAACATAAAATAAAAAAAATCATAAATAATAAAATTTAAAATATATATATTATTACACACCTTCAAAAATTGAATTTACTTTGATTTAATTTATTTTTTTTTTTTCACTTAAGAAAGTGATATATACTAAAGAAGTAAAAATTATATATAAAGAAAAGAAAATTAAATTAAGAAACATTTGAAGACGGAAAATGAAAAAAAATTACCCCAATCATCTTTGTTTTTTGGTACGAATATGTATATGTAGACAAAGTATTGGAAAATACGAAAAGTTGTGATTTCGAAAATAATTTGTTTTTGCACTTGGTATATTAATTTAATTGACTCAAAGTTTTCTCGTGAAAATTACAACACCTAATACATTGGGTGTAACCAGGGTATTAAAAATGCGAAAAGTTCCGATTTCGAAAATTATTCTGGAAATGAATTTAATTTATAGCAGGTCGTCAAAGTTTTTCCTTATTATTTGTTGAATAGTTAACCTTATTTAGACTAACAACATTCATATCTCAGTCCGTTAAAAAAAATCATAAACGGTTTGGCTTTACTGAAACTATGTAGTCATCATTTCGAATTAATTTTACGTTAGGAATATTGTGTAGCAATAGTTATTAAATTTAAACATGATACTAAAGGATAGCCTGTAGTACTGCCAACACGGGTGTTGAGATTCGTTAGACTCTGTAGCGGTTGTTGCCTCGGCTACAGCTCAGGAGCGTGGGTGTGGGAAGTAGAGTCTGTGTAGAGATATTTTACCGCTTGGGATACAACGTCCAAGATATTACGTCCACCCCTGATTCATCCTCTTTAGAGTTTCTAAATTAATTCATAACAAAAATAAAACAGAAAAACAATAAAATCCTCAAAGAAAAGAAATAAACAAAAATAAGGAAATCCAAAAAAGAAATTTTGCCTGTAATTTAGTTATATTTAAATAATTCATCAACACAAAAAAAAGTATAAAATAAAAATAAAATGTATATGTAGCGATTAAAATAATAAATCTCTAGTTTAAACCTAGGAAACCAGTATGCATAATGTATGACCTTGTATGTCAATACCAGATTATTTCTGATGGGAATCTTATATTCTCTAAATTTTCTTTTTAAAGCATATGCCAAAGGATTTTATGTAACCAATTTGTGCAAAGTTTTACTATTAAGTTTCGAAGGGTTTCTAAAGAGCGTAAGTTATGCTGTGTAACAATGTCCAATTTCTTAAAGTGGGATGTTCCTGATGCCTAACAAATAACAAAGAAAATTTGAAAAGAAAAGATGACATTATAAATTTAACAACATAGAATCAGTAGATGATTTTCTTTAAATGAGAGTTTTGCAGAGTTTGAACCGCTCCTTATATCACTCCCTCCAGAAAAGATGACATTATAAATTTAACAACATAGAATCAGTAGATGATTTTCTTTAAATGAGAGTTTTGCAGAGTTTGAACCGCTCCTTATATCACTCCCTCACTCCGTTCTTTCAGAACGAGTGACTTAAAAAAGCGTGAAAATAATAAAATATCGTTCTTACCCCTAAATTGAAATAAATATTTTCCTTCAAATACTCACATATTTAATTTTAGCTTCAAAATTGATGCTTTCCAACATAAAAAGGTGAAACAAGTGCGAATAAAATTCACTCGCAAAGGGTGCCGTGAATGTAAAGGAACACAATATCAAAAATAATTGACAAAAAGTTGTGTTGTAATATCTTTATATTGCCAGACCATAGACGCATAACTAAATAAATGTTTAATCGTAAATGTCAGTAGTAAATTACAATCACATCTACATTGATCAAAAATCACACCAAAAATGTTGCTTCAGGTTAAATCTTATCCATAGCTGTTCATGGTAACTCAAGAAAAATTCAATTACACCAGCTTGTAAATGGTTTAAATTTGATTATTTTTTCGGTTAATCAAGTGTTTAGGGGGGTGGAGAGGCTACATACTAAAAACATTTTTTTTACAATAACACAAAAACTGTGCATTGCAAAATACTAAAAAAATGTAATGTTTCTTAAATCAACTGATTTGGGTCAAAAATGGTTTTTTTTACACTTACCACACCAATCCCTAAACACAGGAAAAATATTAATAATTGAAACTTCGCTATGATTTTCATTCAAAATTTACCAATCTTCCTGTCTCTGTGAATTTTTTCAAATTTTTCTGTCAATCATCGTCGAAACGTAGGGGGTTGAACGGTCTGAATGTTGCACTTTTTTGACAATAACTCAAAAACTGTGCACCACAAAATTCTAAAAAAAATTGCAATGTTTTCTAAATTAGGTGCTCTTTCAAATGACATCCACTAGACCACGGTTTAAATAGTGTTTTTACCCCTTCTCATTTACACACCTTAATAAATATAATTATGAGTATATGACACTTTTATATATTTTTTATTAAAAATTTACTAATTTTTCTATCATTCCAAATACATTTAAAGATTTTCAATCAGTTAGGATCGGAGCTAATCGAAGTAAGAAAACACGAAGAAAACGTCATTATTCAAAATTAAACAAAAAATGGTGAGGTTCAAAATTCCAAAATAAATTTTTAAGGAATAGTGAAATGATGCCCTTTCATATGATACCCTACTTGAATCTATAAAAAAATGTATTTTTTCAAAGGTCTCACATCGTAACCCTGTAAATCAGACGAAAACAACTTTAGTTTTATTTGTATCTGTTATCTTATGTGGATGGACTAGTTTTATACGCACCTCAATTTTCAGGTCCATAGCATTTATAGTTTACGAGATAATCGATATAATGTGAAAAACTCGTTTTACTCTCACCAATAGGGTTCGTTAAAAAAACGGAACCCTAAAAATACACAATTTTTTTGAATGTTTAGTACAATTTTGCAAGTATTGTTATGAAAATATATAAAAAGGCTGACGAAAATGTACTAATTTTCTTCTTTTGCAAATGAAATGAAAGAAACGGAAAATAAATAAATAAAATAAAAACTTCAAAACAGTGAAATCAAAAACTTCAAATTTTGCTCTTCAAGGAAGAACGATATTGCAATTATAGACATTTTAATTTATGCATTCTATTTTAAAGAGTGAAACGAGTTCTCGAATAAAATAAAATTGAAGACCTTGGGGCAATATGGGAGCAAGTTCAAATTTTTAAACATGCAAAGTTTCATGCATCAAAGAAAACTGAATATTGTTCATATCTTAGGTGAAAAAAGGATCAACGAATAAAATTTGGGATCTGCCCTCCTTTCGCTGCAAGGTCCTTAATTGTAAAATCTGACTCAAAGTGTTTTATTGGAGAAAGATTTAATATAATTTAATGTCAAATGTCATAATTTTCTCTATAAATTTTATGACTATAGCATTTTCTGATACTTACGTTATGAATTTTTCCTGGATGTTTAATTTTGGTTACGTCATTAAGTCAAACGACGGTAGTTTTCGTATAATTAAGTTGTTAATTAAAAAAGTTTGTGTGTGTGATTGCATTTATGAATAATGCGTCCAATTTTAACCATTTGCTTTTGCTACAATTTAAATGAAAAATAACCAGAAATTGAAAATTTAAATATTTGACTAATATACAGAAAATAATATTAATTTTACTTAATTGAGATTTGTGAGCAATTAAACTCAAATAACTAAGGTGGCAATTTGATTTTCTTCAATACAAAGGTATGGTTAAATTTTTGTCAGAGAAAAATCCATTTTTCTTCTTTACGTGTTTCGGTTGGGTTTCGAACCTATACCTTATCAGTTCCATGATTCAAATCCTTAATGCAAAAAATCCCCATTAATTTTACATTAATTCTTAAAAAAGTTAGATATCAGTATACCGTTATGAAATAAGGCAAACAAAAAATGAAATAATTTTTTTTAATTTCTAAAACCATACAAATGCTGACTTTTCACACTTTGTTTTTAAAGTTTGTTGGGAGCATACAGACTTCATTCATTAATTTATTTTAATGACAATTAGAAAAAAGATGGAGACTTAACTAACAAAGAACTGATTAGTTTTTGGACAATATTGAAGTAAGTGGCTGGGGGCCTCCCTAACACCTGTTTAGTGTGTCACAATGTTATCAATGTTTGTTGGGAGCACACAGCATTCGTTCGTGAATAAATGTTCATGACACTTTGGTAAAAGATGCAAATATGTATGGTAAGGAACTGATTAGTTTTTGAGCGATAGTGAACAAAGTGGTGGGGGCTGTCCCATATACCTGTTTTTTGAAAGCTCAATAACATCTGTACCTGATAATCGAATTAGATGAAACTTGATATATAACCATTTAGTACGGTTCACAACAGTTCTGCATCCCAACTTCCTGTTTGCCACTTCCGGTTAAAATTTTTTTTGCTTTTTCTGGTACAACAGAATTTATGTTTGATGGGATGCTACTGCTTTCTTTAATATTTTTATAATTAGAACTACGCGAAATCTATAACATTAAAGTAAAGTTTTTAATGAATATTAGCTCATTATATATCCAGAACACTATGTTTCCAGAGCTGTGGTGAAGTCAGCCTATGCATCAGCATTGCAATATTTTCTTATGTTTATTATCATAATCATCATTTCCTTTTTATTCGTTTAAATTCGAAATTATTGGATTTTCTTCCGTTAGAGTAAATGTCAAACTATGTTAAAAATTGGAGTGAATTTGACAACAATGGTTTATGATCCGAAGACTTCCGCTGAAATCATTAAGACTTATATATTAATTCCTGATTTAGTTTAATATTTGAGTCTTTAAGATGGGTGGCTGACATCAGAAACTGAATTGTAGTTCGCAAAATGACGTTGTTTTGTGGTTGAACAGACTAGTTCGTAATTAATTAATTTTTTTTTCCTTTATCTCCATTTAGGAGCATAGGGCGTCTACTAGACTGGACCATCTGACTCTGTTCGGGGCAATCGTTTTCAGTTCACCCCATGTCTTGCCGATTTGTTTTGCTTCAGCTAGCACCGTTTTCTTCCACGTCATGGGTGGTCTTCCAACTCTCCTTTTACCTTGTGGATTCCACTCTAGGAACATCCTTGTTATATCTTTAGCTGATTTCCTCAGTGTATGTCCTATCCATCTCCATTTCCTTTGTTTTATCAATCGACTCAATGTCTAACTGCTCTGTCTGCCGTAGAAGTTCCTGGTTACTGATGTTGTTCGGCCAGAAGCATTTGATCAGTCTTCTCAGGCATTTGTTCACAAACACCTGTAGTTTATTTGTGATCTTCTTTGTGTATTTCCACGTTTCACACCCAAACAGCAGTACTGACTTGACACATGCATTGAACATTCGTAGCTTTGTCTTTCTTGACAGGACGGATGCATTCCAGATCTTGTGAAGCATATTGAACGTATTTCTAGCTTTGTTAATACGCTGACTGATATCTTCTTCAGTCCCGCCTGTTTTTGCTACAGTACAACCAAGATACACAAATTTGTCGACTTCATCCACTTGTGTATTGTTGATGGTAATTGGTGTTATCGTTTTGGTGTTCAATCTCATAGACTTTGTTTTCCTGATATTAATGTTGAGACCGACTTCATGTGCAAGGGCTGATAGCTTCAGTATTTTCTGCTGCATGTCCGTATGTGTGTGTGTGTAAGTAGACATATGTCATCTGCGTAGTCTAGATCATTGAGCCGGCTTGTTGTGTTCCATTGAATTCCATTTGGACTTACATCATCGAGCTTTCTCATGATACTATCTAGTACTATCAGGAATAGTAGCGGGGATAGTACACAGCCTTATCTCACTCCTCGGTGGTTGTAGTATTCATCACTTTGCTGTCCTTTGTATTGTATTCTGTTTCCAGTATCCCGATACATTTCTTTGATTAGATCAACTATTTTCTTCGGGACGCCCATTTCACAAAGTGTCTTCCATATCGCGCTTCTGTTAGTTGAGTCGAGGGCGCGTTCGAAGTCCACGAAGAGGAGATACAATGGTGAATTCCATTCGTTTGATTGCTCTATGATGATACGGTCTGTGTTGATATGATCGGAACAGCTTCTTCCTGGTCTAAAGCCAGCTTGTTCATTTCTTAGTTTCATGTTAATTGATGGAGATATTCTTTCGAGAATGATCATCGCTAGTATTTTCATTATTGTGTTGAGGAGATATATACCTCTCCAATTTTTGCATTCTCTTAGATCACCTTTCTTTGGGATTGTTATGGTTAAACCTTCTTTCCATTTGGTTGGTATTTGACCTTCGTTTCATACATCAGCTAATAGTGGTGTTAGAGCTTCTGCTGTTGTGTTTACATCTGCTTTGAGTAATTCTGCTGATATATTATCTGTACCAGCAGATTTGTTATTCTTGAGTTTCTGTATGGCATCTCTAACTTCCCGTTCCGTTGGTGGATGGGTGCTGATAGTTTCGTTATAGTTGTCATCCGGAGACTGCAAGTTATTTTCATGTTGGTGGCAGTTGTCTTCGAAGTATTCTTTCCATCTATTTAGCTGTTGTTCATGTGTTGTGAGGGTTTGATCAGATTCATCCTTTATTGGTGGAGTGTTTGTATATTTGTTGGTGACCTTTCTCACGCATTTGTGTAGTGTGCGCATATTTCTATTAGCTGCTGCTGTTTCTGCAGTCTTGAGAATGCTTTCTGTATATCGTCTGCGATCATTCCTTGCCATCTTTATAACTTGTTTTGCTGTACTTTCATATTTGCTGCGGATCTCGGTTGTGTTCTGGTGACACAATTAATTAATACAGTCAACATTTTTTTTTTGAAAACTTTAAAACTTTACTTTAAGTTTTTCATTAGTTAATTAATTAATTAATTTCCAATTATCTTTTTCATTTCTCTTTCACTGCTATAGTTTCGTTGTTAGTATGTGTGTTTTCATTTTCTAAAGATATGTTTCGAAGAATAATAAAACTCCCCTTATGATATTTATTTAAAAACATGTTGCCCCGTTTTGTTTTGTTAATATAGAAAGTCTTGAGTTATACACATTCGCCGCGTATTCTGATAATCTAAAGTATTTTGTACTTTTTTTTCGCTTATTCGTTTCTAAAACAGGAAAAAATCAATCCCAATTCTGTAGAGATGTTCACATAATTTTCTTTATTTCTCTTAGCAATGTCATTTGCCAATGTTATATAAAAACCATTTCACTCAAGCGTTGTAAGACATTTCGTAAATATCCTTGAAACACGTTTGAGAAGCGCAATATAATCCACTCATCCAAGAATTTGACTAAATTTGTTAAAATGCAGTTTTATTAGAAAAACAAAATTGTCTGTGATGCAAAAAAATAAGAGGGCAGACCAAAATTGTTAGTGAAACTCCTATGATTTGTCTCCTTTAAATTAACGTAGAACGTGAGTACTAATGTTGCCACATTTTTCTAAGTGTCAACATTGTTTTCTGGTCAAACTGATCGCCAAAAATTTATGAGTCCAGCCAAAACTTTGTTAGTGGTTGTTAAATAATTAAATAATGTTGTCTGGTTGTTAAATAATTAGATTAGTTTGTAAATAAAATTTTCAAAAATGAGAAATTCGAAAATGGAAAATTGAAAAAGTTGAGATAGAAGACCACAAAATGATAGAACGAAGACCACAACATTGAGTATACGAACGTTATAAATTTAAAATATACTAAAACTAAAAGTTTAGAAAGTGGTTATATTAGAGAGTAAGAAAATGAAATAAAAATAAAATGATTGGTTAGAAATATTTACAAATTCGAAACACGAAAAACAAGAATACAAAAATGTAGAAAAATTTCTAACTAAACAAATTGCAAAAATTAATGTTAAGATAAAAATGTTAAAAAAAGTAAGCAACATTTTTTGTAAATTTTTAATATTATAAATTACTAATTTTGGATAAAATGAAGCTATATTCAAATTAAAGTTCCCAAACCGTTATGTTTTGTAAATTACCAATTTATCAATTCTTAAATAATATTTTTTTATAAACAATAGTCTTATACTCTCCTATTTTTCCATTTTCTTTGGAGACAGTTTTCTTTCTAAGCAAAGTTTTTTTCATTATCTTGCGTTTCATTATTATACTTTGTTACTATTCACTGGTTTCTTCTTTGCTTGATTTTTAATCGATCGTATAATTTAAAATTTTTTAATTTTCATATGCACTAATATAACAGTCTTGTTATTTCTATTTATTATTGTCAAGTTGTCTTATTTTCTATAATTTCTTTGTTTTTGTTTTTAAACTTCGTTGCCATGCAGTTTCTAATTAACTTTTTCAAATCTAAATTTTTCAACTTTACCTTTTTTTACCTTGTTCGACTTTTTCCATTTTTTTTTTCATTGTTTCAATTATATTATATTGTTGTTATCAAACATTCAACTTTTAAATTCTTTTTTTCTGCCAATTTTGTTAATTATTCTAGATTTATTTCTAATTTTTTAATATCCAAATATTAGTATTTTTAAATTTTTATGCACTATCAATAAAATAAATAAAAATAAAATGATTGCTTAGAAATATTTACAAATTCGAAACACGAAAAACAAGAATACAAATATGTAGAAAAATTTATAATTAAACAAATTACAAAAATTAATGCTAAGATAAAAATGTTAAAAAAAAAATCAACATTTTTTGTAAATTTTTAATATTCTAAATTACTAATTTTGGATAAAATGAATCTAAATTCAATTTAAAGTTCCCAAACCGTTATGTTTTGTAAATTACCAGTTTATCAATTCTCATTCTTGTTTTATTCAATTATTTTAAAATATCATTTAGTTTTTTCTCCAATTTTTAGGATTTTAGTATTGTAGAAGAATTTATTTTCGCAATTTTAAATTTCCGTCTAATATTATTAAAGCTATTATCTCAACATTGTATTTACATATCACAGTAAGTCGTTAAATAAGTTTCTATCTTGCTTTTTTCTCAGAGCCTTTTTTTATATCTTAGAGAGGTTGAACCTGATTGTGATAATAATTGAAATTTGTTACTTGGGAAGGTTCAAACTGAGGAGGGTTCAATATGGTATTGTAAACACTAGTTAAAACAATAAAAGAGACATTAATAAGAATTATTTAGAACGCCATGATGATCAAGTAGGAATGTTTACGTTGTTTAATATATGTTGCGCAATTATAACAAAATTCTATGCAAGTTAATCTTAAGGTATTTTTCTATATTTTTCTATTCGTTTTGTTTTTATTATTTATAAAACTTTCATCAAATTTTGTACAATTGAAGGAATTTCCCTTTTCTAAGCAAACAAATTTATTTAAATCTTCCTCTTTTTATTCTATCCCATCTAACCGATCCCCACAACTAATATTTAGCGTGACTCCACTTATGTCAAATTGGTTTTTTAGTTTGTTTGTTTTCCTTTCTTTGTCTCAGAGAGAAACAGTTATGTGTTCCATAGACGTGCGTAGCTTTTTCCTTTGCTTCAAAATTCTACAATTATTTGCCGAGTTTTTTTAAGCCTATAAGAAAAAACCCCTGCCACAAAAAAATAATAGTTTTTCACTCCCTGCGATTGTATAAAAAAATGAAAAAAAAAATGATGTTTTGGCTTTATTATAACCAAAGATATAATTTTGGAAGTTTTATCAATGAAAAATAAATTTCTCCATAATGAAAAAAGTTTGACAGGAAGTTTTCATAATATACTTTGAAAATATTTACATAACTTAAATATTTGTTCGTGTCGTTAGAAAATATTGCTTGTCCTTTTAAAAATATTTGAGTTAAATAATCACTGGAAATAACACAATAAATTGTGTTATTAACATATTTTATAAAAATTGGCACAACTATGAAGAAAACATTTAGCCTTTTTGTTCGGATGAAACTATTTAATTGTTTTTAATTTATAATTTAATAAAATAGTTTGTAATTGTAAATAAAAACAAATCAAAATGAAGAAAAGAGAAAATGATTATGACATGTCAGCGATCAAAATTTGTTATGTCGCTCTTCATACAATTTTAAAGTTATACTCTCTCTATATTGATATATACTCTAAAATCCTACCAGTCAAAAATAAATAATCTAAATTTTAATTTTAAACATTTTCTGGCTTATTTATTTTTAAAAACTATCTCAAGAGCTATGAGATAAATTTTGTTTATAAATTTTAAAAGATTTGGATTAGATGAAAATTACGACGTTCATGACCTGCAAGATAGGAGATCTACACCCGGCCTTTGAATAAAACAGAGTATAAGTGAAGCTTCCAAAGAAAGTTTAAAACTAGTGAATGTCTTTTGTGTAATAGACATAAAGATATTTACCTTATAGGTTGCCGATCTTATTTCCAACATTGCCTTCTTTGGGAAGAAAGCTAGCCTTAGTTAAATTATTCGCCAACTTGGCGATGAAATTTTTTCGAAATGTCACTTGGGATAAAATTTCGGATGAAAACTACCTGACCGGGCTTAAAACCGTTTTCATTCCTAAGATGTGCAGATTTAGTTTTTTAGGGCCCAATTGTTTTCCAATACTGAAATCACAATAGGGTGTTGTTACTTTTATGAGATCCTATGAGAACCATACAATACTATATGTTGATCAAATACCAAGTAATAAGGAAAAAAACGGATTGACGAAGTTTTTGCATTCTTTAAAGCAGAAGCGATCGCATGTATGAGTTTGTCCCACTTATTCTGTTCTTCGGCAACATAAGCTCGGATCGCTTCAATTGCTGATCTGTTGACTCGTTCTGACGCCTTTTCTGATATGGGTTATTTAGGTGGAAAAATACTATAAGCCCTATATATCATTGTAACAGGTCTCGAACCGAATTTATCTATGATAAGTAGAATGTCCCTGTTACAAAGAATGAATTCGCGGGTACAGTCCGAGAAAATTGACATAAATATGTTGCCATGGCCTTTCAACTTCGAAAAATAAGCCCATGTTAGGTCTTGTCTTGTTCAAGATCGTTGTGACCCCATTGTCTCAGAATACAGATCTACATATAATAGCAAAACGGACCAGTCGATTAATGTGATGAAATCTATGAAAACTTTCAAAAGAGTATGTAGAACAACATTATCACTTCTGTTTCAATCAAATACTACTTACTGTCATTTTTGTGTTTAGAATCAATTATTTGTTGATTTATATAAAATCCTTTTAAAAACTTTTACTTAACTATTTCGTTAAACTTCTTTTCCTAAAAATAGATAAACAAATATATAAAAACATTATATTTTATGATATAAGTACACTTATCTGAATTACGTTATCCATTTAAATTTCATTATAATATAATTTATTTATTTAATCATTATTATTTGGTTTATATAAACAAACTGTCTGTATAAACTGTTTATATAAACAAATGTCAAAACAAATAATTTTAATTAAATACAATTGGTTGCAATCAGTTTTTTTGTATTATGGATATTTTTTCTGTAAACATAGAAACAAAAGGTACTAGAATTTTTATTAGGATATAAGAATAAGTTTTACACTTGTGTTAAGGTATAATAAAAATTAATCTTTATATGTAGTAGTTAAATATTTAGTATATAAGTCGGATAATTTTGTATCAAACTCATTACAAATTATGATTTACTGGTGAAACAATAAGTACAAGGAAATAAAAATTTTATTAAATTATTTCATACAAGCAAGTGATAATTAGTTTCCGAACAGATTATAATTTTGGTTTCTATAATTATTGCTAACAAGTTATTTTCAACAGGAAAATAGCTACTTGGGCTAAAGTTCTCAACTTAGTTTCAACAAGCTTTCTCTACAATAAACAAGAGATAGCTACCTGGGCAGAACAATTCTTTATGATATTCGTTTTAAAAAATCACCTTACTGCTTTAAACTCTGCTACGCTAAACGGCTAAATATTTGTTTTTGATTTATAGACTACTTAAAGTTGATGTGATCGCCAATAAAATTCAACCGATGCCCTTCGATTTATTTACGGAACTGTTTGAGAGACAGAACGGCAGCTACACATTCCAGATAATGGTGACTTATTAAAATTTCTTTTGAATTTAGAGTTAATTAAAACTTTACACACTCAATCTTCTTGATCATTCCCCATATGCCATGATTATTTCTAAAATGTTTTTGTTAAAGGTGCGAATATTAAAGTTTCTAGTTTTTCTACTGGCTTGTTTCCCTTATATAGCACAGTCGTGATTTGCTGTATAAATAAAACGTGTTGCTCAAATGAATTAATTTCAATAAGAGCAACAAGAGATAATAGAAGAAAATGAAAATGGAAAATTTAATATTATATGATTTTCTTTTTTGACTTAATAAAAATGCACTCATCATATTGGATATGATCGTAATGAATATGAATCTGATTAACGTTTATTATGATTGATGTTTTTATTTTTATAATACTCGTATGTACGATATATTTTATATGTAATATTATGTAAATTTTTGTTTTGTGTTAGGAAAAATAAAAGTGATATAAGATGGTAAGTAAGCTGAATTTAAATTCATTTTGTTTTTTATTGGATTTAACTAAAATTTAGTATATTTTGTTTGAGATTAGGTGTGATAGGTTAGGTAACTCTTTTTACTTTTAAATGATTTAATATAAGGTTCATGAAGTGGTCGGTTAATTTACCAAACATATTTTTTATCTTGGCGGCATCTATTGAAACTAAATTAATTTTTTTTTACAAACAAATACATCAATAACTCAATTAATACATCCTTTTTCTAAAAGAAACCTTTTAACAAACAGGATATTCCCAACAACAATGAATATTTTTTATCGTTGTTGAAACCAGATACCAATAAAAATAAATTTAAAAAAAACACCACCACCAACTACAACGACTATCTAGATACAACTTCACTATTTACACCAATCACCGGCATAAACATTTTACTTTTCGAATGACTTCACAATATCAATTAATAATTTATATTTTAAAAAAAATAATGTTCGGATTAAATTAGTATTATTTTACCAACAACTATAAAAAAACTCACACAAAAAGCACGGTATGAAAATACAAAATATTCGATAAAAAATTAATAAAACTACGATGAGCTTTTGTTGATTTTATTTATTAATTTGTGGCGCTTGTATATAGAAGGATGGATAAGAATGTAGTTACTTCAAGTTTAATATATAGTATCTGGATGGAATATTTATTGATATATCACAGTCGTTAACATATTTTAATAATTGATAATTAATATAAAATAAATTATTTAACGATTGTCAACATTTGTTTTGGTCATTGCTCCCACATTCAAATAAGAGCCTTTCTTTAGAAGATTGTTTATAAGAAACACTCAAATGCACAGACAATTTAGATTGTTTTCTGTTGTGTATTGTTTTTGATTTATTTAAAAATAGTGGCATTGCAAACAAATTAAAAACCAAAACATTAATTATACTTTTGAGATTATTCCTTAGTAAAATTTGTGAAGCCCGTCTCGTTGCCGTGGTCTGCCCGTATAGTATTTTAAAAATAGCGGAATATGTCAAATGCTGTCTTGTTGAATCTTACTTACAACGTTAGCCGGCAACTCCTTCATGATATCGCTAAAACTGTCAACTATGAAATCGAAAGCTGTCGTATTGATTTTGTTCAATCCGAGCATCTAAACAATTTTCTGAGGTAAGACTTACTCAAAGTTTCGTCCGTCATGTGTATGGATCACCAATTTATTATAGTTTTAGGAATACTAGTCCCTTTCTGGTTTGATATAGTGTACAATGCCGACTACTTACTGAAGTAGTCCGTGATTCATTCCACATTCTTGTTGTGTGTTGCACTTGTTCTTGGTTCTCTCAAATGAAACGCCTACATCGTAATGCTTGATTTTCTCATGACTTTTTTCGAGTCACTTGAGGCTGTTCACAAATCAATTGCCAATTCTGGTTCCTTTTTCTTCTTGTATTCTGTTTTTCTTATTTGGACTCTACCATTTCCTTTTCAAACATCTTTCGTACAAACGTAAACTGTCTCATTGTCACATTACGCCTTCGCGTAATGTGATTTCTCCTTCCTACTCTTTTCCTTCACTGCACGCAACCACCCACCGCTAGCTCGATTAGCACAGGGTTATATTAACCGACCTCCTTACACGAAAATTTAAAAATAACCAAAAACAATGCGTGCGTTAAACAACACCCAGATTTTATTTTTGTTTAAGAAAAACAACTTTTCGCAAAACCACACAGTTGAACAGGTTTAACTTATTTTGAAATTTTTTTGTTCTTCAATTCAAATCAATCTTATATCATCCCGACGTTCGAAATCACTTTTAAAACTCAGCTGTCCACCTCATTTCCAAAACCCAATTCCACATTCCTGCTCAACTCTCCCAACAACTAACTGTCCAGCCATCTCTATTCACCACCAACCACCACTGGCCTCATCAATATTTTAATCCGAACTGTCTGAAAACTAGCAAAATTCGCTGGCACGAGCCAACAAAAAAAAACTCGTCAGCATTAATTTTGTTTTATATTAAAATTGGGTATGTTGTAATCAATTAATTCTGTCCAATTTTTCAATTTAGGTGAAAAATTAGAAAAAAAAATTAAAAAAAAGTTGATACAAACTTCCGTAGTGTCACATGTACTATGTAATGTTTTAAATAATTGTATTCTTACACAAGTGGGTTGAGAGGCTTATTGAATTTGAAGATCTCTATAGAATATTACTAAAGGTTAAGAGGACAGCAAATAGAAGCACAACTGATATAGAATATCTTGTCCATTAATAAAATACAGCACTTGTTGTAATCTTAGATCAATGAAGTTCGTCTCATTTATCTTACGATGTTCGATTACCAAGTTTTGCCCTTGAAAACTTTTGGTCGAGCGAGTAACTTACCACTCTGGATGATTGAACTGACATAGTCATCCCAATGCCCCATAAATAGTCATCTCAATGCCCGTTGCACCAAAACTAGGCTATGCTGCCTCAAAAATAAACAGGTGGCTGTTGAATATGAATACGAAAATCATTGCACAAAAATTAAATATATACAAAAATTGTTGTACCAAGAAGAATCAGTGGTTGTTGGGTAATTATATAAATTTCAAAATTGCTGCACCAAAAAATATACAGGAGATTGTTAAATAGTTATATAAATACAAAAAATGTTGCCTCAAAACCGAACAGGTGACTGTTGAATATGAATACAAATATTATTGCACCAAAAATTAAACCGGTAATTGTTAAATAGTTATATGAAAATAAAAATCGTTGAACCAAAAATAAACTGGTGATTTTTGAATAATTATACAAATAACAAAATTTTTGCACCGAAAACGTACAGGTGAATATTTAAGTAATTCTTTATTTACAAGAAATGTTGCCTTAAAAATAAACAGGTGAGACTGTTAAATATGAATACAAGAATCATTGCACCAAAAATTAAACCGGTGATTGTTAAATAATTAAATAAATACAAAAATTTGTTGCACAAAAGTAAACCGATTGTTAAATAATTACATTAATATCAAAAATTTTGCACCAAAAACATATAGGTGCTTATGTTTTGCTGATGATGTTGTTAACTGTTGTTGTCGTTGCTCGCTCGTATTTATTTTGTTCAATACAAGCAATTTATATGAAATGTTTCGTTAAATTATTTTTTTTTTAATATATAATATAACAAAAAATGAATTTACAGTAAAAATGTCACATGATCAAAGGCAAACGATCCATTTTTAATCCTTTAATACGATCGTGCAACAAAACATATTAAAGTATTTCTTAATTTTAAAATTTATCTATTAATTCCTAAATTTCATTTTTCTATTATTGAAGAAGCTTTCACTCTTTAGGCGCGATTTTGTATGGGGAATAATTTATTTATTCGAGTCATCGTCACGGTAAATAAATGTTAAATATAAAATAAATATTAAAAGACAGTGAGATAAATGAAATCATTCTTGATTAATAATTGGTTTTTTTTCTTTTTTATTGAATTTGATTTTTTTTTTCTGGTTTAAGTGTGGTATAGTAAGTAAAGATTTTGTCGTATATTTAAGTGAAATAAAAAAAATGTTTTGTCATATTTGATTTGTGTATTTTTCTTTATATTATTTAATAAACAAAACGCAATTGATAGTACGAATAACCTAAGTATTGTTGAAATTAATGATAATATATTATAAATAATTTTACTCTCGTTTTCTTATAGTCCCGGGGCCTTCACCTACATAGTTTTGTGATTACCACATATTTTATACTTCGTGATGCGCCTGTCCTTGACGAGCCTGAAAACATTTGTTCTATGATTTTTCTCAAATCGGCCGCTTTTGCGATCGGCAAGCTCCGAAAAATGCCGATTGCCCGCGATCTTGTAAATTTGCTACCACATTTGTTTTTTTTTGACTGTGGAGGTTGGAAATTTGTTTTAGAATACGAGGGTAAGCTTGTCCGACCAAAATGTGTTTGCTATTGTCGAGTCCGACAATTGACATTTTGGATGTTTGGGTTGTCGGACTAGACAATAGCAGACAAATTTTTGTCGGACAAGGTTACTCTTGTGTTCTAAATCAAATTTCCAACCCCCATAGTTAAAAAAAACAAAAGTTTACAAGATCCCGGGCAATCGGCATTTTTCGGAGCTTGCCGAAAGCAAAAGCGGCCGATTTGAAAAAAATCGCAGAACAAATGTTTTCGGGCTCATCAAGGACAGGCGCATCACGAAGTATAAAATATGTGGTAATCACAAAATTATGTAGGTGAAGGCCCAGGGACTATTAATTCATATTTTGCTTTTTTCATTTTTGTTGAATTTGATGTTTTTCTCAGTTAATAACAGTGTGGAAGTGTGGTAAAGTAAGCAAATATTTTGTTGTATTGTTATACGATAAAAAAACAGCTATTTTACAGTTTTAAGTCTTCACTTCTGTCGGCAGTCCTCAAGACTGCATTCTTTTTTTTTAATTTTTGATCTACGGGTGTTACAACCCCGCGTACTTTAGATCCTGCTATCGACATATGACTGGCGGATGAAATGTAATCAGTAAGCGGTAGCACCCTCAATCTTAGTTATTAGAAGGAAGGAGCCTTCATATAACTCTGTATATCTGCGCTTTAATCATTGAGGAATATAGTTCGTCACATGATCAAGGAATATCCCACTAGCTAGATTTTTGGCAACCCAATTTTGGCAACCCAATTAGCCATTAAATATTGACCAATTTTTTGTTGCTAAATGGTTTGGATAGTAAAAACATATTCGCCACATAACTGGTTTATATTTGCTTAATTGGCGTGCAAACGTGCAAAATTGGTAAGTCGCACATTTTACTTATAAATTTTGCAATTTTTTTTAGTGTCTTAACATACAGCCTACATAATTAAGTGATTTTGATGAAAATTATGGAAAAGGTTTCAATTAATGTGAGATGTGAGATAATAATCAACTTTTGGGACACATTGATCAAAGTGGCGGGGGGCCACCATAAAAGTGCTGACTTTTCACACTTTGTTTTTAAATTTTGTTGTGAGCATACAGACTTGGTTCATTTATCAATTGTGATAATACTTTGACAAAGGATGTGGATTTGAATGTCAAAGAACTAATTAGTTTTTGGACCATATTGGAATAAGTGGTGGGGGGCCGCTCGAGCATCTGATTATCGATTTTGAACTTGGTATGTATGGATACAGCATGATTTATAATCGTTCTGCATTGCAACTTTTGGTTTGTCACTTTCGGCAAAAAAAAAATTTATACTTTTTCTATTCGTACAACAGAATTTATGTCTGTTGGGATACTACAGCTTTCCTTAATGTTTTTATAATTAAAACTACACGAAATCTACAATATCGGTAGCCATTAATTGAAGTATTTGATGGATATTAGCTCACTGTGTGTGGTAAGTCATCAGCGTCGCCAATATTTTTTAATGTCTTCTAAATTTAAAATATTATTAAAAAATTTGAAATAAAACCTTTAAACCCCAGTTTGGTTATAATGAGAAAGGTTAAATCAAAATTTATTACGTTCAACACCTAACCTGTTTATTAACTTACAACAAAATGGGTGTTAATCTTTAATATTAAGATTCCACAAAATACAGGTAGCAACCATAAAAAAGCTCATAACAAATCAACGAAAATCACTTTGCACCACTTCCAATCATTTCCTGTTTACATTTCTTTTTTGTTTTCAGTTTTTCTTCTCATTTTCAACTAATTTTTCACATAAATTCTTTGAAAAACAAGATAAACTTATTTGTACGGCGAACAAAAACAAAAAATTCGAAACATAAAACGGAATTTTATATTAAGAATGATTGACTGCGGGTTTATTTGTTTTACTTGTTCAACGTGAAAATAAACAAACAAAAAACGGATACACACAAAAAAAGGTGAAAAATCGAAATTGGATTGTAAAAAAAAACAAAAAAATACCTGATAGACTGTCGAACGGACAACAGAAATAGATAAAAATTTGTTATGTAAATTTTATTTTGTATTCATCAATTTTCCTAAATTTTTTTGTTTTCGATTTCATTAAATCGCTTGCATTTGAATGAATTTGTATTGATGGGAAATATTTAATGTGAAGTGATTTGCAATTTGACTTTTTTGTTTGAGTTTTTATGCGATTGTTCTGTTCTTATAATTATACAAATAAATCGAATTTGTTGACGTTTATTAAGCAAAATGTATCAAAATAGCATGTTAGCTGCGTAGCGAGTTCGTGATTGACAAAATTGTTTACGACAGAACCATGATCGTCGGCAGCCTCAGTTATGAAAAAACTAACACCCACGTTGTTCCAATCTATCTCCAATGTCACTCCGTCAATTAATCATATGGCGAATGTGAATGCTCTACACCTTTTCGTGGTTTAACAAAAATTTAACTTTTAGCTAAGGTTTACAAAATTGATCAATATTTTAATGTTTTTTAATTTTAAGAAATTTGAGTTAATTGAATTAATTTATTAAATTAAATTATAGTTTGTCTTTCTTCTAGCAAGGTCGCCATATTATAATTTGAAAAATTGATTATTTCAATTTAAACTTTTATTTTAAACAGTTCACATGATTTTAATTCAAATATTCAAAATACAATTATTATATTTATGTAACTAACTTTCTATTGAAAATGTAATGTTCGGGATTATTTCTCTCAAATATCGCATTTGTTTTCATTTTTTTTAATTACAAATCTTAAACCATGGTTGTCTTTTGGATACGGCTAAAAAGATATGTCTGCAAAGTGACGTTCAATCATCGCTGCCTTAGGTCATGAAGGAGTTTCTTGGTTAGCTAAACAATAAATAGCTAAACATATTTGGCTTTGCCTATGACGTTAGTATACTTTTGAAATTAGAAAACAACCAAAGCAAAATGTAAAAACGCCACAAAATTCTTAAAAGTTAGTGAATACGAATTTTCTTTCGTTCAATGATATTAAAAACCATTTTAGTGAGCTTGCCAGTAGAAAAGCACTCGAAAGGTCTAATCTTTCGTTTTTTTGGTAATAACAACTTGACTATGCAATATCGTGACAGGTAAGCTTGTGTAAAAACACAATAAGGTTATGTACTTTGAATTTTATCGATGCCAAGAATAACAAGTATTTTAAATGGGGCTGACCAAGCAGCTGATACATTTGTTGTCTTGTTCGTATTTATTAGTCGCCGTACCTAGTTAAAAACTTTACCGGCAGACGCCCACTCACATAGGGGCACAGGTTATTTTCAACTGCACCACACAGCTTGAAGCCGTAAGGCTTCCGCCAAATTGCTTATTTTCCGATCTCACAGATAAGTAAACCAGCATTGGTATCGCTGCCGGCAATCTAGCGTATGCCAGTACCAGATCCCATCTGGTAGGGAGCTCATTAAGCAGGCTCACCTGCTCGGGTTCCCTTACGGCAGGCTCACCTGCTCGGGTTCCCTTACGGCAGGGTAACCTATTCTACCATAAAAGACTACTGATAATGGTTCCACATAGCGGCCCTGGAGCCTCCCATATATCAGAATTTCTCCAACCACAACCACTACGAGTCCAACCTCAATGTAAAGCTGTGGCTAACATTAATGCTTTACCCCATAGTACCCGAGAAAGCCGATCGGGTCACACTTTTGGCTTGCGCCTCTCCTATTCACCAGTGAGCTGGTTCGGCTGGATCGACCGGTTAGCTCAGGTACCCCGGAAGCGCAAGTTCCCGTGTCAAGTGACCCCTGGGGGGCAAGCAGCTGATACAGAATACTCTCGACCCAAGTTAACCTCTACAATTGAGTTTAAGTGATAGCCAAAGTCATAAAAAACACAAGAGAAAATCGTATGCCGCCGAAATGAAAATATAACTATAAATGAAAATCGGTGTTATGTGGAGTGTGGTCTTGTGTAAAATAAATTACAGTTTGGTAACTGTCTGGTAAAGCAAACCGCACATGTTCACAAAGTATAAGGTATCCTTTGCGTCCGTTAAAAATATGACTTGGATCGAGCAATAGACTGGTCGCAAACTACAAGTAGTTCCTAAAAATCTACAACACTCAAAGGCACACTTTTTAAAAGGCAGACACCATGTGGGCACAGGTGCTGGAGTAGGGTCCTTGGAGTAGGGTCTGTGGAGATTGGTGGTCTATGTTAGATATGCACATTATTTGCATCGATTTTTTTGGTTAGCTTGTTGTGTTTCTTTATCCCGGAATAAAAGTCCAATAAACAACTACGATTATTTTAAAGCTGACTCAGATATGTGGTTCGATTTTGTGACTATCAACAGCAGTGGTCACAAATTAACCCGTAGTAGTCTCACCTCCTAAAAATAACGTATTGGTCACAGTGGATCCAGTTGACCTCAACCAAAAGACAGCTGCCATTTGCGTTTGATGTATCGACTGAAATTTTGCATGATATTAAAGATTAAAACTTCCTCTTTAAGATCAAGTCAAGTGGTTTTGTTCCCTTTTTAAAAAATTTTAAGCTTGTAAGAACACAATTAAAAAATTTTAAAAAATTTAATCTTTTTGCTAAAAAAAACTCCTTAAAATTTCAAATTTTAAGATAAAGCAAAAAAAAACTGATAAGATGAAATTAATCAGATTTAAATTGTTTTCATATTAATATCATGTTTTTCAAAAAGAAAAAACAAAATTTATTTTCTTAATTGGCACACCATGGCCCCACTAGGTCTAGTTGACTGGGTCTAGTTGACCAGGTCTAGTTGACCCAATGTAATGTACCCGAAACCCAATGCAGGCTTTCGGCAACTATTGAAACTTATTGTAGTACATCCAAACAATATCACATGGCGCCACTGATTCCATATTAAGAAACATTTTGGATACTACAGCAACTCAAAAATTACCTGGGGTCATCTGCACCCAGTGTGACCACTATGAATTAAACACTTCACATATTGATGCAGTCCTTTTGTAGCAAACCATTTTGAACACGTAAGCACAAAATGGTTATGAATGCAAGTCAACATTGTGTAACGTATTATATATTACATATTACATATTACAATATTCATAGGGACGGCTATCCTGGTCCTGACGTTCAGCGATCATCATGCTATAGTGACTTTTTTTTATATATTTATTATTTTCCAACAAATGATTTAATTAGGAAAATCTTGAGTGTTTTACTTACAATTACGTAATTACATTTATTTTTTTTGTTACTTTTATATTTATAGTTTAATAATTAATAGTTTAATAATTATAGTTTAATAATTTTTTTTTATTATTTTTTTTATTATTATTAATACACTATTATTATAGTTATATTTATTTCCTCTTGCAAACGCTATAGGCCAATAGCATTACGGATCGTACGGGAAACGTAAAATAAAAAAAATTATGCATACATACCGACACAGCAGCAATCAAATGCATTCCAAAGGACTCGAAATACTCTTTGCATATTAATGGTTAGGAAGAAGGAAATTAATAAAGTTAATAAATTATGTATAGTCAATTAGGCCGTGGTTGAAATAAGAGATCACAGAAATAATATTCACAAAAAACTATGTATCTAAAAGAAAATTTATACTATCAGAAATTACATAAAATAAATCAAAAAAGCTTAAATTAATGAGTTGTTTTGATGTTCCACTTGAACTCCATGTGAATCGTTTTTCATTTTTTTTTGATTAGTTATAGAATTATTGTTTTCCTCTGTAAGATTTGAATTTATACCCATCTCCGGGACTGACAGCACATACTCTTTAAAATCATTGCCTGATGGCCGATTCAAAAATTCGTACATATATAATCCTCATTGAAATAAATCTACCACTTTCAAATATTGATGACAAGCTATATTTGTAGGCGCTAAGTTACAAATTAAGCTCAACGTACTTTTCATATTCAACTTCTCGTTTACTTTTATGCGAAGAACTTTAAACGAGTTATTTTCATGTTTTGAACGCAATTTCGGGCCTCCAATTCATATTCATCCGTTGCATTTTTTTCAGCCACTATCGATTTAATTTTTTTCAGTAATCGGAAGGGTAAAACAACGGTTTCTTCGAAGCCGTTTTCTAATACAAACATGCTCATATTTAAAATACAAAAATATGTTATTTAAAATAAATTAAAAATGTTGAAATTTGTTTGAATTATTTGTTTGATTTTAAAAATTATTGCTAGTTAAACTTCTTAGCACACAAAACTTAATAAAAGGCAACGAAAACTTAACTCTGTTAGAATAAAAACACCAATTTTAAAAATGAATTAATTTAACAAATTTAATATAAACAATTTCGTTAAAGAATATACATTTTCTTGTGCCACAATAATACTACTCATAACAATGTTCAATCTTTCATTTAAATTTTCCTAATCCCCCGACCAAACAAAATGGTCAAATATAAATAGTAAGATTTTTCAGTATTTTGTTTCTTTTTCTATTCTCTCTTTCATCGTATATAAATTAATAATTTCTCCTTCCATATATCATCTGACCAAACAACTCCTTTACAAACAAAATGAATTTGAACAGCTATATTACCTCTGCATGTAATACTATTACTAAGCTTCACAAACAAACAAAATATTCATCATTTATGTAGACGAAAAAAAAAATTACTAATTGACGTTGTGACGTAGCCATCACAAAAAAATCAACAGAGAAAAAAAAGGTTAAAATATTATTGACATACATAGCTGCTCTTGTGTTTGTCTCATTCCAAAGGCTGAAATCGTAATAAATTGGCAAACTGAAGCGCATTTCTTTATGTATGAATATTCTTACTTTTAGAGAAATTTTCGGAATAGAGAGTCGTTACAACGTCATGACCGAGTTTTTTGAGAAAAATATACCAACAAAGTATGACAAAACAATAGGGTAAGCCATTACTAATAAGTATTGTCAATGCTGATAGTAGCAAGTCAATGACAATTTACTTATAGAACTTAACCCTAAAGCTTGTGAACACGCCATATCGTTCTAACCAAAGTGCATGCAAATAATTACAGAAAACTGATTGATCAATAAACTAACTCATCTTAAAATTGAAGTCAATTTAAGACAAAAATGAGTGCTTATGAGACTGACACAGATCGAAGACGGTATAAGTAGGCTGCAAATAGTATCCTTCGTAATATATAGATACAAAATATTCCAACAACTAAATGGAAAAACTGCAGAAGACTATTTCAGAAGACATCATATATAAATACAGGACGTAAACAATTACGCACCGTAGAGTCTTTTCACTGATATTAAGGTGTTACTTGATACCCTGATGCCAGATGCCTAGTTATCCCGAAATTAGAAGGTTATCTAACCTACATGTAACTTTCGGGATCATTCAGATTTTTTATAGCAAAGGAGTTAGCATGGCTGCTGATCCTGACCAAATTGAAGTAATTGCTGTGCAGTAGTTTTGAGAATATAGTTCACTCTGGGAATTATTGCTTTTACTTGCATGAAAACTATCAATGCACCCTAGAATTGTAGAAAGCTGGTCGTTTGCCAGCCGACAAGTTATGCTCCTCGGCCCTCGCCAACAAAATCCTAGAAAAACCTTTAACATAAAACTAATAAATTGCATGGTTCTTAAGGATAGCTGGATTTGTTTAGTTAACAGTAGAGCTCGTGGCATACTGTTTTAGTTTTTTTTAACGTTACATTCTGTTTATTAAAATAACATATGCTCGTGATTCTTTGTGCTAGTTTTCCTTCTATTTATAATTTTTGGTTTTATTAAAAAACAAATTATGTACAATTATCAAAAATCAATCTTAAAAATGCAAACCAAAACAAAAATAAAATAAAAATGTTCTTTCAAATGAGTTGTGTGTCGTTATAGAGAACAAAAAAAATTAATTTCGACTTTTGTTTTTGTTGGCGTTTTTAGCGGTATTTTGTCTGCGGTTGATTTATGTTTTTTACGTTATGGTCAAATGATTTTGCTTATTTTGTAGAATTTTTTTTATGACATCAACATTGTAAAAAATAATTTGAGGTAATATAATGTTCCACAGAAATAATTTCTATGATTATCACTTTTAACACAGACGGTAGTATACAAAAAATGTGAAAAAACTCAAAAAATAAACTTCTTAAATCATTTAAGAGAAAACACAAGAAAAAACAAAATTCCTCAAATAAATTTAAATTATTTAAGAAATGTTGTGTTTGGAATAAACAAAAGAAAAGGAAAATGAGAAAATGTGAAAATGTTTGTTATTGAGATTAATTAGATTTTAAGTATGTTTTATGCCTAACGAACATATACAATAATATGTACTTCTAGAGCTTCTTCCAAATCATATTTTCGTTGTCACATTTTATTAAAAACAAAGGACTTGTAATAAATATTATTAATACTTTTACAAAACAATATAACAATGTAAAAATTATATTTTGTTGTTTGACAATTATTTAATACATGCACAAAGAAACTTTTATTTACATTTAACCCCTTTCGATTTACAGAATCTCTTTTGATTCTAAATTTTAAATTTTCGCACGAAATATTATTTAATTTCCAAACAGATGAAGAGTAGAACTAAAATAAATAAAAGTAAACAAAACAATTTGACAGAAGCGGATAACAATTTTATATATAAATGTTATTTTAATTGTATTATGATATAAAAACAATTAATAATGTTACATGATTGACTAAAAATGTTTGTATAAAAATTATAACTGTTGAACAAAAAATAAAATCAAAAATATATAAATTCACTTTTGTGTTATAATTCGTTATCCTCTTTATCGCGTTACGTATATAATTGTTTTTTTGTAACACATGCACAAAAAATATTCAATTTTGTCTAAAAATCTACTTTTCCGCACATATGACCACAAAATATTTTGTATACCTGGCACGCACGCCACCTGCATGTGAGATTTGTAGTTAAATCTATCCTAAATATAATATTTTTATAGAATTAAAATATCAAAATAATAATTTAAAGAACTTACCATATAGTAAAAACAACTTAAACACAACCCAAAATCATTTGAATTGCAAGATAAAACAATTATTTTGGGTTTTCAAAATTGTAAACAGCTGTTAGTTGGATTACTATGTTTTTTATAAATCCGTTGTTGAATTGTTATGTTTATATTTTTTAAATGTTAACAGTTTAGTACAATTTAGCAGCGAGCTAGTATAATTTACAACTATTATAACGAATATGGCGCACTTTAATTATTTAAATATCTTAACAGGCTGATTCTGACATACCCTCACAGATGTAAAAATAGTCATAGCAAAGACTTTTCTCTTAGCTAAGACTAAAACCTCTTAAATGCGATTCTGTATGTAGTCACAACTGTGAGATGTCAAAAAATAACCTCTTAACGTAAGATCATCAAACATGGTCATCTTAAGCATCATAATTTAAATTTTCATATTTTTTATTTGGATTCTTGTATGAAAAATTATATTAATAAAGGATAAAATATTAATTATGAATTATTTATGTACTTATTATAAAATTTATAATAACTATCTATATTTTAGTTTAGTTTAAATCAAAATTGTAAAACAAAATATATATTGATATATATTGATATTGGTTTTACATAAAATGACGATTGAAAATTTCATATTTGCAATATCAAACTTTGACTCTCATGTTTTTTTATGAAAATTTTCCAAATTTTATATAAATTTTAAGGAAAAACAATCATTCTTTTCTCACAAATTTATTGCAAAATAATTAATATATGGTATGATTTTATATTAATTGTATATAAATTATTATAAAATAAAATACATTTTTGATTGGTTGGCGGTTGAATTATTTCACAAACAAAAATTATATTAATACCTTAAAAATTTTATAAAACATAAACTTGATTTTTATAAAAAATTATTATATAATATACCATAATTCTTAATAATAATTTATATGGTATTTTAATTTATATTTAAATTATTTAAAAAGAAAATATGACATTTTATAATAATTTTGTTTATAAAAATAGCCGTTTGAAAGATCTCCAAAATATATTTGTAGAGTTATTATGAGGTTTTTTATGACGACGTTCACAGAATCGCAATTAAGATATTCCTCTTAAAAAAATTGTCATAACAAAAATAATCATAGCTAAGACCTCTTAACTCAGAATCAGCCTGTAAATTTGTTTATAACTTTGTTAAATTAATGATTAAATTAACAATTAAATCAATATATATAAATTTGATGCATTTGTTACAAAAAATAGTGTGTATTACTAGTGCAAATGCGTTTTCCAAACGCGGGTTATTGCAGACTAACTCTTGTTTGGAAAACGCATTCGCACTAGTAATACAATCTTCTATTGTTCTTTTAATTTAATTACAGTAGGCGTTTCTTACGGTTTAACTGAAATGATTAAACTTTCCAAAAGTTTTTCAGTGCTAGACTGGGTTGCATTGATTTAAATGAACTGTGTGATGGATTAAGCCAAAAATAGACAAGTACAAGAACAAACGTAGGCGCTCTTTATATGCCGAAAGCATTATATTTGTCACAAAATACTTTTTACATTATGCCAGACATCAGAAATACGAGTACATTTATGTACGGTTGTACACCTACCGCAACATCATCAAATATGTTCTTTGATTTTTGCAACCTAAAATGTGGTGGAGAGTACTAAAATAAGAGTATTCAGATTCCACATTCCAAAAGTTATTCGTGTGTCAAAAAATAATTAAATATCCAATCGAGTACTAAGCGGTCATCCAGTTCAATACCAGTTTCTCTGGCGTCTTTTCCAAATCTGGTGAGACAAATGATACTTCATACAATTTTGCCATAAAACTGAAAATGTTAATACATGCAATAATTTTTACGGTCATGAATTATGCTTCGGTAAATTATACTTTATAGTAACATTTTTGTTTTTATGGTAATATTTGTAAAAACGAATAAATATTAAAGAAGTTTACGGAGCTATACAACCTTTAAAATGATAGACTGCAACCCTACAATGTAAAATTTATTCTTACAAGAGTAACTTCTTACAAGTTATACTTACAAGAGTTACTTACTAAGAAGTAGGAAGCTTTGACCTTTATTAGTCATTTTACTTTTGTTTTCCGAACTTAAACAAAAATTTTATTAAATGAGAATTGTGTGTTATTGATTTTTAGGGTGAAGTTGTTAAAATATTTTTAAAATTGCCGACATGCCAGTGCTTTTTCTCTTGCAGGTGTTATAGTCCGTCTACCAAGTGTCATTTGTTTATCTCTCTACTTAAACATGAATTCGTCGTTTGTTTTTTATATGCACTGCATATTATAAATTAAAAATTTACGAAACTTAAGGTTAAATTGTTGTTGTTCAATTATAAATATAACTCCCACTTTTCTCATATACCATTTCAAATTTACAAAATCATAATCATGTTTAAATACTTTTTCGTAGAAGTATTTAAAACGAAAACAGAAAATAAATGTCAATAAAAATTCTACTCAACTTTTTATAGCAACGAAAATATATCTCATTTAAATTTAACAACGGTAACATGACTGTAAAAATGTTGTTAGCAACTTATCTTAATTCACAATAGTCCAATTAGCTTTAACAAAAAATATTAATAATTTTATTTTTTTTTATTTTTAGGTAAGATCTTTTGGAATCCCTATTGTGAACATAAAAATATTATTATAAGAAATTAGATAAACGAAAATAATTAATTTGTACTTATAATTTATAAAAAAAGGTAAGTCATAGAAATATCAAAAAAATTTATAATTTTAAAAACTTAATTTTACTAATTAAAAATGAGTTATTTAAAACAATTCTCATATACATAAACTAATGAAAATAATTACAAACATACTTGTTATTTTCATTGGAAAAGTAGTACAATTTGTAGTACAAAATATTTTTGCTAAATTAGTAGTTCACACATCAGATTAGTAGTTGGTTGGTAGTTACCTTTAGAAATTCTTCCCCTTTTAATAATTAAAGGTCAGTAAGTAAACAATATGAAAACGGATTTCCGGAAAATGAATATGGCAAAGAAAATTCAAAATTCTATTTATATTTTATTTTTTTTAATCATTGAATATTTTAGCATCAATCTACGTTTCGACTTAAAGTTTAGTTTTTATGTTGTTATATGTAACTGAACCAATTTAAGGTAATTACATACATTCTGCTAGTTATCATAATCTTTAAAGGTTGGTTTTGAAAAATTGTCGAGATTTGTTCAATTATACCTTTCCTCAGTCCATTACAAATGCTGATTTGCTCGCCATTATTTGAATTTGAACCAACTCTTTATCCTTCCTTCACACTAGCCAAATATAGTGAATAAGTGAATGTATAGTAATTAATCTAATAAAACTACTAATCGTTGCACCAATGGTAAAAGCAATTGTTGAACACCATCGATAATGCAATAATATAATAACAGTCGTTGCGCCAATGTACAAGCGATTGTTTAGCACTTTGTCGAATAACAAGGGTTATTGTTTTAGAGTCATTTATTAAACACTTTAAAATTAAAAATTAAAACTTTAAATTAAATGTAAAACAAATTAAATCATCCGTCAGCAAAGTAAAAATTATTGAATAATAATATAAGTATTAGACATGTTTCGGTAGATTAACTATCATCATCAGTATTGAAGAAATATTACAAATTCTGTATATGTAATATGATGATAGTTAATCTATCGAAACATGTCTAATACTTAAATTATTATTCAATAATTTTTACTTTACTGACGGATGATTTAATTTGTTTTACATTTAATTTTAAGTTTTAATTTTTGATTTTAAAGTGTTTAATAAATGATTTTAAAACAATAACCCTTGTTATTCAACAAAGTTTTAAATTATAGTGAAGTGGGTGATTTATCACATAACATACCAATATCGATTATATATTCGTATAAAATGGATTGTTTAGCAATAGCACTAATATTATGTAATAAAAATATACTATAATGTGTGCGCCAATGGTACCGTCGAATGTTGAATATGAATATTTTTCTTTTAGATTTTAATTTTGATTTTTAAATCAAATAACACTTTCATTTATAATTAATGATACCTTGCCTAAAAATTTATGTAAAACAATATAATATTATGAAAAATACAGGTATCCGGTCCGATACAAAACGAGAACTCAACTTTTTTATATTAATGTCGTTTTACACATCGACTTTATTTTTTAATAGTTTTTCATTTATCTCAGTTTTTGTGATTAGACTTTCTCATGCTTACAAATGAACATCAACCCATACCCGAAAATCTACCGTGTGTAAAAAAAAACCCGAATTAAACAGACAGAGAAAAATCACTCACTCAAAAACAATTACATAGGATCAGAATTTAACCATAGATTAATACTGCAAAAAGATTTCAGTTAAAACACATGAATCGGATCGCCCTATTCAGATCACCCAACATCAACGCACCTGCGCAGATCAATTTACTTTATTTGGTGTGAGTTTAAAACAAGAAAATAAAATATATTTGTTTTATAGTAAAAACACACTTCGTTATACATCGAAATATAAGAACAGTTAAATGTTTTAAAATAAAAAATATGCATTACAGTGGAACGTCATAAATAGATCGATATTATTTATGAAATGAATTTGATAGTACGAAATGAATGTACGATTAAGCGAGGACTGTCTGTTTTAGATTTTAAAAAAAATGTCTAATGAACATATTTTTTTTTTGCCGTTACATTATGTCTACTGACAAGATCGATATTCTTTAAGATATAATCTAAGAATTTTTCTAAAGAGCCTTAGCCTGATATATTGGCGTTTTGCTACCGAGATCCCAACTTTTGATCTATTTAATCCAGCGAAAACACATATTTGCACCCGATTATTACAGTGAAAATACATATTATCAATACATATTATCATAGTGAAAATACATATTAGCAGTGATTGTCGCAGTTAAAGTCATAACTCGACTACAACTATAGTTTTTATATCCGGCTCGAAGGACCGATCTGGTAAACAAAATTTTTTAGTTTACATATTTGATTTATACCCATTTTGGTGACAAATACAGACGTGGAACTTAATTGTGAAAATTTGTTCTGATAGATTTAGGAAGCGAAGGCTAAGCCTGAATGTAAAATAATGAAATTAATAGTAGAACTCAAATTAGGTTTTCACCTTATGTTTGGCTTGCTGCTTAAAGTTTAGTTTATTCGTTTAGTTGAAGGTTTTCTTAGTTTAAAAATATTTATGATATTGCAGAAGAAAAACAAAAACTGATTTTAGTAGTCAAATTTCCAAACAATAACAGTTAACGAAAAATATTTTCAATATCCAAAATTTCTATAAGTGAACGCAGTGACGATATTCGATAACGAAATTTAACTTCATAATTTTAAATTAAACCATAAACCCCAACAATTTTATTTTGTTGTTGTGACGGTTTTAGTCATTCTTAACAGATGTTCTTAAATTTTTTTATTAACGAATTATATATAAGCATTTTAATTGTTTTTCTTTACCAATTGTTTATTTTAAAACGCGAAGAGTTTCTATACCACGGTACGTTAAAAAATACAAAAAAAAGTATTGTTTATCTTGATTTTAATTCTCACGCATATACAAAAAATGCACTAAGTAAAACAAAGAGGTATTCATAAACAAAATAAAACAAAAGACTAAACGCAAACTATAAGGAAATACATTACTGTTCGGTTTAATTAGTCCCAAATCGGTGAAGAATGTTTTCAATTATGTATTAGAAATCGGAATCAATATCTATATTCTATAAGTTCAGGAACAATTTCACTAGTACATCTCTGTTCATTTTAATGGGATGTGGATTGAAATTGAGTAAAAAATATACAAACTTAAAAAAACGATTTACCATAGATTAAAAACAAAACAATTATAGGACACATGGTCTCGTTATTGAATTTTTAATACTGTTGTGTGCGATTGGTTTAGTTTTAGGGAAACTCGTGTAGTTAATTACGTTGTTTCGTAAACATATATTGTTGACTGTGCGTGTATGTATATACATACAATTAATAAATATCGACGTAATACATTCTTGTGATGATGAACTTTAATTAACGAAAACATCATTATATGTATACTTATGGTGGTGTCATAGCTATTAATATTAATTGTTTTTTTTTATGTTGGAGTGGTTTAATTTTGTGAAAAAAATGTGGAGATGAGTTTTTTTTGTATTACAAGAACTAACTGGCTTTGTAGAGTGCGAATACAAACGGTGGTTCTGGTGTTCTCTATCTCTAAAAGCAAATTTGTATGGATAATTCAGACGCACTCAGAACATTTACGATGTAGAATAATTGTGCGACTTACAAAAACTGTTAATACCAAGTTCCATCAACATCGGTTAAAGCTAATTATTAGTGTTTGAATATTAAAACAAACAATCACTTTCTTCAATAACGCTCAAAACCTAATCAGTTCCTTGTCATGCAAATTTACACATTCAGTGAAATTTTTGTCAAAATTAATTTATTAACAAAGACTGTAGTGGTCATAAATTTTGGTTTGTGAACAAAAGCAGTGATAAAATTTGTTTACCGAAAGTTGAGATGTAGATCGTTGTGATTTGTGAACTGCTCTAAATGCCTAAGTACCAACGCCCATCAAAATCGATTATCAGGAGTTGGTGTTATTAAACTTTGGATTACAGAAGATGCTTACGAACAAAGGCTGTCTGCTCCCAACAACCAAATAGCATAGCTAGAAAAATTGGCAGTTGTATGGTGAATTCTCCACAGTATTAAAGAGTAGTTTGGGAGTCCCATACTACTCCACTCATTAAATTTTGAAAATGCTCCACATCTTCTATTTTTAAGTGCTTGTGTCAGCCAACAATCCAACCCGCAAGAGATACACTTATTTTCTTAACGATTTGAATTCAGGATTGTTCAAAACAAACGATAAAATAAAATTTGGTGTTGTAAGATATCCTTTTTTCCGACTGATTGCATTACTTTATACAATTTTTAATTGTGGTGAAGTCAAAAATCCTAAAAATATAAAAACTGGAAAATTCCTAATACCTTACATCATTTTTTTTGGTATTTGTCAACGTTTTTATTTATTTGTTTATTTATTTATACTGAATAATCTTTCGAAAATGCCGGATGAGGAAAAAGATTCATAAAGAATAGAGAAGTACAGATACATGAGGGATATATATCGAGATCCACCACATGAAAAATTCGATTATGTTTGGACTTTGGAGGTCTGTTTTAGAAATTTTGTTGTAACAATTCTGTGTAGAGCGTTCTATTGTAATAATTGTACAGCGTTCTGATGTGGTAAAGTTGAAGGCAAGTCAAATAAGTTTGAATAGTTAATATTAAATTACAAATAAAACTTTCAAAACTTTTATTATAGAAATAATACCTAGTTTTCGTTAGGGTTCCTTAAAATTCCTCATGATTGTTTCACCACCATAGAGGTTCCCAATTGTTTTTTATATATTTATAATGTCACACAATTTGTGTTTTTTTGCAACCGGGCATTATTAACAAAACCTTGGACAACTAAAGCTTCTCACGTAGTAGTTGGGTATATAACCCCGTGCGTATGAAAAAACCTCTCGCTACTATTTTTTTAAATACATTGTTAGTCATGATTTATAGATTGATAAAACCTACATACTTCTCAGCTCTTAAGTATTGAAGCATCAAATCTGCCTGAATGATGATGCTAAATGCAAAATTCACATTTTTATTTCTACCAAATTATGAAAAAGTTTTCAAATACTTTTGATTTGCAATAAAAAATTCACAATATAAGGCTAAAGTTAAATTCAGAGAACTTCGGCTATCGAGAATGCATCATGTTCTCAGATATCACACCACCTTGAAGAAAAAACGAATAAACGGTACATTATCGTATTTAATCTTGATCTCCTGTCTAATCCAAGTCACTAAATCCTATTGCAGTCGGATTAGCATTTTTAGAGAATACTAATTTGAATTAGAATATTATTTTATTTCCAATAGTATCTTCCATTTTGCCAGTCGATGTAAGTTTATTAATTTTTGATTGCAGTTTGGCAATACAATGCGGTGGCAATTGGGAGAAGATATCTGATAGATGTGTATCTAGCTACCGGTAAAAATGTCTCCTGATAATTCAATCCTTCTCTCTGATAGAATTCCTTAGTTACAAGTCGAGCCGTATATAGTTGGATATCCCCATTCAGATCCATTCTAGTGTTTAAGAGTCAATTTTTATGGTTCTTCTATTCGCTAATAAATCGGTCATAAATTTTTTTTATTCGTTGCTTCTTTCCGTTTATCATTGTCAAATCGATTCAATGTTTCCTCTACTATAGGTGAATCACTAATGACTTCAAATTCTTTTAATCTCTCTCAAGATGAACGTCGCAATTCAGATGCATTTTCAGCCGATGCTTTAGACATTTCCAAACATCCGTTCATGGATGGTTTTTTTATAGAGTCACAAAGATCAAAAGGAATGTGCTCCGTCGTATCGTCTGAATCAATAAAACAATATTCACTGTTCAGTTCATGCATTCAGTCAGTAATGTTCAATATAACCTAATAGTAGTTTAGTTGATTATTTCACTGCTTTTTTATCCTTTTCCATTTTTTAGCCTTTTGAGCAAAAGGCTTTCTCTAAAGTTTCACTTTTGAACTTTTTTACAACCTAGAGCAATTTAATTTTTATAGAGTCTCCTGAAATTTTCTTACCTGTACAAGAACATGGGTATTGACCCATGATCATAGGTCCATATTTATAGTATTCATAGGCCCCGTAGTAGACCCGCTAAAAGTAGCATATCAATCCACTCATCACTAACAATGAATCTCAGAATGAATCTCAATCTCAGTGAGTTTCTGAGCTGTGATGATGATTTTATTCACGAAATCTTCCACACTTTCATTGCTATCCAGCCTAGTTGTTAACAATAGTTTGAACAACCCAACCCTGAAAGAAAAAATTTGTCCACTACAACCTCATTTTGTGCCAACCGAATATTTTCGGCACATACACTTCAAAGTGCATTTATTATATCCGCTCTATTGATTAATATATTGGAATAAAAACTATAAAATTGCGTTGCTGCAACCGAACAAAAAATGCTTTAAAATTGTTAGAACATAATAATTCGTTCGCGTAATATAGTAGCTTTACTTGTTTAATTTCACCGTTTGGAATTTCTATTGTCAAAAATATGACATGACATGACAAGACAAAAATGTTATAATAAAAGTTAAAAAGTGCTATTATTCTGGCGCGCCAAAAAAAGATTTACTTATTCAGGTAAAAAATGCATAACAAACATTTGTTTTTCTGATAACTTATTAATGAAAAACATAATCAATATTTTAATGTACCAAATAAACTGTGTGCGAATAACAGGATAATTTTTTAAAAAATAAAATATATTTTTTTGCCAACACTATCAATATTTTCAAATACATATGTTTCCACCATCACCTTACATAATTACACAAAACTATTGTAACGACCGGCCCTATTTCGATTTTTGTTCTGTTTTAAGAATCTAAATAGTTGCTATCAGTTATACATGTAAACGTGAAAATCGAAAAATGAAAACATTCCAAGATACACAGTAAATTAATTTTTTATTTTATTATTTTTTATTTTATAACTAGGTCATACAAATATCATAAAACGGTCGCCAAAGTATACAGCGGTTGATCGTGATTTATTAAATGCAAATTATAACTTTTAATTTTCGTATTAGTATGTGTGTTGATTTTTATTAAGTTAAATATTTAAAAAAAAAAACGATATGGGAAATTCTCGCGGAAAGCAATTTTAATATAATTATCACTTGATCAATTTTACAAATTTTTATTATTTAAAATTAAAATATTTGTTGCTTAATTTTGAAATTGGAATTTGTTATTTTGTTATTTATCAAGTTTTTTATGTAATGAATATTGGTGAAAATTGTTTAGTTAATAATTTGGTGAATAAAATCAAAATCAAAAGCGAATATAACAAAGCAAAGACAGTTACATAAACGTAAAAGTAATTATTCAGATGAAGTGATAACGAAACCGTTCTGGGTGCTATACAACCAGGTGTGGTTAAATTTGGTCAGGCTCTGAGGGATATATTCTAAATTAATAAAACTAATTTAATTTTATGAACGGAATCAACTGAACAATCTGTTATATTTTATGTAAGAAATAGAAATGCAATCTAGTTGTTAAGCTATAGAAAAATTATAGGTATGGGAGGCTATGACATTGTGGCTTCGACTGTAACATGAACCAGCATAAAATTTTAGAAGAATAAACTATAAATAATAGTTAAAAGAATTAATTTCAGTTTAAATTGGTATGATGAATATAATTTATTTTGTCGAACATCAGAATAATTTCACTTTTTGCTATCATATCCAATTTTTTATCATTGTTTTCTTCAGTAATTCATTGCTGCAATTTTTCATGCTAGAAATAATTTTCCATTGTAAAAGAACATGCATTATAGTTTTTGTCTGACTTTTAAATTTTCAATTGAAAAATTTTCTAAGACAGAAATCGACTCCATTATATCAGATAAAATGTAGAAATCTTTGTGTAAGCAAATCACGAAACTGATTATGTAATAATTAAACAAGTTGTCGTTACTATTTTCTGAGCCCATAACCTGTTGTTGTGGAAAAAATAAATAAAAAAGTCAGCGATAACTTTTTGTTGAACATATTTATTTCAAAAAAATTCGTGCGTCTATCTTATTTCTTTAACTTACCAATCGATACTGAGTTCTATGTTAATTTAATTTAAATCAATTTATAATTTGTAACATCACCGCAATGACAACCATCCGCATAATAAAAAAACAAAACCATATTGTTTCCATTATAAAACAGACAATTTATATTCAAATATTTTTTTTGCTTGCTCTTACATATCAAAAACCATAAGAAGCGTATTTTCCATAGTCATCGCCATCATTATTATCACCGCCACCGCAACCAATCTCCACTGTACATATACATCATCTTAAATTTTATTTAATTCCACGATCAAATAAATATCTGTTGTTTCTCAAAATCAAAAAAAAAATCCATGTTTATTTTAGCATTTTTCATAAAAAATTAAATTTTGTTAAATTTTCTTAATTTTTTTTCTGTTTTTGTGTGTTATGTTCACTTCACATATTTCATCTTTCAAGAACGACAACGATGTTAAACATTATGTTATTTTTATTTTGCTTCACATATTTTCCATTTTACTTCTTATTCGTTTTTATCACTCAAGATGTTTGTTATATTTAAGATAAACTCGAAAGTATTATCTGAAAGTATTTGATAAAACATAATTCTTCCGTATATACGGTTATCGTAGTTTGATAAACAAAAATGACATACGAAAGTATTAAAATATATAAAAGGTTAATGGTATTGTTGAGTGATTGAAAATTTTGTAAGGTAAAAATTGATTTATTTTCATATCATTGTGAAAATGGTAATTTGAAAATCTAATGAAACAACTCACTTTACGTTGATTACAAGTTAAATGATAAATTTTGTTCTACAACAAAATACAACAGATGTCAGTACAAAATAAAAGTTTTATCTACACCACCTTCCTCATGATACAACATAATATCATCAAATTCATTTTCACCACAAAATCAAATCATGACGAGCTACCCTTAACATTCAACATCAACTTTAATAACTTAACCACTTTTCGTTTTCTATCGGTTTTTCTTTATTGAAAATTTTATATTTAACTAAAAAGAAAAGCAAATCTTAAAATCAAATAAATATTAAATCATGGAAAAAAAAAACTCCATAAGACATCGATAAAAAACAGCTTACATAAAATAAAAACAAAAAGTTAAACTACAAATACAACGAAAAAAAAAAGGTTAAACTGGAAAATTTATTTCCTTCTTTAATTTCCTTTATTTTCACGATTTTCTTTTTTTTTTGTATGAAACGAAATTGAAAATATTCATCATCGAATATTCGTTCTCATTTTTTTGTTTGTATTATTTTCGATTTCTCTATAAAATTACAAACCTCATCTCATTGCATATTTAATAATAAACAAATTTTATTGAAGGAAAATTTAGGGATCAACAAACATAACGCCTCAAGGTGTTTTTACTTTGAATTTGGGGCAAAGTGGATTTGTATATGGACAATATTGTAGTTGTAGAAATGTGTTAAAGTTTTGAGATGATGTGAAGTGTGTAGTGCGAAATTTATTTGATTTTAATTGAATATAGTTGCTTGTCATGTTTTTATGTAGAAATGGTAAGTGTTGTACAAAAACATATAGTCTGATATGGAAGAAGTGTTGGAATAATAAGATGAACGTTGTGTACGATTTTGATTCATTAATTATTAATATCAATTTTGTTAATATTAGTTTTATAAATGTAATTTAAATGCATAACATCCATTAAAGAAGATAAAAAATAACTATGTTTTTAAAAGTTTTAAAGTGTTTAGTTTGAGAACAGAGTGGTCCATAATTTTTTGAAATTTCAAACTTCGGATGAATTTGAAATCAAACTAAAAGAGAACGGATCACCCGATATCAACGGTTTTATATGCGTTGAAAATGTAATTGACCCACCTCCCCCCAGGGTAAAAGCGTAAATCATCGCTATGTCACCTTTGATTTTTGAGTCATCCCTTAACCATTCAGCAAATTTCAAGTTAATCGGTCAAGGTTCAAAGAATTCAGACTCGAAAACGTTTAGTTACTGCACTAAAAGCTGCAATAAAAGTTTTTGTACCAGAATTTCAAGAATTAATGGCACTGTAGAAACTCTTATCAGAAATAGACATATACGTAAATTTCGAAGCTTTCGCTCTGTCAATTTCAGACTTTTCGTTTGAGATAATCTGGTTAGATATTTTTTTGGCCTTTAGATATTGGGATCGATTAACGAGAGTTTTGTTATGAATCCCTATATTAAATGATCTACGTTTGTTTCTAAGTGCCTTTTGGCAGCTTTCGAATACAAGTATTTGGAGAATGCCAAAATTAATCTAGCTCAGTAATTTTCGTCCATCAACAAAAATCAGTTTGTGTTAATCTGAGATCTTCATAAAATTTTTAAAATTGACACAATTCGTAGTCGTAAAACATGAGTTCCTTGAGTTCATGAGTAGTTTTCCATCTGAAAATGCAATCTTTAATGCAACCATAATATTCTACACGTTTTCAAAATTCAACACACGTGTTTCTGGGAACAGAAATAAAATCTTTGTAGAAGCTTAGCATTCATTATTCTGGGCTTAGAATGTTTTAACAAATTTGTATTTGTTAGAAAAGGAACACGAATCAGATTTATCGTTAATATTCTCTACGGGCTTACAAATTAATCGATAAGCTGTTTTCTCTGAGTCATTACTTCCAGTAATAAAAAGTTGCCAGTACAACTGTCACATAAAATTATCCTAAAGCTTCATAGAGACAGATAATAAAAATGATGTGAATATTGTTCAACTTTATGTCAATTATTCCTGTTGGAGGAACTGGTTTTCCTATGCTTTTGAAATAATCAGAAATCAAACAATGAAAATATTTGACTTACGTGTAGAAAATAATATTAATTTTACATAACTTTCTTAATTTTATGAAAAAATAAATGTATATGTCGGTAAAACGACAAAAAAAAGGCAAAAAAAACTGTTAAAAAATTTAATAGGATTTTTAAATCACTAAAATTAATTATTCAAAGTGCCCGTTTGTTTATTGTGTTTGTTTTCATTACCTATACTAAATAATTTCTTTCGCTCATAATTTTAGATGAAAATAAATTAAAATTCATCAATTTAATATAATGAAAACTTCACTAATTTTAAAATAAATTTTTAAAATAAGATTAAATGGCTAAAATTCATTCATTTACTGTATATGATATCAATGAATATTTAGATGAATTTGAAAATTTGTATTTTCTGTATTAAATAAATTTGCTGCTTTTCAATAGCGACCGAACAAAGTTGTAAACCAACCTGTCGATTTTCTTGTGCTATTGGAAACAAAAATAAGATTATATATGATTGGTTTCAAAAATTGGTATTTCTTGTCAGTCATTGATGCAATATCAATCTTGATTTTGTTCCTTTTCCAAACTAGCGACCTTTCACTATCGTAAAATCGTTTGTAGTTTATTTATAAGATTGGGTCAAAGCATTCTACGTCTGCTACCAAACGCTACTAAAATCTCATCAAATAAATGACAGAGACGCTTTTATCAGCTTTATTCTAGCAAATCCTAAATCTATTAAAACTATTTTATTTAAATTATTTTATCCTTTTTAAATAAAATAAAAAAACTACAAGAAATTTACTCTACTACCCTCTTCTCTTTCCTGATATATTTGTTGGTGCTTTTCGGTGTAACAAAAATCAGAGCTTTTAACCCTACCAACAGTTTTCTACCATCTTGTGTCTCCTTAAACACAAGAAGCCCAGATTGACTCTGGATATTCTTCGTTACATCCATCAATATTAATTCATCAATAACTGACTTAAAATATTAAGTGTCATAAACTCAAAAACAGACTAGTTTGTATTGAACGATTAATGTCGGATTAAGTAAAATTGAAATGGTGTAAAAGTAATATAATTCTAAAAACACAAACAATTTCCAAATCAAAATGAACTAATTGAAAAAAACTTATTAATATTTTCCAATATCAAAAATATTTTTTCAAACAAAAAAAATGCTAAACAATCAGAATTTCTGTCAATTGTTATAATTAAACAGCGTCTGCAATCCCCCACCCCGTCGGTTGCATTAAAAACAAAAAAATGCAAATAAAATTAGTTTTGTTTATTCTAAATAGTTTTTTATCCGAATATTATTTTTATTTGTTTTTCTGTTTTAATTTCATTTCATATTTTTATGTTTAAGGATTTCTTGTTTCTCATCCCTGTGGCACACCATCACATCCCGCTAAGCTCTAATAGTTTTTTGTTTGTTTTTATTTTTATTGTGTTGAGTGTTTTGAATATAATCATTTTTTTTATCGTGTTGATTGTGTTTGGTAAACACTTTTAGTTGAATGGATCGCTTAACTATAATGTAAAATCGTATATGTATATATATGAAGTTTTCCTTCATTAATTTTCTAGTTAGATTATAATTGCTGTAGTTTTAATTTTCTTTTTTATTTGTGTAAATGAATAAAAGATTTTCGTGATTTTTATAAAACTTTTATTTGCAAGTAAAATTTAATTTGTTTGAACAACAAAAAAATTATAAATTTTCAAGAACTTTACAAAACTGTATTAAATATTAAGAGTTTATATTTTTCTTAAACAAAACCAGATGTTTAATTTTTCGTTATGAATTAATAAATAAACTTGTAAATGTTACAGGGTGAAAATAAAATGTATTCATTTTACTCAAAAAATATTGGGGTCCACCCGAAACCATTTTTCATCTACATGGGAATTCCTCATTTGTTATCAATATCAACACCATTATTAGTTTACTTGTAACTAAAAATTAATTAAATTTTATTTCTTTTATATTTTCAAATAATATAACTAAAACTATAAATTTGATCAACAGCAACAGAGAAAAAAACAAATTAAATAAATTTATGTTATTTGCTTTGTTTCCACTCTGCTTTTCTCTATTTTAATTGGTTCAAATTGAATTAAAATCTATCAAAATGATGGATAATAAAAGTAATGAAATGAAGAAAATAAAAAAGAAGAGAAACATTTATTGATAGTTATAGTCGCTCAATAAAGTGATGGTTTTAATTAAAAAGGACATAAAGTTTACTATTGGGCGCCAAAGGTTATAGTATAGCTACGTTAGCTCATTTGGTCATATATTTCTCGTGACGAACCGCGTCACAATTTTTTATTTTTATGTTTACGACCGAAAACGCAGGCTTTTCTTAAAACGTCACGAGAAACGAGTTTATAACATTTTTCTAAGATTGTCAAAACTGAAAGCCAGAAGTTAAAATTATTTCTTTACATTTTCTTTACATTTTACAATTTTAGACTATAAATTCAAGACTCAAGAACTGAGTGAAAAATTCAGGCTTAAGGTTTTGACCAAACGAATAGAGCCTACAATATCTACAATTCAAAGTATAGCATTAGTAAGCTTTAGATTTAAGACTACAAACATCGGGTTTCAAAATTCAGATATAAGATTTCAGATTTCTGACATGAGGCTTCAGACTTCAAACTGTTGACTTCAGATTTAAGATTTCAGATTTTTGACTTCGAATTTCAGATTTCAGACATAAAGCTTCAAACTTCAGACTGCCGAGTTCAGGATTCAGTATTCCTAGTTTAGAAATTAGACCTTCAACTTCAGACTGTAAACTTCAGGATTCAGACTAAAACTGCCGACTTAAGACTTTAAATTTCAAATTTAAGGCTTAAAAAAAGCAAACTGCAATTAAGACTGCAGGTTTCAGATTTCTGAAATTAGACTCCAGATTTCAGACCTTAGAGTTAAGACTTGAAACTAAATGTTGACATCCGACATCAAAATTCAAAATTTGGACTTCAGATATCTGCAGATATGATTGTATCAAATTGGTGGTTCAGATTTCAGTTTTGAAAATTCTGACTTTAAACTTTAGACCGCACACTTCATATTTCATATTTCGGACTTGAATTTTCATATTTCAGTTTTCAGACTTTAAACTATGTACATACTCCCGATCTTAAACTTCAGATTTCAAACCTCCGACTTAAGACTTTAAGCTTCAGAATTCAGAATTCTTACTTCAGAATTCAAAATTAAAACTTCAAACTTCAGACTTCAGACTTCAAACTTCAGATTTCAGACTTGAAACTTCAAACTTCGACTTCAGAATCCAGCCTTTAGACTACAGACTTCAGATTCCAAACTTCAAGCCTCAGACCTCATTTCAGACTTCAGACTTCAGATTTTAGACTTCAGACTTCAACATTCAGACTTCAGACTTCAAACTTCAGACTTCAACATTCAGACTTCAGAATCCAGACTTTAGACTACAGACTTCAGATTTCAAACTTCAAGCCTCAGACCTCATTTCAGACTTCAGACGTCAGATTTCAGACTTCAGATTTTAGACTTCAGACTTTAGACTTCAAACTTCAGACTTCAACATTCAGACTTCAGAATCCAGCCTTTAGACTACAGACTTCAGATTTCAAACTTCAACACCTCATTTCAGACTTCAGACGTCGGACTTCAGATTTAAGACTTCAGACTTCAGGCCTCAGACATCAGACTTAAACTTAGACTTCAGACTTCAAACTTCAGATTTCAGACTTCAAACTTCAGACTTCAGCTTTCAGCCTTCAGATTTCCTTCTTCAGAATTCAGACTCCAGACCTCAAACTCCAGATTTCAGACGTCAGACTTTAGACTTCAGACTTTAGACTTCAGACATTAGACTTTAGACATCAGATTTCAGACTTTCGACTTCAGACTTCAAATTTCAAACTCCAGATTTCAGATTTTATACTTTAAACTACAGACTTCAAACTTTAGAATTTAGGCTTTAGATTTCATACTTTTTACTTTACATTTCAAACATGCGACTTCAGACTGCAACCTTCAGACTTCAAACTTTATATGCAAAATTTTTATTTATGACTTCTGAATTTCAAACTTCAGACTTCTAGCTTTAGATTTCAAATTATGAACGAAAATCTTCAATCTTCTAAACTTTAACTTAGGGCTTCTAACGCCGGTTTTGTGACGTCAACTCAACTCAACCTTAATATAATAAAATCACTATGAAATAATATCGGACCTAAACTACAGAAATAATCCAACACTAATGAGTTAAAAAGATTGAGTTCAATAAAATTCCTTATAAATTAATCTTGATATAAACTCTAATTCATTTTCTATTGATAACATACATATTTTATGTGACATTTCCAATATGTAAGACTAAGCATGTGAAGACGATTAGAAAATTGAAAAATATTACAAAAAGAAACAAAAATCGTTATTTGACATTCCAGTTTGATTCGATCGACATTTTGATATTTCTTTAGTTAGTAAAAAAAGTTGTAGGTAAGTGGAACGGTAATTTGTTTCATATCGGTTTTATTTTCACTTCTTGACAGATGTGTTATTCTTTGGTGATTCTTTTTAGTGCTAATGGGAGGTAAAAAGGATATCTTCTAATTGAATTTATCCTGGAACTGAGCAAATTAACATAGCCCTTGTTAAAAACTAAATTGTTACAGATTAGCGACTAAATTTCATTTTCTCGTGCAACCACGGATAAAAATTTCTTAGTCATTTTGATTGTGAAGAGTTTCTCGAATAACTTCATATTATAAGCGTAGGCATTGTGTGCCGTAATAGCACGCAAGCTGGCATCGAATTCAGGCGACACGGGTGCGACCGCTAAATAGCTTTTTGAGTGGTTGTCATGTAAACCACTTTCGCTTCAATTATTTAATGTAAACCGACCACTCGTAGTGCAAAACCACCACTACAACAAACACTGTCATAGATTAAAATATCTTTCTCCGCAAAATTCCTTAACTAATCCGTCTCGAAAGACCATGTACAGCTATTATGTGTAAATTCAAAATAGTTAGCTGTTGTCAAGGCGAATGGAAAAAAAGTAGTAACAGTACTGGCAGTAAATAACGGAGGTGCAAAGCAATACTAATTTGAGCAATACTAACCAAAAACAATATTAATTTTAAAGATAGTCAAAACTAGCAAGCAACAACTGAAAAGAAAAAACTATGATTGTGGTGACAGCAGTAAGAAAGGAGAACCGTTAGGAGTTTGAGGACAATAACAAAATTCAACACAGTATATTCCGATATTACAGATATTTAAAATCATAAGTCAAGTAAAGATTGTATAAACAGTAAAAAAGACTTCATAACCAATCGTAAAAAACTAGTAAATAAATTAAATGCAGTAAAAACATGAACAGTCAGAAAACTAGTACGGACAGTAAAGTCAGAAAAAAGCAAATACACTATTATGAAAAAAACGAGTAAAGACTTTAAGGAAAAAGAGTAAAGAATATGTAAAGTTAATAAAAAAGGTTAGAGTAAAAGACCAAAAGACAGTAAAAGCAGTAAAATATAAAGAAGTAAAAATAATAAATACAGTAAAAACAAATATTAGTAGTAGCAGTTATTACAGCAAAGGCAAATTGAAAAGGATAAAATAATAACAGAGTTAACCAAGACAGCAAAATAGTAAGAACAGTAGAGTTAAGGCAGTAAACTCAGTAAAGAGAGTTAAGATAGTAGAGATAAATAAAAACAATAAAGTTAGTGCATAAAATAAATACAAAAACGAAAATAAAAACATTAAAAACAGTAATGGTCCAACATAGTAAAAAAATTTATAGGAAAAATATTTATTATTATTTATCCTTTAAAATAAATAAGAGACCCAAAAACGAAAGTTTTGTAAGATACTGCTACCATATCGACGGCTACAGTTCATTTACGTGTAACTACATTTTATAAAAATTGAACAGAAGCTCAGAAAATGATTTATTGTGATTCTAAGCAAGCTTGAAAATAAAAAATTTTTATCAGTAACTCAAAAAAACTATTTTGTTTTTATTTATTTACTGATTATTGAATAATTTTTTTTTAAAAGCTCTATTTAGAACCTCCAACGCAAGAACACATCCGTAGCGCTTGTTAAATTGTTTAAAAAAAACAAATCAAACATTCTTAAAGATTTTCTTCCCTAAATATTTATTTGCCATAAAGATTGTCGATTTAACCAAGTGGAATATCCTAATTTAAATTGAAGGTGCAAATAGTATCAAAATCAATCAATTTTTCTTCATTCATAAACCACAATCTTAACTCTAAAACATTTCATTTCCGGAAACAAATTTTCGCAAAACAATCTTGAACGAAAAAAATTTCAATCAATTTCCTTCTTTTACTTTTACATTTCATTGGAAAGCTTCCGTTTCGTAAGTAAAGTCTCCAACCCTCAAATATAAAATTTATCAATATTGAAGAGCATTTCGTTATTTTCTGCTAATCGCTTGAATTACTTCTTATTCAATTACTTACACTAAATCTATAAATGGGATAAGAAAATATGACAGATTGATGATAAGAAAAAATGAAAAAAAATTATGTACATACACTCATATTTCTAAATATAAAATTTCCAAAAAATAAATTAAAATAAAATTTTAGGGGAATGAATGAAAATAGATTTAAATATTAATTTAATTTAAATTTCATATGAAATTGAAGCATAAAATAATTATATTGATAGGGAAATTTGTTGAACTAACTTCAAGCGTAAACACTAAAAATTTAATTTCCTTTTTTTCACCTAGAAATAGAATGGAAAACCAATCGGTCAGTTTATGTTTTACTTTACGACTTCAAAAACCAACTTGATGATTTGGAGTAGGTGTAAAAGGGGATGTTAACTTTAACCGTTAGAATATGCCAAAAATACAAAACTAAGTATAAAACATCCATAAATGTTTGTTCATACATCCGGCGGATGAAGAATGATGATTATGACAATTTTTGTTGAAGCCTAAAATAACGAAAAATTATGTTATTTTTATGATGATTATTATCATCAACGTCATCGAAGAGAATAAAAATATATTATGTATAACAAAAAAAAATCAAATAGGAGAGTCTAACAGGGTGTAAAAAATTTACTTGAAATTTATATTAAAAGTTTTTTCTTTGTGGGTATTTAGTGTATTGGAGCTAAAAAATTAAACTGTGGAACGCCTAGACTAAAGATGGTTTTTTGTAAATATTGTAGACAAAAAAAACAACAAATACAGTTATAATTTAGTTCTAGAGTCTTATATGTATTGCAGATTAGTACTGCATTTGGTAACCATGCTTCTATAAAATGTTGGATTGGGACTTCTCAAGAAAGTAACGTTACGTCAAAAAACTCACACTTACGTTATAGCGCCGGTATCACTAGTGCTCAGGGATTCAAGATCACAAGATTACATTTCAAAAACCCATGGTACAAATAATTTTGCATGTAAAAAGTAATTTGTAGGGATAAAAAATGGAGAAAATAAATACTTATATCTGATATTAGTTTTATAAAGTTTACGCAGTTCAGAGCTGTGTTGTTGTTTTTATAACTTAGTATTTTATTACTTTTGAAATTTTTTATCAAATATTTTCGGAAAGGTGCTAAATGGATTTAATTAATTTATTTATTAGATTTAATTTGTTTTTTCTTCTTTTTTTCAGGTAAGCATCTTGTGTGAAATATCAATACAAATACAATCAATCAAATATACAACGTACATCAAGTAGGCTTAAAATTAATATATACCAATTAGTCAAATTTTGTTCTTGTTTTTTTGGTTAAAGTATAAAATTAATAAAATTAGAAAAAAGTAGGCCAGTAATCTTACTATACCATTAAATAGTTTTAAAGCATAGATAGCAAAAAACATATATATAGTAATAACGCAAAAACACTAAAAATACAACAAACGTTAAAAACACAAAAGTACCAACCATGAAGATAGAAAAAACATTAAAAATAATAAATACTGTAGAAGAAGTTCAATAAATAGGTTTAATGCATTAAAAACAAGATATATTCCAACAAAACAGAGTAAGGTTGTAAAAACCTTAGAGGCAGTAAAAGCTAAGAAAATAAAGTAAAATTGGTAAAGATAAGAACGAGTAAGAAAATTAGAACACAGAAATACAATCATTCTTAAAATGATAGTCTTAGGGTGTTCTTTAAAACGAAAATCGACCCAGATAAACTCACCCGAGTCACAAAGCTGCTCAATTTGTATTCTCTTAAATATGTCATTTTTCATCATGTAATTTTTTGCGCGTCTGTAGAAATAATACAAGTTTTAGTTGATTATTCTAACCCCAAGTTGTGTGATAACTACAAAGAAACAATCAAGCAGCTTACAGCTTACAACAATTTATCTGGGATTCTAAAAAAACTTTCTTAATCGTTATTTAGAGGCCACAAATTTAAACTTAACAGTTAAACTGACATGAATGTCTTGGATATGTTTAGAAATAGGAAAGTAGGAAATAAAATGGAATAAATTTATTTCAAAAAACCATATAGAAACAGAAGAAAATTTATAATATTATTCCAATATTGTGAATATCACAAATATTTTCACGAATAAACACTTTATTGGTTTTTTTCTTCTACAGTAAAAACAGAACATGATTGTTCTTCAATTGACTACACAATCCATTTTATATTTAATTTGATTATATACTGATACTAATTTGATAATTAATTTGATAATGATTCCATCGGAAAAATTGATCGATCTTTGAATTAGCTAGAATTTTCTATCTTTGTTTCATTTTTATATACATTGGTCACTTTTGCGCCCAAAAATCATTCAGCATTGCCCCAATATGATCACAAAATACGGTTGAACTTAACTCAACTCTCAATCTTCTGTAAATTGTTCTTATTAACTTGAAAATAATTTAAATAAGATTTTTTTATTATTATTTGTAAACTTTAGGGCTATTATTTTTTAACTAATTGCAAGAAATTATAATTTTATCTTACAACTTTTACTAGTTTAAAAAAAATATGCTCAAAAAATATTCTATTCGTTTTAAAAAAAAACGCGACGCCCTCTATAAAAATAGCCCATTTGAAACAAATATATATTGTTTTGAATATTTTTTTATAACTTTTACTATTTAATATCCTAAGTAGTGCTTTTCGATGAAATTATTACGCTCACGCAGAAATACAAGATTAATATTTAGTGCAGTAAATGACCATTTTCCCGTTCAAAATTTGGGTTTAGGTTCTAATTACCCTCTACTTCAAAGATGACGCTGTACTGGCGATTGCTTTTCTCCTGGGGGTGGATACAACTCCACCCCTCTTCGGGGGTGAAAATGATTCATTAAAAAATAAGTCAATGAATAGATAGATTGATTAATTCTAAGCAACTTTTGTTATATAAAGCTTTTTCAGAAAGTCTATACTTTTCGACTTGTTCGCGAGTGAACATGTCAATTTATCAATAAAAAAAACACGTTTTCAAAATGTAAGGATTTTATCGAAAAATGTAAAAGATGTAGTTATAAAAAACTAAAATAAACAGTGTGTCTCTGGTGTCTATAGACCCAATACAAACGGATTAATAGCTTCTTGGAGGTTGGTTCTTCGTCGAACGCAGTTGAAAATTTCAACGTAAAATAAACAAAAACAATCCATTTACAAGGAAAAGCCGTAGGAATTTTAAAGTGGTTAAAAATACCATTATACTTTTTATAGAACTTCCTAGCATCAAAACTAAGTGATTTTTGACGAAAATAAAGTTGGTTCCTATTTTTCGCCAATAAAAAAGTGCAAATCACCCTCTAATTATCACCCCAATTAAATATAATTAGTAACACTTCACAACTCACTTTATTGATGTACTTGTAATATGATCTAGATTCTAGAAGGTTGATTAGTTGACATTGCTTAGTTTTTAAAAGATTTGAGCTTGAAGTGAAGTGAGCATTTTTGTAATTTTGAAAAAAAAACTCTTGTAGACCCTAAGTAGAACCTAAATTAAAATTTTTGTGTAAATTAGTGTTGTTTGGCCAAATTATACGGTTTCGCCGTAAAAGCGTTTATGTGTGCTAAAAGTCGGTCAGTAATATTTTAACATTTTGCTTTGTTGCGTCACCACATAATATCAATTATTAATACTGTGCGACAAATGGTAGGGGTCAGCGACCCGCTGGGGTTCTGACTACCGGGAAAAGGTATATCGGTCAAAAAAAATATTGTGTTATATGTGTCCCGGCGTTTTGCTGGGTCACGTCTAGGAATCGAGATATATCGATTTGAAGTTAGTATAGGTATCATATAGGGGAAGTCACGTTAGGGGTCTTTTTTTTGACATTACTCTAGAATGACTAGTTTGATTTTACTAAAACAAATTTAGAAAAATTAAGAATTACAATTCCTTTAATCTACTAATATAGTATAACTATTTCCTTACACAACAACAGTTTCGCAGTTATAAACAAATTTATGAAGAAAATTGTATTTTAAAAAATCATGAAAAATTCAAAACGGGAAAAAATGTCAAGTCTTATTACTTTGACGTAAAATCAAATAATCTGTGCACAAAATGAGACATGGATCATGAAAATCGATGAACGCGTATCGCTTTTATTCCCAATTAAGTAAAGGTATCTCATTTTGACAAGAATATTGCTTTTTTATAGAATTTTTTTTTTAATACTTTTACTGGAATAAACTCCAAAATTTATTGTTTTAAATGTATTTGGACATGTGTCTAGATTTTATTTTTACTTTTTTATTTTTTATTTTCTATCTTTTATTTATTTTTTTTTTTTTTATTTTATTTATTCATTTTATATTATTATTTTATTTTATTATTTTTATTATAAGTTTAGTTTATACTTTTATATTTTATTATATTTTATTATATTTTATTATATTATGATTATTATTATTTATTATTATTATTATTATTTATTATTATTATTATTATTTATTATTATTATTTATTAATATTATTTATTATTATTATTTATTATTTATTTATTATTTATTATTTATTTATTATTTATTTATTATTTATTTATTATTTTATTATTTGTAGGCTTATATTTATTATTTAAATATAATTGTAATGGGTATCGAGCCTATTTGTTAAAAATAAAACACATTAATTGTTTTAATAAATTTGTTTTTCGACGTTTCGGCAAAATTCCTTTGCTATTTTCAAAAAAGAAAGTATATTTAAAAAAACATACAACAAAAAAATGTTAGATAACATTCGTCAAATGAAAAAAATATTATATGATATTTTTTTCATTTGACGAATGTTATCTAACATTTTTTTGTTGTATATTTTTTTAAATATACTTTCTTTTTTGAAAATGGCAAAGGAATTTTACCGAAACGTCGAAAAACAAATTTATTAAAACAATTAATGTTTTTTTAAAAAATAGGCTCGATACCCATTACAATTATATTTAATTTATTTATTACTTATTTATTATATTTTCTTTATTTTATATTTTTATTATTATTTAATTTTTTATTTTTATTATTTTTATTTTATTTTTTTTTATTTTTTATTTATTTTATTTTTTATTTTTTCGTTACTTTTATTGCTTTAATTGCAATTCTGAATTTCTAAATTTGTTTCAGCAAAATCGGACTAGTCGTTCTCGAGTTATGTCAAAAAAAGACCCCCAAACGTGAAAATTTCCCCAATATGATACTTACTAACTTCAAATCGATATATCTCGATTCCTAGACGTGACCCAGCGAAAGGGACACGTATAACTTTTTTTTCACCGATATACCTTTTTCCGGTAGTCAAAACCTTAGCGGATTTGGGGTGTCGCACAGTGTAAAACAAATTTTTAACTTTTGTACGATGAAATGAACAAAAGATGGAGGATCTAACTATATATACTCGATTAAATGTTCGATCGAAGTTGTTATATTTTTAAAAATCAAAGTTTTTGTTAATTTTGTGATTTTTTCAACTAAATAAAATTCAAAGGAAAATATATAAACATGTATAAAATTCATAATGAAATATAATTAAATATTTCTCAATAATAACTGTGATAACAAATAATGAAGTTGATATAGTTGATATAAAGACAACTCAAAATGTGGTCATCATGTTTGTTAATTTTGTTTTTAAATTTATTTTCATTTGTTATATTAACAACAGCGGGTCGTGATTTTTATTCAATTTTGGGTGTTATAAAATCAGAAAATTCAAATGATATAAAAAAGCATATCGACGATTAGTTAAAGGATTACATCTGGATAAAAATATAAATGATCCAGATTCATCGAACAAATTTCAATATTTGGGTGCCGTATATGAAGTGTTTGTTATCTGATCCAGAAAAATGTAAAGCTTACGATCGAGTTGGGGAGGATTGTTTGAAAAAAGATAAATAATTCTGACCCATTTGATAGTTTCATTGGTGATTTTGGTTTTTATTTTGGAAATGAACAACAACAACATGATACACCGATAGGAGCTAAAATTATTATGGATTTATTTGTGTCTCTGAAAGAATCAACAATGGAATGTTAATGGGAGTATTAGAAGGTTCTAATCGTCTGAAATAAATCTTAGCTTCCATTTAAACTATCAATTAATGTAAGCTTTTGATTTATTTTATATAATTAACTTCGTTATTTTTACATAGTTTGTTTTTTTTCTAATACATTTTATTTTATTAGTAAAATTTTATTTAAATCCCTTTTGTGCGATACAGTTTTTGAATATTATTTGTCATAAATAAGAGATCTCACAGTCAGGATTCCCGTTTATTTTTAATTAAAGTCCGAAATCCCAAACTGTTATTATAAATTTATTCGTTGATATTTATGATTTACAAATTTGCCCTAACAAACAATTGCGACACAAAATTTTGAATCTCAAGATACAAATATGTACGTACATGCATCAAAGCTTTCTTTCTCTTGAAAAATGTATAATGTATTCAACTTTAAACTCGCCTCAGTGGCGAAATTAATAGCGTACCTGCCGGAAATTTCAAATCTTAGCCGGAAACATGAAAAAGGGAAGTGAATGTTTTTCTGAAGTAACTGCGTTGGAAATTGTTTTATAACTATTCTTAACTAAATAATGGGGTATAATTTATTTTATAATTTTTATAAATAAAATCGAAAATCGAAACTATTGTTAAAAAAGTCCGAGGCGCAAGATAACCGCTAGAAAAACATAGATTTCGTGACCAGACAGATTTGTGTAGAATCAAATGTATCGATTGTAAATGAGTTTGTAAAATGTAATTTATAAAATTGTTTTCCAGGTTAGCATTTCGTCTTTATCGAAGTTCTGACAGCAAATTCGAATTCCACGAAAAATTGGATATAAGCAACATATGTTTGTTTAGTTCTTATTGATATTTTTATGGTGTGAATATAAACATTTTTTTATCCGCATTGCTTCGTATCAGATGGAAAACTCGATAAATAAATTGAAGCCGGTTATATTACAGATACCAAGATAATATGTAATTTTGTGATCCAATAGAATACAATTTTTATTCTCAAAAACATGAACTTTTCTTCAGATATTGACAAAAGTCTCCAATCGGTGGTTTTGAGAGCAGGTAGTATTAAAGCGTTGAAAGAGTATAAGTTACCAAAACAAATTCCAAAAATGTTTTCATCAGGGTACCGTATATACGTCGCATACTCAGGATTAGGGTAGGGTATCCAATTTCGATTATCGAGTACCCGGTTACCCGGCTATTTTGCCAGGGTATCTCGATTAAGTACCCGGGTAATTTGGTGAACAACAAAATGTTGATAACAATGAAATCAAAAGATCCCTTAGCTAGAGCAAATAACATTTCAGTAATAGGCAAATCTATGCAATCTATGTTGAATGTGCTGTATTTAAGAAATAGGTTAAATAATATTTTAACTACGTAATTTATCGGAAAGATACACATGTTTTCTATCTAATAAAAATTTACAAAAAAGTGTCCCAAACTTAAAGCAAGATTTCTTGAGTTAATTTTGGGACACCCCCTTAGAAAATGTATATGTTGTATCTATAATAATAGCCCACATTTATTTTAAAAATAGCCTAGACTTATGATTAAATAGCGAAAACTAAAAACTAAAATAGACTTATGATTAAATTCGGCGATATCGATCATTAGAGACAATGGAATTATTCCTAATGATGGTTGGTCTTCGGTACATTTTTAGTCACAGCCATACGAAGCTGTATCATTTTTATAGTCCTATAATATCTCCGTTAGAGCATTCAGTACTAATTTTGTTTACATCAGTTATATTGGTAACGTCGATTTTGCTCGTGGTAACTACTTTGGTATTGAATGCTTTAGTCTCAGTTCTGGCTTGAGTTCGATTATGTCAAACAGTTTTCAACACAAGTTTTTGCATTACCACAGCTTCAGTTTATTTATAGATAATTTATCACCAAACATCATTACCATCAAACATTTGTAAAATATATATAACGATTCGTTGAATGTGGAACATGATATGCCTTTCCGATTTTCCAAATTCCGCTTAACAAGTTATTGGAATTCGTTTCTAATCCCGTTTTAAAAATGCACAAACCTAATTTTTATATAGAAATGTTAGTTAAACTTCATTATATTTTAATATGTAAACAATTTTTAAGAAGAAACAATAATTACACAAAAAATCAAAACCCTTTACAATTTTATTTAAAGAGTTAAACGTCACAGACACTCCCCCACCAGTGATTATCAGTAATTACTATAGTATCTCAAATATAACGATAGTATATTACAATCAAATATATTTAAAAAAAATGCTTTAAAACAATATTTAAGAAAACAATTCGGTTAGGTCAGGCAAGAAAGCAAAGGAGCGATTATTTCAAAATCTAGTACAGAGTTCCAACAAAATATCGGTATTTAATTTTGTTAGTGTCCGGATTTGTTCCATATGATTCGGTGATTGTTTTTACATTAGATAAATGAATGGTAACTAAGGTCCTTGGGAACAAAAAAGCTATCATATTATGTTTAAAAACTTGTTTATTTCAGGTTACTTCTGAAATGTTATTAGCATTATTAGTTTTTTATTTTATTATAATGTTTCCAACCGGTCATCGATTTATTTAGTAACTTTAATTTTCTTGCTTAGATTTTTTTGTTGTTGTCCACCTAATTCACTTCCGAATCTAGCAAATAACAATTTAAGAAACATAATGAAAATCGAAAATAGAAATCTATTCCAATAATGGTTTCAACCATAAACTTAATACAATTAGAATAATTTGACATCATCATTACATAATCTTTAAGCTATTGTCAGCAAAATACTAAAAATAAAAACGATAACGAATTTTCCAATTTCAATTTGAATTTTCATTGTTGTTTGATGTGAATTTGTAGATAAATTACTTGAACCACATAAAATAATTCATTTCATCAAATCAACACAGAAATCTGTATACGATCCACAAATAGCATATGATGATATAATTTTTTACATTATTACATTTTCTTTGCCATTCTTTTCGGTTTTTACATGTATCAGCGAAATGAGGGAAAAAGGTGATTCTATTCTTTGGTTCTGATAAAAAGAAAAAAAATGGTTCCAATTTGAACTTGTTTTTGCTTTTTCTTGGAAGGCAAAAAAACGAATAATAACAACAAACAACAAGAAATAAGAGCAAAAAAATTTGTGTACATAACCTAAAATGAAAATAATAAAATCATCCCTTCATTTAATTTTCAATCAATTGGCTAGATTATGGTTTTATTTTGGGTAATGTGTATAGGAATTTAATATATTCAGTGAAAAAGTAGGCTTCTGAATACAATGTACTGTAACCAGTTCAAATTATTATTATACGTGATATGGCACCAAATTATGATGGCGGAGTAACGCAGATCTACCGTGTTGCTCTGCCACTATAATTTGGATATATTGTTCAGATCAAGATTTCCTCAAAATAGACAATTCAAGGAAATTGGGCATTTGCAAAGGGTCTGCTGCTACCTACATGCCTAGTTAAATTCTCTATAAAAATTTCGAGATAATTACGTTTGACATATGCCGTCATCGCATAAGAGGGTGGATCCTGACCCTTTTGCTGAAATGAGATAGAGTTCCGAAATATTACAGAAAGTTATAGCAAATAATATTTCTATATCAGAAAATATTAAAGGAAAAGAAAACCAGCCCGAAGTATGGGCATGACAGTTAAGTCTATCCAAAAATTTTTTTAAATTTAGCAAATTGATGATCCCGGGGTTTACACACACAATTTAACGAACACCAGTTATACAAAACAGCAAAACCTTTTAAATTGATGCAAAAGAAGATACACTTTCAAGCTATCGATTCTCTGAATAAATAAGAAAAAAATCATTACAATCATAAAATTCCAAACAAACCACATAAAACGTAAAAAGTGGCTCAATTTTCATCCTTTTGTCATTTTGTTCATCATATCAAACAAACGAAACAGTTGGTATACAGAATAACCACCAATACATCAAACAAACCAAACTAAACTAACCCTTCCATTCCCAATTATTATTTTATGACAATGAATATAGTAGCATACAGAGGATGAGACGTCGACGACAAAAATAAATAACCGACGCCAATTAAATGAAGAGAACCATTTTTAGTCATGTATATATGTTTCCCTATCTAAAAGGGAGCGCGAGAGAAACACTAGAAAGTCAGTCAAAAAAAATTCATTGAAAATTAGTCTTGAAATTAAAAACATAACAATGAGAGGAAGAAAATGAGGAAAATTGATGACGATGATAAAAAAGAGACGAGTTCAAGTGACATCTTCTTCAATTCCTTTAAAAAAAACAAACATATGTAGTGGAAGTATTTTAACAGTTTTTTGTCTTCATTCCATGCTCCTATGTTTGTTCTCGTTGGGTTTCATGTATTAAACAACACATCATATTACAAGGACATGATAAAAAGAAATGAATTCATCATCATAATTATTGACAAATGGTTTGGAAGAAAATTTTTGTTGTTGAAGAGAGAACATAATTACAGTTGTGATGGAGTACCATAAAGTTGATGGGTCAAACATTTTCCAAATTGGTTTTCAAGTAATATGAGATTTTGTGGTTAATTTATATTAAGACAGTCAAATGTGAAGGGAAGATGATGTTTTTACAGTTGACAAAAGAGTATTTTTGTTCCTACCTGGTGTATGACTTATCTGAACAATAACCACATTTTATCACTAAAATTTTATGACTAAATATTGGAAAAGGCTTCAATTTCATCTTTCTCATCATATAACGATAAAGTTATTAAAAATGATTTAATATGAAAAGTGTTGAATTCTTTGCTAAAATCTGACAATATACATATTGAAAAAGTTCATAAATTCATATAAAAGCGATCATATTTGTGCAAATACGTCGATTGGCTATGAGATGGATAGATTTAGTGGGTTACTTTTATCGTCGTTATTATTTCTCTTATTTTTAATTTTCAATTGATTTGAATGAAAAATGGAATATAGCAAAAACAACGTAATAATACAAATGAAGATGAAGAAGTAAGGCAACTGGAATTTTTATTATAATATAAGAGGGAATAATAAAAGTAATCTCAAGTGTACAATATTGAAAACGTGATTGAGTGGTCTCTTTTGATTATGCTCACATAGAATATTTATATGTATATATTACAGTTGAAAATTTATTTTTAAAAATCAATGGGATTTATATTTTTATACAAAGCATGAGACGTCGGTAAGACACACAATATAGTAACACCTACAAAAACATCTTTTGTTAAAGGAAATTTAAAATCGAACGTAACCGTTTTCAAACAAAGAAATTATAGATACTCCTATTTATAAATAGCTTTTATCGTGATATTTGGTATTTTTAAACTTTGCCTGTATGTTTCCTCCTAACTGAGTATTTCATATTTTCTCTTTTGACTACCTTAGTACCCGTTCTGTATTTTATTCCTGGTGTTTTTTTTCTATTAAGTTCATACTGCTGCTGTCATTTTCACTGTCTTTAATGTGTTTCACTGTCTGTAGTTTATTCTCTTTTTTATTATCTTTACTTAATTTGCCATTTTTCTTATCTTTCTTTTTTTTTTAAGTTCTAACTGTGCACCCCGACCTTGCCAGTATTACTCCTTTACTGTTTTTACTTTTTTTTTATTATCTAACGGGTATTTGTTACCTCAGCTATTTCTCATTAAGTGTACTTTTTCACTAAACTTACCTGATTTCTCTTCTGTCTTTATCATATCTACTTAGCTTATTTTCCTTATCGTCCTTACTGTCATTATAGTTTTTGCTGTTTTTAGTGTTTTTGTTTTTGTTTTGCTTTACCGTTCTAATTTTTGGCTGTATCAATGTTTATTATTGTTTTCAGTGCTGATCGTTCGTGAAAATATGTTTTCATTTCGTTCTTTAGTGCTGTCATGAAAGTTTGTGCTGGCTGTACTACTAATGCTGTTTCTAATATCTTTTTTACTTGACTATCTGACCCTACGTTTTGTCTTTGAGCAAGAGATTTTAAATAAGCGTAACAGAAACTAAGATTTTGGGGATAAATAAATATAATATAAAACAAATTAAATGCGATTCTATGACAAGTATTTCCTATACAATCGCAGCTTTCAATGAAAGAAATTTAAAATTGCAAGTTCTACAATATTCTACTTTCAATCGTGATCCAACAGTTTATCAATTATTGCCGATTGTTAAAACCAATTTAAATTTCAAACAACTGATTTGATAATAAAGAAAAAAGAATTAAACAGAATAAATATTTATCTTCTATCCTCATAGATCAAATTTGGGTAAAACGAAAAATTATTATTGTATGACTATCCTTGCCGCTTTGTTGTTTATCCTATCCTTCAAACTCATAATATTTTAAAGAATGACTTTCAAAAAAGAAAAGATCGGGCTAAAATACGAAGGAGAAGGGTTTGGATTTAATCTGGATTTTACAAAGAGGTTCGTTACCTCGGGTTATTTACAAAACTTTCTAAATAATATTATCATTTTTGATAAAAAATAACAGAAAATTATACAAAAATTCCAAATTTTAAAAAGAAGAAAACAAAATTTCCAATATTAAAAGAGAAAATTTAAAATCAGGGCAAATTCTAACTCTATCCAATTAATAATTTAATTGAAATAAAACACTTGTTGCTGTTTTGCAAATAGTATTTGTTAATATTAATATAAAATATAAATAACTGAAAATAATTATAACATTTAAATTAACCTTAACCGCTCAATTGTTTCGGTTGTTACACCATCTACGGGAGCTTACGAGCTACTAAAGAAATTAAATTTATTTTAATATTAAATAAAAATAATATAATTACAACTTACACGTTGTTAAACATACAAAATACATAAACTATCAAAGTATCCTCTTTTCTTAACAAAATTATTGAAATAAGAACATGAATTTAACTATTGAATATTGATTTATTGTTTTATTGATGAACTACATTGTTTTATTGATGAATAATAAAACAATAAATCAATATTCAATAGTTAAATTCATGTTCTTATTTTAATAATTTTGTCAAGATAGAAGGATATTTTGATAGTTTATGTATTTTGTATGTTTAATAACGTGTAAGTTGTAATTATATTATTTTTATTTAATTTTAAAATAAATTAAATCTCTTTAGTAATTCGTAAGTTCCCGTGGATGGTGTAACAACGGAAATCGATTGAGCAATTAAGGTTAATTTAAATGTTATAATTATTTTTAGCTATTTATATTTTATATTAAACTCAACAGATACTATTAACAAAACAACAACAAGTGTTTTATTTCAATTAAATTATTAATCATGTTTTGCCAAGTGCCGTCACTATCCAATTAGTAATAAAATTAAAAGATTAAAAAGAAAAAACTAAACACTTTTAAATTTACAACAATTGAAATTTAGAGAGTACTAAGCCTAGTTTACAAAATAATTAGAACAATTAAAAATGGATAAATGGAAATTTTAAAACTTGAAACATTGTGAGACTTTATTTAAAAAAAATTATTACATAATTTCAAAATGCGAATATTATCACATTGGTAAATTGATAAATTTGAAATTTAGAAATATGAGAATAACAAAACTATCAAATAAAAATGTTTTGACTTAAATAAATAATAAATAAAAAATTTAGAATGCTTAAAAGCTACACTCCAATAACGAATTAAATAAATGTAGCTTCGGAAATTAAAAACAAAGTTAAAAATATTGGAATATCCACAGTACAAAAGTAAATATGTACACAAAATTAGAAAATTCAAAAATGAAAAAAAATTTGTGATACAGAAATAAAAAATTTAAAAATAAAAAAATTGCTTACACTATTAAATTAGTTAATTTTAAAATTGTGGGATTTAGATATTATTTATATATTAAAAGAAATAAAACCTTAGAGATTACGCTATTTAAAAATTACAAAATAGGCATTTTGGTAAATTGGTTATTTTCTTATTGCAAAACAAAAAGAAACATGTATTGGAAAGCAAGTGGACTAGATAACGAAAACAACTGAAAACGGATAAAAGGGAGTTTAAAAAATATGAAATATTGAAACATCAAATTTATAAAACTATTTATTACAAAATGCGAAAGTTATCACGTCGGTAAATTTTAAATTTTAAAAATATGAAAATTAACAAAGTACTAAATAAAAAAACAAGATTTGAAAAAAAATTTAATTAAAAATCACAATACACTACAACAACAAAATAAATAAGTGTGGCGCCGAAAATTAAAACAAAGATTAAAAATATTGAAAAATCTAGAAATTTTGAAAACCAATCAAATTAGCATATTCTCAAATTTTAAAATATTGTAAAAAGTGAAAATATTGTTAAAAGTGAATTAAAACTGAAAATTTAAAAATAAAAAATGAAATTTGTAGTACAAAAACTTTTTTAATTTGGTGCTAAGTAAAATTGTGAAATTTTATGAAATTGTAAAATTTAAAAAAAAAATTAAAAATCTAAAAATCTTGAAATTCACAACAATAGAAATTTAGTAAGCACGCTAGTTTGAAAAATACAAAATCAACATTTTGAAATTTTTTTATTTATTTTTATGCAAAACAATAAGAAATCTTTATTGTAAAACTAGTGAACCAGATAGCCACAACTATTGCAAATAAATGAAAATTTTAAAAATTTGAAAACTTGAAGCCTCAAATTTTTAAAATTATTAAATTTAAAATTCGAAAATTTTTACAAAACTATTTTGTGTAATTTTTAATGTTTTATTAATAAAATAATATTATTAATAAGAGTATAATTTGTCTCATAATTTTGATAAGTGAAGATGAAAACTTTGTGCGATAGCCCAAATCCGCTGGGGTTCTGACTACCGGGAAAAGTTATATCGTTCAAAAACAAGTTATACGTTTCCCGGCGTTTCGCTGGGTCAGGTCTAGGAATCGATATATATCGATTTGAAGTTAGTAAGTATCATATAGGGAAAATTGTCACGTTTGGGGGTATTTTTTGACATAACTCGAGACCGACTAGTCCGATTTTGCTAAAACAAATTAGAAATTAGAAATTAGAAACTACAATTCCTTAAATCTACTGATATGCCAAACTGAAAAAGTAACGAAAAAATAAAAAAATAAAAAATTAAATAAATAAAAAATAATAAATATAATAATAAATAAATAAATAAATAAATAAAATAAAAATAATAGAATAAAATGAAAAAATAGTAAAAATATAAAATAAAAATATAATAAAAATAGAAAAAAATAAAATAAAAAAATATAATAAATAAATAATAAATAAATAATAAATAAATAATAAATAATAAATAAGTAATAAATAATAATAATAAAAAATAAATAATAATAATAAATAATAAATAATAATAATAAATAATAATTATGATAGTAATGAATAGTAATAAATAATAATAATAATATTAAATAATAATAATAATAATAAATGATAATAATAATATAATAAAATATAATAAAAATATAAAATAAAATTATAACAAAAATTATAATATAAAATAAATAAATAAAAAAAAATAAAAAATAAATAAAAGATAGAAAATAAAAAATAAAAAAGTAAAAAAAAAATCAATACACATAGGCACATGTCCAAATACATGTAAAACAATCAATTTTGGAGTTTATTCCAGTAAAAATATTAAAAAAAAAAATTCTATGAAAAATCAATATTCTTGTCAAAATGAGATACCTTTACTTAATTGTGAATAAAAGCGAAACGCGTTCATCGATTTTCATGATCCATGTCTCATTTTGTGCACAGATTATTTGATTTTACGTCAAAGTAATAAGACTTGACACTTTTTCCCGTTTTGAATTTTTCATGATTTTTTAAAATACAATTTTTTAATTTTCACGCAAAAAATTATTTATTTTCTTCATAAATTTATTTATAACTGTAAAACTGTTGATTGTGTAAAGAAATAGTATGCATATAGATTAAAGAAATTGTAATTTTTAATTTTTCTAAATTTGTTTCAGTAAAATCGGACTAGTCGTTCTAGAGTAATGTCAAAAAAAAGATCCCAAACTTGACAATTTCCCTATATGATACTACTAACTTAAAATCGAAATATCTCGATTCCTAGACGTGACCCAGCGAAACGCCAGGACACGTAGAACTTTTTTTGACCGATATAACTTTTCCCGGTAGTCAGAACCCCAGTGGATCACTGGCCCCTACCATTTGTCGCTTAAAATCACCTACCATTTGTCGCTTAATTTGTCATTCAAAAATTATCGAAACATGTCTTAACAAAAGTCTGACAAAAAATTATTACACATGACGGAATTTTATTAAAAATATTATTTTATTAATAAAACATTGAAAATTACACAAAATATTTTTAATACTTATTTTGTTTTTTACTTTATTGTGAAGTGGGTGATTTATTCACGAACGTATATAAAAAGGATATTTTCAATATTGTTCAACATAAATTTTATTAAATTATAAAACTACATAAATAAACAGCAACAAGACTACAATTTGAAACATGTAAAAACAAAACATAAAAAATTGAAATATTTGAAAAAATTTAAAACTTAGTCAATAAAAGAGCAATGAAGTTAAAATTTGAAAAATGAGTTATCGAACACAACTAAAAATTGTATAATTAGTACTTTTGAAAAATTGGCAAGTTTAAAACCGGAAAAGGAACATTAAAAATTAGAAAATAAATATTTAAAAACTTAAAAATTTGAAAAATAATTTTTAAATTTATCTAATTCGTATAATAGAAAATTGAAAATTTTACCAAATTGAAAAAACTTAAATTTCTATGGCTAACCAAATAAGTAGCTAGAAATTTGAAAAGTTTAAAAACTATTGTTAGCTAGTTGAGAAATTCAAATTTCTAGCTACCTATGTTTTTGCGGTTAAGAAATTAAAGTATTAATAAATTGAAAATTTGGAAATTGAGGCATAAAAAAAGCTAAAAAATCAAAGATTTAGACAAATTTAAAAACTGAAAACCACACAATAGAAGCCTATAAAATACAAAGCCTACAATGTTTTAAAAATTACAAATTTAAAATTTGACAGTTTTCCAACTGAGATTGAAAAACTAAAAAATTAAAAAACAAGACTTTTGGAAGAATAATTAGGCTTGTATCAAATTTTAAAATCGAAAAATTAGTTCTGAGAAAAATAAAAAAGAAAATTGAAACTATAGACTAAGAAAATGGATAAAATGTGTAAGTAATCCTAAAAATAGATAATTACAAAATTGAAAAACCAAATAAATTAAATAAATCTAGTAAAAAAATTAAACAAATAATAAATAAATAAACTAAAAATTATAGTAATATAATTTTTATTAAATAATAATAATAAATAAATTAAATTAAATTAAATAAATAATAAATAAATAAACGAAATAAATTAAAAAGTTGAAATTGAGATATATAAACTAAAACTATAAAACCAAAGAGTTGGTCAAATTTAGAAACTGCAGAATTGGAAAACCAAATAAAAATAAGAAAATTGAAATTTTAGAGATTTGATTGCAAAGCAAAAACATTAAAAAACTAAACTACTACAAATTCAAATAACAATAACTAGAAAGTTATGAAAATCAAAAATATAAAACATAAAATAGAAAAATAAGAAAATTTAAGCACTAAAGAACAAAAAAAGGATAAATTGTATTAGAAAACATAAAACTGAAAAATTATAATCTTAAAAGCTATAAATATTAATATTGTAAATTTGAGTAACGGGAGACCGAAATAGAAAAGTTAGAAGTTTGAATAACATTTTGAAGACGATTTAATTAAAGAATTCCAAAACTAAAAAACTGAAGTATAAAAAGGGGCCATTTAAAAAACTAGAAAAACAGAAATCATAAATTGAAAAATTGAGAAAAATAGAAAACTATTCAATTGAACTTTTGGAAAATTAGAATTTTTAAAAGCTTAAAATTAGCGAAAAATTAGGAATTAGAAAAAATTTAGAAAACTATAAAACATTATTTATAAAACCTTCTATTTTCAAAAACCATATACGAAAATCAGAAAATTACCACATTGGTATATTGGTAAATTGTTCGCAGGGAGAAACTATTATACAAAATTAAAAAAATAGAAATTTAGAAATCTTCAAAAGCAGCTCATAAAATAAGTTTTAAATGATATTATAGGCAGCTCAAAATTATAGACAAAAATGGAACAACTGTAATCTTTATCGAACCAGGAAGTAGAAATTTTAAAAACAAACGTTTATAAATTAAAAAAAAACAAAAATAATCGACCCAATAAATTAGAGAACTACACACCAACAAGACCCAAAATTGAAATTAGCAAACGCTAAACACTATAAATTGAGATATTTAAAAAATTAAAAACTTAGTCAATAAATGGAAAATGAGCTATTGAATAAAAACAGAAGTTACAACCAAACTATTGTTAACTAGTTGTTAAACTTTTTAAATTTAAGCTACCAATATTTCTGAGCTTGGGATATTTGGATATTAATAAATTGAAAATTTTAATATTGAGATATAAAAAGAATATAAATTGAAAAAGGCAAAAACAATTAAAAACGGGTGAATTGGAAAATCAAATAGAAAAAAAATAGAATCCTAAAAATAAGAAGCCTACAATATTGTAAACAAAATTAAATTTAACAGATTTCAAGACTAAAAACAATAACTAGAAAGTTAGACTAGAAAGACAACAAAATATTGTTATTTTAAATTTGGGTAATGGAAGACCCAAGATAGGTAAAATAGAAAATTTTGAAATAGTAAAATTTTTAAATTTGAATAAAACTATAAAGATGATAAAAATTATAGAATTACAAAACTGAAAAACTGGAAAAGTCCATCAGAAAAAAAGCGTTTGAAAAAACTAGAACGCTAGAAATCTTAAATTTAGAAATTAGAATAAATAAAACATAGAAAAGTTATGATTATCATCTTGCTAATCTTCAAGATAAATGTTAAAATGTATAATTAAACAATTAACATTAAATATACGAAATTTTGAAAATAATAAAATACTAAAATTCTAAAACTATGGCAAAAGAACAATAGAAGTATAAATAAATCAAATATTGTTAAACAAGGAACTGGCCAATTTACAAAAACCGAAAATTGTAACATTAGAGAATTAACAAACTAGAAATTTGAGAATAAAAGAAAACTGCTATTTGGTTATAACAAACAGTAAAAAGCACAAAAATTATAAAATTAAAAAACTACAAATAAGAAAAAACTTTGAATTTGGAGTATCAGAAAAACGGTTATTTGGAAAACTAGAAAAATAGAAACCTAAAATTTAAAAATTGAAAAAAATGGGAAAATTTTTAAATTGGTTATTTAAAAATTATAAAGTTTAAAATAGACAGCGATTAAATAAAAATTTGTAAAATTAGAAAAAAAAAATTCAAAGTTGAAACGTACAAGATACGGAGCCTAGAAAATACTAAAACTAGAAAAGTAAACAATCACAAAATAATAAATAAAAATTAAATAATATAAAATAAATAGAATAAAATTGGGTACGTAGGAAAGAAAAGTAGAAATTTTAAAATAAAAACAATTAGAATATTAAAATAGCTCTGTTATTCGACTCTTGACTTCCGAACGAAAGTTTATCACGTCTATTTATTCCATAAGTAAAATGTCCTAAACTTTTTAGATTCATTTGCACTTCATATTCATAAAATAGCAATAATTGTATCTAATTTATGAGTTCGAACAGTTGTGCCATTTGGCTTCAAACTTTCTTTAACAATTAGCACCACAATTAGTTATACAAAATATAACTACTTATGCCTTCACTCTTACTTGATATTCATTTGACATTTCGACAATGAAAAGAATTAACGACGAGAAAAATAAAAAAGATAATCTCAAGATGAACAAACAATTTCTCTCGCTAGAAAATTTTTCTTCTATTCTGATTCTATTGATGATAATGATAAATGTTGATGAGCTAACAAAAATATAAAAGAAAGGCATGTCAAGTGACAAACATAGAAGAAAAAAAATAATAATAAGGGTAAAGTCTTTTTTCTTACCACGAGAAAAAAAAATGATACGAAAAGCTTTTTACTTTCGTATTTCATCTTCAATTCTGCTGCATTGAACATCAATAGATTTTTTTTTGTTGTTGTTACTATGCTCAGAATGCATTTAAGTGGTTGCGCTTTAGTTTAAGTTTATTTTTTTTTTAGTTGGTAATACTGAAAAAATTTGCTGAGAATTTGAATTTTATTTTTGTTTAATATTTGAATGGATCTTAAATGAATATTGTATGTATATGGAGATGAGTTGATTAGAAGAATGAATACGTACGTTACACTCTTGGTTGGTTGTTCTTTTATCAATGACAGTTTTTAAAAGCTATTTTGTGGAAGTTGATTGGTTGTTTTTTTTCTTTTTATCTTATGTATTCATATGAATATGATTTTTCGTTTGAATGGAAATTAATGGTTGTATAAACGGTAAAATAAATTTGAATCATCAGAATAACAAATATATCAATTGGTTTGTTTTGTGTAATTTTTCAAGAATTTTGTTGAGAAATCAGAAAGATGATGAACTTTGCAAGTTTTCACAAACACAAACGAAACAATTATATTGAATAAAAATTAATTAGTTATTCAAATTCCTGAATATTTCATGTTTTTTGGTTATAGATTCACGACGGTTAAATATTATAATTATATTTAATACGGTAGAAGAGCTTAAATATTACTTTATTTATGGTACAATATTTTGGCCATCCATAACCAATGTATTGTAACGTTTTTGACCAAGTTACTTATATTCGGTTCGATCTTTAGATCAGAAAATTGAAACAATATATCTATTATTTTTCATCTGTTTATTTACCTATTAATTTCCTATTGTGTGATATTTTGTTTCTTTTTTTATTTTCAAATATTTATACCGGTATTTTATATTCTTTTGCGGAACTATTTTCTCTAAAGAGTGTATTCCAGAATTGCCATATTATTATAGAACAAATGGTGTGGATGAAGAAGAATCCAAAAAACCAATTTTTCTTAGAATGCCAATTTCACATTACGCATAGAAGATGTGCACCTGCTCTCTGATTGAGTTTATCTAATAATATTAAATGTATTTGTTTAATCCAAAACCAATATTGAATGAAATAATAAATTAAATATTATGTTTCGATTACAACAAACTTAAAAATATAGAAACATTTAATTTTATAACATAATATCACGTCTCATAACATCACCAATTTTTATGTTTATAATTGGTGACCCCGACAAGCACAAATCAGCCCCTGCATATTATTTTGTTTTAGAAATGTATTCTATAGATAGACCTTATTAGACGTTTTTTTAATAAAAATTGTCATTGAACAATGATTACAATATGTGTCAAAACACATATCAACACTTTAAACTCTAAAGTTAAGAATTTTGTATATACAACAGGTTTACTAGATCACACTTCGACAGATGTGTAAATAAATACATTAAGTAATCTATAATATAATAGCCGTGAGTCTATACCTCTATGCGATCGTAACGTTTCAAATTGCAATATTCATATCGCGGTCGACTGAGGTCAAAAGTTCAATTCCTGGAGTGGCACATTTTTTTATTGCCTTTTTTTTATTATTTTTTTAAACAACATTACAATTTTGGTTTTAGGTAGATTTCATATAAAAATCTACCTATTGCAATGGGCTTCATCTCGGAATTTCGGAAAAATTTTTGTGCCAAACGACTATATATGATAAGCGGAGACAAAAAAACAAAAAAATTTATATATATATATATATATATATATATATATATATATATATATATATATATATATATATATATATATATATATATATATATATATATATATATATATATATATATATATATATATATATATGTATATAAAGATATGAGATATAACGAAAACGACCGGCACTCTCACGGTCGCATTTGTTGAGCTAGATCAAAAAAATTTTCTGTACTTGTGTGTTCTAATAATATCTTGGACAAGTTCGTGAATCAGCAAAATCCGACACGTGGTTAAGAAACTAGAGGCTTTTTTCTGAAAAAAATTAATTTTTTAAAACCGTTATAACGGCCGTTTGGATACTAATATTTCAAAAAATTTAACAAATTTAGAATCCTTGGAATCTTTTTTATCAATTTGTTTTAAAATAGACCTCTGCAGTTAGAGGTTCCTGAGTGAGCGGCTCCAACAAAAAAGTTTGCAAAAAAAATTTTTTTTTTAAAACAACCGGCACTCTCACGGTCGCATTTATAAGGCCAGATCAAAAAACCTTTTCTAAAAATGTGCATTTTATTAATATCTTGGACAAGTTCGTAAATCAGCCCAATCCAACACATGGTTAAGAAACTAGAAGCTTTATACTAGAAAAAAATTCTGTTTTTTAGATCCGTTATAACGGCCGTTTGGATTCTAATATTTTTAAAAACTTCATAAATTTAGAATTTTTGAAACCTTTTTAATCAGTTTATTCCAAAAAAAAGACCTCTACAGTTGGAGGTTTTTGAGTGAGCGGCTCCAACAACAAAGCTTGTAAATCACAAAATGCGTTTGAATCAACCGGCGCTCTCACGGTTGCATTTGTGGAGCCAGATCAAAAAACCTTTCTTAAAAATGTGTGTTTTATTAATATCTTGGACAAGTTCGTAAATCAGAAAAATCTGACACATGGTTAAGGAACTATAGGCTTTATACTAGAAAAAAAAGTAGTTTTTTTAATCCGTTATAACGGCCGTTTGGATACTAATATTTTTAAAATCTTCATAAATTTAGAATCTGTGGAAACATTTTAATCCGTTTCTTATAAATATAAACCTCTGCAGTTAGAGGTTTTTGACTTGTTGGCTTCAACAAAAAAGTTTGCAACAATCCCCAACTACAATTTCCAAAAACCTTATAACAGTCAATGTCAACCTTATAACAGTCAAAAAAATAAAAGATTTGAATAGAAGAAATTAATTTTTTTTTCTCAGAAATAAACTATTTTGATATTTTGCAGTAATTGCACGACATATGATATAGAGTAGGTTTGTGTCATAAATTGTTACACACATGTTCTGTGGTAGATTTGATATTTGTTTGTTGCAAAATTGGATAGATATAATTTTGCTTGTAGGTGCTAATTATCTTTTTAAAATTTGCTCGATATCTGTTTGAAATTAGTTTGTTTTGTTTAAACTAATCTGATACATCAGATTCTACTGGCACACAAAACTGTCTGATCTCGAAATCTACCTATTTCTAGCGGATATACGTGCCGCTTGGACTTTTTTTTATTCATAAATACATAAAATTCGTAAAAATTTCGTTTTACGAATTTTAAATTGATCGATAATGTAGTTTTTTTAAGTTATTGGCCAAATTATTATCATTTCGATATTAAAATAAGATTAATTATGTTTTTGACAGGCAGTGCTAAAAATGATATAATAGTGGTTTTCTGATCACTATTTTTCATATTTTCATTCCTGTGAAATAAAATAAGGAAAAACAAAAACTGTTTGAGTATGCATTTCTCTTTCCATATGGGTTGACATCTTCATCACAAAAGACAAAAGACTGATTTAAACCCAGTTTAAGTCTGCGGACAATTTGCGGTATTTAAATTTATCGATAGTGTAGTTTTTAAGGTTATTATTAAATTGTCTTTTAACACAGTGTGACGTCAATACGAAGTAAAATGCATTCAGGGGATTTTTACGACATCTCAATATTTTCTTCAGTTTTTTAGAAGAAATGTTTCGTGGCTATTTTGTCTTTTCTTTTTTTTCTATTTTCTGTTGGTGGTTGTTGTACCCTTTTTTCTAATTTTTTTAAGAAGGAATGCATATTATTTTTCTCAATATTTTCGTTTGTATTTGAATGGAATTAAATTTTTATAAATATAATGCAAAAAAGTTAGAATTTTGAAAGTTTCATAGAACATTCTATTGTTTTAGGAATACATTACATAGTAAAGTTGTTAATGGTATTAAAATTTAAAACTAAGGTTATAATTACAAGATCGAATCTTCATTACACTCAATTGATTCAAACGGATTAGTTTAGTTTAACTTCAATCAAGTTCAATTACTCAAAAACATAGTGCGACAGGAATCAGCATTAGAAAATTGATATTTTTTAAAAAAGAATGTACGTTGAAAACTTAGGATATTTTTGGTGCAAATACAGTTTGTGTTATAATGTACATTTTTGTACATTTAATTATTTAAATGGATTTATTAAAATGAAGTTCAAAATACTCGGTAAAAAATTTCGTTGTCATTATCGACGTATAAAGGGTTGTGATAAAGATTCGGGGTTCAACGTAGTCCATGTATTTATTTTTATTGTTTTTGTTTATTACTTTTTTTTTATATAACGAAGTATAACATAAAAATTATTTTTTTTCGTTCATAGAAATTCTGTTTGCGACATTTAAATTTTAAATTTATCGATAATGTAGATTTTTCAAAAATATTGCTATTGTCCTTTTCAAAATTATTGCTATTGTCTTAATAATTACTGCTATTGTTTAATAAATGGCTTTATTGGTCGTTTCGTTCAAATTTATATAATTTCCATATTAATTATTATTATATATTATTTCCATATTAATAAAAAGCTGCTATTTAGTATTTTCTTTTTATCATTATTTTGATCCATTTGTGATTGGACTTGCATAACGAAACAATTCGAAATATATATCGTGTAAAAATTTATAGGACACCTCACTATGTATTTTGTAAAATTAGTTAAGCAAAAGGTGCATGCAGCATAGATTAGAAGAGGTTGCATTATGATGGATGTTGTATCAAAGCCGGATGAAAAGAGGAAGGAAGGGGAGGGGAGGCGTATCCCGCGGGATACCCCTATTTTTATATAAACACAATAACTGGTGACCCCGAAGTAATATAAACATGTTAAATTTTCACCTCTATAAATTTTTTTCTTGATACGTTGTAGGAGACTTGTTCTCTTTCAGCATAACTTTTCAACCAGACGTCTGCATTTCGTTGTGATTTCGTTGCTACTTAAGTTTTCACAAATAATCTAAAATCGACAGCTGAAACATCCTAGTTTCCTAAATCAAACATAATTCAAAGTGCTAGATACCTAAGTTTTCACCATATTCATATATCGTTTTGGATAGTAAATAGTGTAATCCGCATTATTATTGCTGCGTTAATCCACATTATTAATAACTGCGTTCCGGATAATAATAATTCGAGAAAAAATAAACTGATTTTAATTGTTTTCACAAATCACGCTTGCTTTCTGTGGCACGGTGTCAAATTCAAAACTAATTAATATACTTAAATAATTATAATTTAGTGTTGATAAAGATTAAACATAAAAGTTATGTTGGACTATAACGGAATATATAAAACAGAAAGTTTCCAATATTGTTGTTGATTTAAGTGAATGTTGATTTTTTTCGAAACCACTCGATATGGATTATAGTGTACGAAATAACGTCTTATGAATAATAGGACACACCACTCAAGTTTGAACGATTTCCATTGTTGTCTGTTACTAACGTAACTGTAATTATAATTAATTTTAATCTTTTAAGTTTTCACCCTTCATAAAATCAATTTGTGTTATCTGAAAATCCAATAGTTAATTATATCCTAATCCACTTAATAATATAATTAATATTCTACCTAAATCTAATTTAAACGAATGCCCATTCTTTTCCTTTTCTTCCTAATAGTCTCGTTCCATTCGAATTTGCTTACCCATTTTGTTGTTTTTTTATATTTCACCTACGTCAACCTTCAATAACTATCCAAAATACTAAACACAACTTCATCATTTATATTTTTTCCAATTTTATTTTCTATTGCCATTTCCATTTTGTTGACATTTTCCCAATATTATTACTTTGAGTTTGTAGTTTATTATTGGATCGATTGTATGGAAAATTTATGTCATTTAAGTGAAATTGAAGACTAGGGTTCAAGTGTTTTTACGAGATTATAATAATTGAAGTATTAACTTTTTCTGATTTTGACAGTTGAAAAAAACTTATTTTTTAATATTCATTTTCGTACATATTAACTGAAAATTGAACTATTTAAAACAAAATTCCATCCCAAAAATAAAACTTTACATAACAAACCTTTCACATCCGTTATACACCCCTTCGAGCTATCTGAAATGGAACATTTCAATTTAAATTAAATATCTTTAAGAAAATAAAAATATTTAAATGATCTTCAGGAAAATTGTTTTTTATATGTTTCTGAATAAAAGAATATAATAAATATTATTTATACTTTTCTATTAAAATTTTCGTTAGTACTTTTTTTCCATGTTGTGACTTGTGACACCTTTAGTAAAATTTTATGCATAAACCGCTTTACATGTTATTGAATCGTCAAAAATGGTTTATAAAAAAAACTATAAAATTTTTTTATTAAAAAATCAAAAATATTTTTATTATTTTTCAAAGATACATAAACAATTATTAATTTCTTATTTTATCGTTGAAAAATATTAAAAACTATATAATATGTGATACGGCAGCATTAAAGTTTATTGGGCGAAAATATAAACATTTTTATGAATAGACAGAGAAATGGTAAAATTTTCAATTTCAAGTTTGTAACGTTGAGCAGCAAGTTCAATATACTACTTATTATTCATTCTTGCTATTTGAAGAAGATGTCAATATGAGTCACTTTTGTGGTACGGTATGAAACAGTTTGGTACACAGCCTAAATCAATCTGAATTTTCAGAATAAATAAGCTTCTTTGATGATGAAAACAGATGTTGGTCTAGGTTAGTTGCGATTAAGATACGTACTAGTTGGGCAGTGTTGTACAACATTGGGATACCTTTGGATAGCATAGTCAACATGAGTCATCTGCGTTTGTTGATATAAATCACCAGCCTAGCTGATCGACATAAATGGTCATATTTGTTGGTTGACATTGGTGAGCTTTGCGAAAAATACATTCAGGCAACACAATCGTTTATATTTGACAAACAGTGAAAAAAAAATTCGCGCCAAGGTTTGTTCTCTGCCGCACAAGCTTTAAAAATTAGCTGTAACTCTCCTAACTTGCTTAACTTGCCACTCTGTCTTAATCAACATATCCTTTAAACACCAACAGTTTGGTCTATTAAATCAAGCAAATTGCGATGTGATTTTTACCAGTAGTGGATGAACCATTTTTTTGGCATGGCACTTATTGCTTGCTGGAAGAAAAAATTCTTCATAAAACTCTATATCTAGATTTCAATCGTTAAGGAAAACAATGCGTCACATGATCAAAGAATATGCCCTTAGTTAGAATGTTGGCAACAAAATTTTTGTACGTTTCGTACGTACCATTTTGATCAAAGGCCATGTTTCAAAATTTCATTCAAATCGCTTTATAAGTACATAAAATAGATGAACATAAAAATTTGAAGAAAAAAAATTTGAAAAGTAGCAAACCGGAAACTAGGTAGAATCAGTACTATTGAAATTTAAAACACACAGATATTCGGTGACACCCGCTCATCTGCCATTGCCCTAGTCTCGCTCAAAAGTTTAGCATTATAACTTCAAAAAAAGATTTATGAAATTTACTTAATTAATGAAGGATATAGTAGTCCACGTTACACATGCTATTAACAAAATCTGGCAAAATGAGATTAGGTTTGGAATACTTCAGCATTAAAAGTTTATATATGAAGGTTTATTAAATCGAATATCAAAGCTAGAAGCTATTGTTGTCATAAATAAGCAGGTGTTCGGGTCCAGCCATTCTTTGTTCATTTTTCTCTTTAACTTATTACTTATTTAACTTAAATATATATTTTTTCCTTTTGCCTTTAAGACTATTAATTTAAATCAACTAAAAACTTTTATAATTTCACCATTAACTTTAGAAAAAAAAAAATAAATTAACATCACTTAATTTTAATTACAACAATCACTTATTTTTATTTTCTTCAACCTTAACCATAATTAAATTTAACAATACTTGAAACAGCAAAAAATTTGTTATCTTTATACTTTTTTCTAAAACTAACTTATCGTCAAGCATGGACCTTAGCTATTTGTTAATTAACACTAATTTCAACAACAATCACAAAATCTTGTTTTTTTAAAAACTGAATCTTATTCATGGTGCATTTCCAGCAAAGATCTTGTTTTTCTAGATTTAGCCTCTCTACAAGGGATGCCAAATGTTACGACCAATTTATGCGCTACGTTTTTTTGAGGTGGTGAGACATACTCTTGCTGGATGCACAACATGTGTAAGATTCATTTTCCTCTTTAGATGATTTTCGGCAAGACTTACAACCCTTTTACTTGTTTTTAATCACAAACAAATTAAAAAAAAAGAAATTGAATTTAAAATATTTATACATTATTTAATTAGATGTTTATTACAAAATATAAAATACTTTAAACAAAACTCAACAAATAAAAATTATAAAAATATATTGAATATTCTACCTAATTAGTTGTTTCCTTATTTTCGAATTCAAAACGTACTCAATGTGCTTCTTGATGATCTTTTAAATTTGTGGTGTCTTGCTTTGGTGCAAAACCAAAGAGATTATATCAAGTTTGTCTTTGTCTGATGTCCAAATATTATAATTCTTCAATTAACATTTCGTTTTCCTGATGGATAGTTAGAAAGAAAACTAGATTTTTTTCCTCTTTTCTTTTAAGCGAAAGAACATACAATCTACTACAAACAAAAATTTATTTTTAAAAAAACATTGAATTATCTGACGGCGAAAAATAAGATCGGAAAATTTAGCGCTTTGAGAGAAGGTTTTAATTTTTGAACATTTTATTTAGGCAGACAAAAACTTTTTGAAGGCAAAATAAAATGAATGAATATGTTGTTAATTCCATATCTTCCGATAAAGTAATTTTTAATTTATTTCATTTTGATTTTCATTTTTTGTTCATAGCTTCTTAATGTTGTTTCAGTACATCTTTTTGTTTGCTTTATTACAATTTATTTGAATTAAAATGCAATAAAGAATCAATCTTTACAGGTATTTATCCCCTCATTAATCTCCGACTAGAAGTCACGAGTTTTTCTAAGCTCACTGACAAGAATATTTGTAAAACAGCTCGAAAACGCATGCACTAAATTAAACTAACGGAAATACACTGTCTTGAACCAACAATTTATTCAACATATTTTACCTAACAATATTATCACTATATATATTTACTATAATTTTGTATTTTACCATGACCATTAAAACTGTGAATTGACAAATTTTTGACAATATTTGTTTAATTTGAAATTTTAAAAAACACAATTTTGATATAAGATGAAAACTTTTCAATTTTGCAGTGCGAAATGAAACAAATTTTGACAGAAGAGTAAAATATAAAGTGAGCTTGGATAAAATTACTAAATTTTCTTCTGTTCCTTTATAGTCATGAATAATTTCCTTCTATCCTAATTTGATGATGCAACGTAGCTATACCAAATTTTGATGTTTCGATATGGTTAATATAAATTTTAAAACACAAAATTATGATCATTATTTTGTCGTTTTGCACACAGCCTAAATCATTTGAACTAGCATGGACATAATTTTATGTAAACATTAATTAAAATTATATCAATATTGAATTATTATGACTTCTTTCAACACAAAATTTGTTTTTTCTTTTAATTTTCCAATTAAAGAAACAAAATAAAACTACGATAAATATATTGTTCTCTCACCGTCACCACTAACCTATTCCAAGCACCAACTTCCCGAGATTTTTGTTTTTCGTTTCATTTAGTTTATAAGTTTTTTTTAAATTGTATAGCCATACATTTTCGGAATGTATATAGTAGAGAGCTAATTAATATTGGGGAAGCGAAACTAATTTGAGCTTGTTCCAGATATTACAAGTTGAACGAACCTAATAAAATCAAATACAAAACCTTATCCTAGCTAGCACGTAATATTCTAGCAGACTTACAATAACGATTTCACTGCCAGTGAAATCGTTCCTTCTACTACAATGTGGACCAATTTATTCATTTGTCATAAATTTTGGGTATTTTGTATTTCTGATTATGTTTCTTGATCGCAGTAGAGCATTAGATTAGATTAAATTATTTCCATTATTTATAACTGATTTAATTTTTTTAAACGACAAAAAAAGTAACACCTGCAACAAATAATAACCTCGACGAAACTTTTTAGCCTATACAGTATCCGTTTTATTGTAAGAATTTATATCTTGGTCAACTCTACGATGCAGATTCATGGTAAGTGATACATATTCTGTTGCTGTTATTCAGACTATTCGTTTATGGTTATTTGTCAGAGTGTGTGTTTGCAGACTTGGTCGTTAGTTAATTATCTCGTTTTCATGTTTTGCATCTTTTTGTGTCCCATTTTAAGTGTTTCGAATCCTAACTTTTTGATAGCTTCAAGCTTCGTGTCATCATTGAAACGATCCCCGTTAACCGAGATTTTAGCTTCGCCAAATTCTTGATGGATGTTTTTATCAACTTTACTCAAGTTGCATTGTAAAAAACAGGTTTCTGTTTATACCGGGATAACTAATATAAAAATAAATTAACACATGGCCTCTGGCGCAGGGAAATCTCTAATTTAATTTATCATTTTGAAACCAAAACTTCAGAAAATATGTATACAAAATAAAAAAAAATAAGAATACAATATAATAAAAAAAGAAAAAAGCTTAACTTAAGATTTTGATTGTTCTGTATTCAATCCTCTTATCCAATAAAACAATCAACTTTTCCGTTTAGTAGCACCGAATTGATGACAATTTATCACAAAGCTTTACAACAAACAATCCGTATAATCCTTCAAAAACACTCAATAAACAACAAATTCCTTTTATTCACTTTCTGCTCACTTGTACATTCCAGTAACTGTTCGGTTGTTGCTAAATTTGCAACCATCAATTTGATAGACATAATTGAAATCTAAACAACGGTCCTATTGGCTTCACTCGATTTTCTGTTGTGTCTCATGTTTAAAAACAGGCATCCAAAATCCAATCCAAATGATCGATTAAATCATGATTATTTTAGATTCATTTTTATTGCAAGATGTACCAAATTATTTCACGTATTCGACATTGTCCAATTTTTTTATTATAAAAATTCCTTAATTGACCACAAAATGGTTCGGCTTTCAAAAAAAATTCATCGTTTGAAATTTGTTAATATTCTGAACAAAAAAATTCTATACAATCTATCAAACTTATTTTCAATTTTTTAATTTTCAAACCAAATAACACTACTATTTATATCTAATGATATTTTACATAGATTTGTGTAAAAAAAAATATTATTACGAAAAATGCAGGTGTTCGTTCAGATACACCACTCAAAACTTGATTAATTAATACTCAAAATTTGGCTTTTCAAATCGATTAGATTATCCATTTATCTCCCTCGTTTTGGTTTTCTTAGCAAACAACAAAAATTAACACAAACATTGAAAATCTGGCGGGTATAAAAAACCAAATGAATCAAACCGAGAAAAATTATTCAAATTAGTCGTCCAATACTATCAAATTAAAAAAACATAAGGTCCTTCAAAATTGAATCAATTATTAATATTGCGAACATTCTTCATTTATAACAATGTAAAACAAATTAACCTATCAATGATTCAACACAAACGCCTGCGCAGAATCAACTTACTTTACTTTATTATGCGTTTAACATAAAATATTATGTATTACAGTGGAACGTCATAAATAGACAGATGTTATTTGTGAAACGAATCTTAAATTGTTTGATAGTACGGCATGTATGTGTGATTATGTTTGATTTAGATTTTAAAAGAAAATGTCAACTGATTTTTGTTGGTCGTTACACCATTTATTTGTATTCTATTGTTGTTTCGTGTCTCTTGAATTGTAAATTTTGGTGATTTCTTGCACGCTACACTTTTGTTGTTTTATTTTTGTCTTTCTTCCATATCAGTACACCTTTTGGTAACTGTTTGAAGCTACACTTTGGCGATTGTTTTACTTTTGATAGGGTTTTAGGTCTGTTGGTCAGAACGTACAACTTTATTGTTTGGCATGACCATTAAAATTCCTGATAATGGTTCAGTTGTTGCAAGTTATTGCATCTATTACAAAGGATACCTAGTGTGGACTTCAAAGAAAAAAATACAATCAGAATGTTTAAAATACTCAGTTCACCAATCTTGTCACTTACAAAGTAACAACTATTTCGATTTGTTCTCACATTGTTGTTGTTAGTATTACTCTTGTTGTTGTTATTATTCTTATTTCAATAAAAGCAATAAAAATATTATGCATATGTGTTTCTACAAAAAGGAAATTATTTTGCTGTTGTACAAAATCAAGTGGAATAAAATACAAAATTTTATCAAAATACTAAGTTGCGATTTGTAAAATTTGTTGTTGAGGCAAATTAGATTGAATAAGAAGAAATGTTTTGTCTGTGTGTTAATATGAAAGTGGTTTAACTTAAAGGAAATCCGTTTTATCGAATTTTTGTAGAAACAAAATTCTGTTTAATCTAAATTTGATTTTTGTTTTGAAGGGAAAATTGTGTTGTGACATTAAATTATTGAGTTGTTTGGTACGTTGATCGACATTGACATTGGTTTGATGTCGTTTAGAAAGTGAAATTTATATGGCATAAATCAGTAATCAAAATGAGGAACGATAGAATTTTCTAGAAATATTAAAGGCGTTTTTGACTTCATAAAATTTTGGTGCACTCAACTGTTTATGCTGATTTTATATGTTACAGCTTCATTTTCTTTAATTGAAACGATATTTATTATAAAATTAATGATCTAAGTTAAATATTCCTAGCTTAATTTGAGCTTCCAAAAGTAATTCTTGTTTTTATTTGTATTCTCCTGACTATGCTTCAAAATGACGTTAAGGTCACCAATTGTAGGATTTAGCTCAAAAGATATATTGAAGTTTTTTAATATTTTGTTTATAGTTTAAACTAGTAATTAAATTATCTCTTTTAAAACTCAAACCATGTTCACTTTGTTTAAAAATTCAAGAGAAGTAGATAATTAACAAATACAAAAGCGGTAACATGTGTTTGGTCTTAACATATCAGAAAAATCTAAAGCGAAAAACTCAAAGTCTAAATGTCAGTGTAGATGTCAATATTACAACAATCTATATAAGTGTAACAATTATATTTATATTTCATAATAATAGTTTCATTTGATGTCATACAAGTAATTTAAGCAATCTTCATCTTCCACTCAACTAAATAACACACCCCACGATTGCTAAAAATGGAAAATCAAAATTTCGTTATGGAAGAAATGTAAAATTTTTTTCATCCGTTTATACAATACTATTCCAGAACATATGAGATGTGAAAATATATAAATATTTTCATTATTTCTTTACTATATAATTATATATCCTTTCAACCAACAAGAAAAATAAATTCGTTGTAAAATAAAAGTAACTAAACGAGTTTTCAGATGCTAAGACCAGAAACCAGATACCAGGAATCACTATTTTTGGGTTATCAGAAAGATGCGATGGATTTAATAACTGGGCGTCTAACTCGAAAACATTAAACAAAAATTTTCATGTCAGTTCTTAAGGGTTGTACAAAAATTTGCATAATAATTTAATCGAAAATTATCGAATGCACCAAACATTTCATATTTTGCAGATAAAGTAACGTAATAGAAAATCAATCAGTCGTGAGTTGATTTAGGCGTTAGACAATTTATTCGTCAGTCGAAATTCTAACTGTCAACTTAAACATATTGTATGCTTTTGGTGTTATTATTACTATTTATCAAAAAATACCCACAACTTTCTTGCTTTATGTCGTCATCTCCTAAGCATCGATTTTTTACGCCATGCATTTAAATTTTAATTTGAGGAATTGAACTTTTATCGCCTTTCGTATAGCTTATACGAAACATTAAATGAAACAAATTAAATTTATTGCTTTTAATAGTGGAAGAGAAATTTATGTTTTCCTAGAAAATTTATATATATATCAAATAAACAAAACAATAAAAAAGGAGAACAAACAACTTGGTTGTGGACGTTAAAATAATGACCAAAAGGTAGAATGCAATTATAGTCACGTTGACCAATACAAATATTGATTGAGTTGAAGAAAAAAAATTACAAAATTAATCAAGGATGATACGGAAATTTATAGCTATGTTATATAATTAATATCATTTTAAGATAGATTCGTAGTTTGTGAAACGAGTGATTTTTGTGCAATTGTGCTAATAAAAACAGATTTACAGATACAGAAAAACACAGACAAAATAAACACAAGAGTAAGAGTTAGAGTTAGAGTAAGAGTTAGATATTAATTAAAAATTGACAATACTTGTTATTATTTTGCGAAATATTAACAAGTGTTGTCAATTTTTAATTTATATTAAAATGTTTCGCCAAGTGCCGACAGTCGACACAATTGAATTTGTTAGAGTTAGAGTTAGTGTTATTGTTAGTGTTAGTGTTAGTGTTAGTGTTAGTGTTAGTGTTAGTGTTAGTGTTAGTGTTAGTGTTAGTGTTAGTGTTAGTGTTAGTGTTAGTGTTAGTGTTAGTGTTAGTGTTAGTGTTAGTGTTAGTGTTAGTGTTAGTGTTAGTGTTAGTGTTAGTGTTAGTGTTAGTGTTAGTGTTAGTGTTAGTGTTAGTGTTAGTGTTAGTGTTAGTGTTAGTGTTAGTGTTAGTGTTAGTGTTAGTGTTAGTGTTAGTGTTAGTGTTAGTGTTAGTGTTAGTGTTAGTGTTAGTGTTAGTGTTAGTGTTAGTGTTAGTGTTAGTGTTAGTGTTAGTGTTAGTGTTAGTGTTAGTGTTAGTGTTAGTGTTAGTGTTAGTGTTAGTGTTAGTGTTAGTGTTAGTGTTAGTGTTAGTGTTAGTGTTAGTGTTAGTGTTAGTGTTAGTGTTAGTGTTAGTGTTAGTGTTAGTGTTAGTGTTAGTGTTAGTGTTAGTGTTAGTGTTAGTGTTAGTGTTAGTGTTAGTGTTAGTGTTAGTGTTAGTGTTAGTGTTAGTGTTAGTGTTAGTGTTAGTGTTAGTGTTAGTGTTAGTGTTAGTGTTAGTGTTAGTGTTAGTGTTAGTGTTAGTGTTAGTGTTAGTGTTAGTGTTAGTGTTAGTGTTAGTGTTAGTGTTAGTGTTAGTGTTAGTGTTGGTGTTAGTGTTAGTGTTAGTGTTAGTGTTAGTGTTAGTGTTAGTGTTAGTGTTGGTGTTAGTGTTAGTGTTAGTGTTAGTGTTAGTGTTAGTGTTAGAGTTAGAGTTAGAGTTAGAGTTAGAGTTAGAGTTAGAGTTAGAGTTGGAGTTAGAGTTAGACTTAGAGTTAGAGTTAGAGTTAGAGTTAGAGTTAGAGTTAGAGTTAGAGTTAGAGTTAGAGGTAGAGGTAGAGGTAGAGGTAGAGTTAGAGTTAGAGTTAGAGTTAGAGTTAGAGTTAGAGTTAGAGTTAGAGTTAGAGTTAGAGTTAGAGTCAGAGTTAGAGTTAGAGTTAGAGTTATAGAGTTAGAGCTAGAGTTAGACTTAGAGTTAGACTTAGAGTTAGACTTAGAGTTAGACTTAGAGTTAGACTTAGAGTTAGAGTTAGAGTTAGAGTTAGAGTTAGAGTTAGAGTTAGAGTTAGAGTTAGAGTTAGAGTTAGAGTTAGAGTTAGAGTTAGAGTTAGAGTTAGAGTTAGAGTTAGAGTTAGAGTTAGAGTTAGAGTTAGAGTTAGAGTTAGAGTTAGAGTTAGAGTTAGAGTTAGAGTTAGAGTTAGAGTTAGAGTTAGAGTTAGAGTTAGAGTTAGAGTTAGAGTTAGAGTTAGAGTTAGAGTTAGAGTTAGAGTTAGAGTTAGAGTTAGAGTTAGAGTTAGAGTTAGAGTTAGAGTTAGATTTAGAGTAATAGTTGGAGATATAGTTAGAGATGGAATCAGAGTTAGAGATAGATTTAGGCTATTACGAATTAGACAAATTGAAGTTAGTAATAGAGTTAGAGTTATATCTAAAATTCTTGTGTTATATCTAATAAATCTGTATCTTTGATTGGGAGCTTGATTGTAAGCATCTGTTGGGATTGTCTTTTGTCTTTTATAATTATTGTTCAGTTTGAATAAGAAAGTTTCACTTGCATTTGGTTCAATTAATAATGTTGTACTGTTAGTTTTTATTTATAAAAACATGGTTCATCGTACATTGTACAGTGTTGGAGTGTATTTCTCTATCGAACTAATAATAACGAAATGTCTGGCTCATTTATTCATTTTTTTTTATATAAAGACATGTAACACCATAATCAAATTAAAATACATTCAAACCTTAACATTGATTACAAAATGATTTTGGAAAAAAAATATCCAAATATTATCTGAATTTCTTTTCGATAAAATTTTATTTCGTCTGAACAAAAACACAAAAAAGTAAAATAAAATAAGTAAAAAAATGGTTATAAAACGAATATTTCCATTCATGTTTATTATTATGATATTTTTTTTTGTGTAGATCGACAGACAGATATTATATGGAAAAAAAATCGAATCAGAAAAAAATAAAATATAAAGTGGCAAGTTTGAAAGCTTTAATGAAAATGATTTCAAATAAACTGCAAAAAATCTTGTTTATCTTAAAACCTCAGTCCAAATTAAAACCAAATCAATTGAGATAGATAAATTTATCCATAATCTATCTATCTACATCCATATCACTTAAGATTTTTATTTTTTCGGTTATATTTTTTTTTGTATTTTTGAGGGAAACGTTGTAATATGAGAAGATTAGAAAATTGGTTTTTCCATCACCATCAGTATACAAATTTTCTTTATCATGACATCTTATATTATACGAAAAAAGAACTGGCTTAAAAAATAATATGAAGTATTTTAATTGCTCATTTTAGATCGATTTCACGTTAAATATATACAGCAAAAACCAAGATGTATTAGAAGGGAACGAAAATTATATTTACCCTGAATGTTGATTTTGTATAATAGACAAATAAACACATTTCAACGAGAACAAAAAAAGCATCAAAATGATATCTGATATAACACAAAAAAAAAATTATTTTATCGATAATGATCATTAAATGTAAATTATTTTTGGTTTAGAATTTCAATTGCCTTTGAATTGACTTTTAAACTATGATTTAATGTTTTTGGAATTTTGTGTGTGCAAATTGAATAACAATTAAGGTTAGATTGTAAAGTTTTCTTTAAGCTGGATGAATTTATTTTTTTTTTGTTTTTTTAATGGGACAAAATAAATATTTGACAATTGGTTTCGATTGATGCAGATCATGTTGCTTGGATAAATTAAAAACGTGCAAATTTTAAAATGATTTCGATTACAATTTGTTACAGTTTGTATAGCAATTTATTTATTTTTACAACCAGCTTATAGACTACCCATAATTTAAAATAAAATAACCAATACTTTTTTCTTCTATTTTTAGGTGAGTCATTTTCTTCTAAATGTTGGTAACCCTAGAACCATGTACGACTTTTGTTGTAAGAGATATGTAAGTATTAACATTATGTTGTCATTGCTAGATAGAAATTAATATTGGATTGGATACATGTGGTGTTTTAAATCAGCACGTAAATATGTTCTACCAAAATTGATTTTCTTACATTATTATATTATAACAATTTGGTGACAACAGTCAAAGTTTAGAAAATTGTATTTAAACAAAAAAATCAATATAAACATCAAAAAATATACTTAAACCAAAAACAGTTACTTGATTAACAGACAGCAAGTGTTAACAAAAGTTAATTATTTGCTATTTTTGTATAAATTGTCTTCGGTAATAGTTATACTGTCAGCCTACCGAATACTTATCCTGCCTGTTTATCTTACACACTACAGGTCAACTCCTTCGTTCAAATTAGAATTGAAGATGTGTTCTAAAAAACCTGAATTTCATTGACGTTTTCTCATTTTTTCTCATTCTTACATTTTCTCTTTTTTCTGGTCTCTAGGCAAAGGTTAATATAAAAATTTCTTTGTTTTGATCTCGAGTAGAAGGCATTATAAGTCAGTGTTAAGAGCATGGATTAAGTTTGAAACGAACCACGACTCAACAGTCAACACTGGATTTTCACAGAAATTCACAGAAAAGCTGAAAATATACATGCCGCGTGGCTCCTGTTAAGTTTTATATTTTAAGTATCATTAACATTTAGCCATACAACCGAATTTCTCATATAAGACAATAAATTGCATTAACGAAATAAAGAATTGTCCCTTTGGCTAAACCCCTACCCCGCTCCACAGTCAACTTCGACTCAGTTGAATTATGGGGTGTTGGTTTATTATTATTACCACCAGGTCTGGAGGATGCTGTTAAATCGAGACTTTCTTTTAATTACCATGTTCACTTCTCTTAGTAAAAATAAAATATTTTGATTTCATTCTACCTAAACAACAATGTAAACCCCTTCCCTTCCCTCAATGTATAAGAGAAAATAGTTACGTGTATCCTGATTTGGCTCTTCATTCTTAAAAATGCAGATCGTTGTCCGAAATTTCAATAAAAATTCTTCTTCAATTCAATAAAAATTTATTCCTTTTGCTTGCGTAATTCTTATCTTAATTAAACAATCAAGTTGGGCCTCGTTTACTGGTAGAACGTGCACACTTGTTGCAGTATAACTCTCTACAATTAGGAAATCATGGATGATTGTACATAGTTTGTTAAAAAAAAATTGAAAAAACGAATAGTTCTAAATATTTTTCGTATTAGTCTCATTTAAAACGATTTCAAACATCTTTGGAGACTATTTTATATTTACATTTCAAGTCATTTAATATTATTTTGTGTTTTATCTAACATCAATTAAATTAAATTACTAACTAAACTCAAATTCAATTTGTCTACCATCTAAATTCTCCTCTTGTTTCGTAAGCACAAAAATCAAATAACAGTACAGTGCACAGAACACATACCCAACAAATGATTTTTACAAATTACAGCAAACAACAATTATCTCATACTTTTCCACCCACTCCACTCACTATAAGATCTTAATTAAATTAAATTAAATTTTATATTTCTTAATAATAAACTTTGCGTCTTCTTCATTTGCGCTTATTTATTTTTTTTTTATTTTGTTTAATCAAGAAAAAAAATTGAAAAACAATCATACCAAGAAATTCGAGAATAAATAAAATTATAAAAAATATATATATATAAAGACAGATGCAATCTTAAATGAAATTGATGGTTTAATCGAAATTGAAAAATAATTAAGAAAATAAAATTTAAAAAAAAAAAATTGAAAATGAAAATCTATTTTCTTCTTGAATCTAAAGACAAAGTAGTGAAACTCTTGTGGTTTTTCTGTTTATGTTTTTTTTTTGTTGTGCCATTTTATATTAGTATTCGATTTCAACAGACAACAACATTGAAAATGAGTAAATAAAATAAAAGAAAATCAGAAAAATGGAAATTTGTCTTGGTTTAAAAAAAAAATAAGAAAGAAATCAGGTAAATTAAAAAATAGTGCCTGTAGTGAAGTAAGTTTCCATTTCTAAGATTATACCTCAAGTAAGCTAAATAATTCATTGATTAATTTTTGTTTGTAAATATAAGAATCTGAAATTATTTTATGTTGATAGTGACGTCTAAATCACGAAGGGGGAGGTATGTTGATAAATAAAATTAGAATTAATTTAGTATCGTTACGGTTAAAGGTAGAAAGGTAAATTAAATTCGTTATGTTTAATGAAATAAAATCAACCCTAAAAATAACTTATAATCGAGTTGTTTTGTAGGATTGTGTTTATAAAATTGTTGCATTTTGTGTTAGGGTGAAAATGTTTAAAATTTGGTCATGGAGAATTTATATTTTAATGGGATTTTAATAGCGTAAATTAAAATGAGTTTGGAGACGGTTTGTAATTATTAGATTATTTTTTTTTATATCTCATGGTTAATTTAATTTAATTTTGGATTTGGGGAATTTTATGGTTTGTAAGCTATGTTTTATAGAGATTGATGTTAATATTAGTAATTTAATCACAAACAAAATTCTGTGATAATACACAAGCTTAAATTACATATAAAAGCGAGTCAGATGCTCGGAATATTATGAAATGTTCAGGTTTAGTTTAGTCTAAGAATAGATTTATTTCATATAAAACTAATTGATTAAATTAAGTCTTCAAGTGATATTCGACCATAAAATTGCGTGAATTGATCAAATTAATAATAAAATTGCGTGCTCATCCTCCTACGGGTCTGTGATGACTCCATTTAAATCATAAAAAATAACCTTGAACTCAATTCTATTCAAACAAAATTATAGCATCTTATCCTACACACTTGTCACCTTTGGTCTCGCTTGTCTCCAACGATATTATGTTTTTGTTCACCAACGTTCCTGCTCAAACCACCTTGAAAGCTGTTATCAACGATTGAGGCTACAAAAAGACAATTACCACTGTTCAAAATCTTCGCTTTCAATAAATTATTCTTTTGGAACATATGTACATTCTTTTTCACCAGCCGCGATCCCACCCAAACATTTGTGAACTCACGATTTGTAATCCTCTTTCGCCTGCACTTGCTGACGTGGTTTAGGAAGTAGTTTTCAACATATATTTTTTTCTCAAAAAGGATGTACATAACATTATTTGTTGTATTATTGACGCCCACATTGATTACACTCTACTCTTTTGAAACTCCATATCCTTAACCACTTAATTCACCAACAAAGTTAAAATAATTTTAAAAAATCAGTTCTCAGCCATCAACATCATTTGTAACTACGACCGCACCACATAATGAAACATTCTTCAACCTCGAAACTGCGATTACCACTTTGCCAATCACGTTGCCGAACCTTGCGCCATCTAACTACTATTCTCCATCTGTTCTGGTTTTTGCAAAATGCCTTTAATGGAAAAAATTACCGTCGGAATAGTCAGAAAAATCACTTAACTTGGCCAAGTTTTTTGCTGACTTGAGCGCCAGCGCTTAGTCGATTTAAATACAAATTTAGTAGTGAATACTATTTCATGTTTAGATAATTGTACGCCATCACTACGTTTGCTCGATGTTCAACACATCAACAGAGAAATCCTTTCAGATTTCCTAATCCTTAATCAGAAGCCCAAAATCAACGCCACAGCCAAGCACACAAAAGGAGCTGCCACAGTACGATTTATTTACGATTAAATACCTTTTTCACGACCACGGTGACTGAAAGCTACCAAGTTCAAATAGCCAAAGATGGGTTTTCACACATTTCTCAATTGTGTTTGATTAGACCTTGTTAATGTTGTATGTTATATCCACAGCATTTAGTTCCAAAGAAAGAACAAAAATATTTGGAGACCTTGTGGAGACTATCGATGTTTGAACGATGTTACCATCCCAAATCATTACCCCATATCACATATATACAGGATTTTTCCATGCACCAGAACGGATGTACTATATGATTTCAAAAATCGATCTTATGTCCGTGCGATTACTGTCTCTTTTGGTATTTTTGCATTCTGCAGAATGCCTTATGATCTGAAAAACGTAGCTCAGACTTTTCAGCGTTCTATGGACGAGCAATTCCTCTGAGGACCACCAAAAACATTTACGCCTACTTTTGCAAGGATTTACTGATTTTGATATTAAAATCAAACTTTCAAAGTGCTTATTCGGTGTAGATACATTCTCTTGATTTTTTTTAGCCATAAAACCATAAAGGATGGAGTAAAACCCTTCCCCAGATTGAACCATGGCAATCCAAGATTTGCCTCAGTCTACAAGAGTTTGCGAAGTTCAACGATTCGTAGGGATGGTAAATTATTACTTTAGATTTAAACCCCACTTAGCCGAACTAATAGGTTCCCTTCATGGATATGTCACTGAACTGGCTAAGTATCAGAAAAAGTCAGCTTTCATCTGGCCTCTCCAATGCAGTACTGCTATTGACAAAGTCAAATTGGTGCTTGTGAACTTCACAATCTTGGCTCATCCATTACACAACTAAAGTTTTTGTATATCAAATCGGATGCTTCAGGTAACAGGAGCAGTACTCGAACAATTTGGGAGCAGTACTCGAACATCAAGGATGCTGGTAAATGGTAACCCTTAGGATTTTTTTCTAAAAACTTCTTTCCTGCTGGGCAAAAATACTCTACATTTAACCGCGAGCTATTAGCTATTTTTCTAGCTATAAAAAACTACCGTTACTTTGTAGAAGGTCGTTTGTTCACAGTGTTCACTGACCACAAACCTTTGGTAACATCAATCGCCTCAAAGACAGTCATATCATCTTGATTTTATTTGCCAGTTCACAACAGATATTCGACACTTCTCTAGTACGGATAGTGTTGTGCCAGATACACTTTCACAAAATGAGGAAAAACTCAAGGTTGAAAAGCTCATCGAACTTCCAAATTCCAAAATTTGTATAGGACTACAAGTCATTCGAGTAAACTGATTTAGTGCGATAAATCGATCTCTTCGTTACGTTCATACAAACCTGAGTCCTTGAGACGAAAAATTGTCGATTCTCTGCATAACCTTTCCAATCAAGGAATTAGAGCATTTCGAAAAATAGACACAAAACAATACTTCTAGCCATAAATGAGTGTTGATGTAGAATGGTTTGCTCTATTACATGCTAACAATGTCAAAGATCCATAGTTTACCGTCACACTCATCCGAAATTGGGACATATACCTGTTCTCTAGATCAGATTTGAGCACATTCATATCGACTTGGTAGGTCCTTTTACTCCGACTTATGGATATCGCTACATCCTGACGACCATTGATCGTTTCACTCGATGATGACTTGAAGCCATACCTTTAAAAGGAGCAGCTGAAACAGTTGAAACGGATTTCGTTGCCAATTATATTTCAAAACAAATTGTAACGAAATTTGGACCTTTATACGAATAACTATAATAATATTATATTTACTATTACGCCGGAAAGCTCAAAAAAAATATATGAATACTGTAATATTACACCGGTATGAATCACAGAATGAATAATTTAACAAAACTATTAATTGGCTAACATGAAAAATAATTTATTCAAAAACAAATCAAAAATTATATAAATTAAAATTCAATTAAAAGCTTACATAAATTTATTTCTTCAATGTTGTCTTCTTCATGTTTTATTTCACATCTTCGTTTATCTTGATGGTTAATTAAATGTTTTATTATATCAAGCAGAAACTAATCCGTTCCTCCACAAAAAAGCAATACATAATGAAGTCACTGCACGAAAATTTCATAAACGGACTTGACGATTAATTTTTACAAATAGAATTAGACAATTTTGTGTTTAGCATCTCATACGATAACAACATCATGAACTTCTTCAATTAATTTTTGTTTTTCATCATCATCAAAGTTCATGTACCATTTGGCGATGGCGTGTTTTCCTTCATAAATTATATAAATTTATTTTCAAAACTGATAACATAACACTTGCTTAATAAATGAATTTTATTTCTTCAATGTAAAACATATTTCGTTTACATATTTTAATAGATGCAATTGTGGTTTTCACATTTTATTAAATTCACAACCATAAAAACCCCTTTACAATATTAATACAATAATTGAAATGAAAAGCAAATTTATTTTCTTTTTAGTTTTAAAATAACATTTTTGAAATAATTAACAACATTAAAAACTCTAAAGTAAGCTATATAACGACTCAGTCATCACTGAGTTTAATTTTATTTTAATTTATCATTTACTGATTGTAAATTTATACTAACTTGATTTTAAAAAGTCCGAGCGGCAGGTATATCCGCTAGAAATAGGTAGATTTCGGGATCAGACAGTTATGTGTGCAATTAGAATCGGATTTATCAAATTACTTTATAAAAAACACTAATTAAAAACAGAAGGATTAAACAAACTTTAAAAATAAACATTATTTTATACAGTTTTTGGGCTCTAGGCACTTAACCTGTACCCCGATATGGCCAACTGTCAAACGTATTTAAGAAACTGTTTGCCAAAACATACCCAGAAAATATTTTTAGCATAAGTGAAAAAATGCGACCGTCAAAGTGCCGCTAAATGCCGTTGTACTTCACACAGTTTGTTGCAGATAGCTAAAGAACCTTTTATTACAGCTGTCTGGCTTTTTAAAAAATGATAGAGATATGTTCAAATAATTATTATTTACAAATTTTGTTTACATATTTTGCCCCAAACGGCCGTTATAACGCTTTGTTTTTGACAGTTTTAAGGCTCTATACTCTTAGCCTGTACCCGGATATGGCCAGTTGTCGAAATCAAAGACTATCTATAAACAAAAAATAATCAAAATTAAAAGGGGTCAAGTCAAAACGTTGTTGAATCTTCGTGAAATTGCTCATATATATATATATATATATATATATATATATATATATATATATATATATATATATATATATATATATATATATATATATATATATATATATATATATATATATATATATATATATATATATATATATACATATATATATATATATTATATATATATATATATATATATATATATATATATATATATATATATATATATATATATATATATATATATATATATATATATATATATATATAATTTTTTTTTTTGTTTTTCCGTCTCCGCTTTACATATATAGTCGTTTGGCATCAAAATTTTCCGAAATTCCGAGATGACGGACATTGCAATAGGTAGATTTTTATATGAAATCTACCTAAAATTATACTAATTGCCGGTCCAAACAATTTGATCGTTTTTATATCATATTATCATCGATCTTCTGAAACAGATTTCATTTTCCATCTACTTGATGGATTCTCCTGTTTTCCAAATAAAAAAAAAATCATCTTGCAAAACTTGAAATTAGGTTTATTTAAATCAACAAAAAAAAATTTTTAAATGTTTAAATGTGCAGTGGTACAGATAAACGTCATAATTGAAGAAAATTAATGAAATTATTATTGAATTTGAAAACTACTATTTTTAGAGTAAAAATTGAAAATAGTCCGTCGTTACAAAATTTTGAATCGAAGTTATTCAACAACTGATGAACACCATTGGTTCTCAATGACTACGGACGACGGCTTACAACCCTAACACCAATGGAATTGTCGAACGATCCCATAGACAGATAAAATCATCTATATAATCTCAGGAAATACAATTAAATGAAGCGATACACTTCCATTCGTTATGTTAGGCATTCGAACATCGGTCAAAGCTAACCTAGGATGTACTCCGGCAGACCTTTTCCACGGACAAAACATGAAGATCCCTATAGAAAATATTTATACATATATACAGTATTCCCGTCCAATTCATCCAGTAGGTTTGATTGGCCAGTTAAAGCATTGCACAATTCCTAATCCCAATAGCTACCCGGAAGGATTCTCTAAAGAACTTTTACGTTTCAAAAGATCGTACGGAATATGACTTCGTTTTTATCAGAGTGAATAAAGTCAAAACAGGCTTATTACCACCATATGAGAGTCCATACAAAGTAATCAGGCGAAATAAAAGAAAAAAACATTTTCAACAGTTTCAATAGACAAACTCAAACCTGCTAACATAACAGATACGCATAGCATTAAAATCCATCGCAAAAAAATTCAACAAAAAACGTTATATTATCAATAATAAGCTGTTAAAAATTCAGAAAATAATAGTTTAGGGTTTTGCTTGTGCAGGAATTCTCCAAATAGCCAAGAAATCATGTTGAAGGAGTGATATACATATATGTTTGTTTCTTCAAGGCGGCATAAGTGTGGGCTTTGAACTTGCAGATGCTTAGTTCAATGAAACGGCAAATAAATCATCCGCTCAAATTTCTCTAACAACAAGCTGTGTACGTAATCTTATAACTAGTTTTGTTTGTTTTCTAGAAATAATCCATTCAACTCCATTCATTTATTTTCCAATCCCCTTGATATATTATAAATAATACGATAATTGTGAATGGCATATTTTGATATTAAATTACAATTATTATAGAATCACCGATTTTCAAAAAACGATAATTTTTCATTTCGTTATAATTTTGTTAATTAGTTGTTTCAAATTTTAATGAATAACAAAAATTTGGAAATTAAGAGATAATTTGGTTAAATGAATGAATGCACACTGTAAATACGAATAAACAGTTTGTTTGTGAATTAAAAATTATAAGCGGATAATGTGTTACAGGATTATGATTTTTTTGCCGTATATGAACAGACTGTCAAACGAATGCCTTTTTCCTGTTTTAATCTCAATTCACTCAATTTTATGGTCGAGTTTCACTTGAAGACTTAATTTAATCGATTAGTTTTATATGAGTGATGAGCCTATAGAATGTTTTTCAAATTTATGATCCATATTGGTTGACTATCGGTTAATTGGAAAACCGGTGTGTTAATAACACTAAAATTTAGATGGAAGGTGAACCTGAGTCGTCCGGATACTACCTTGCTTTTCATATGGCTAGAAATCGGGAGTTTTTCCCTAAGAAATTATATTGGATTACGACAGACTTCATTTTTGACATTATAGTTTTATTTAATTAAATTTTACTAGGGTTAAATCTAGCAAACAGAACACAATACAATTCAAAAAATATCACAAAGAACGATTAAAATTTTTCTTAAAACAACGACACGGTTAAACTTTTTAAACGAAATAAATAGTGCCATTCAACAAATAAAACGTCAAAAATACATATATGTATACTAATTTCCAAATTAATAAGAAAACGAAGGAGATCTAACGATCAAAAAAGTAAATAAATAGAAAAAGTAAGGAACGATAGTATTTAGAAATGAAATATGCTTACAAAAATTATTATATATTACCCATGATCCGAAAACAAAACTTTACAGGAAAGGACGAAAGGAGGATGATCGTAAACTCCGTTCGACCGGAGAAAACAATGAAGAAAAAGATGAATGGGGATTTCAAACTCAAAGCTAGAGATCAAGTTTCGCATGTTCTCGTTCAACTTGTCGGACACAAATACTAAGGCCAAAGATCTAAAATAGTTTATTTTAATGATTTAGTTTAACTAATTTATTGGTAAAGGTAAAGTGTTTTGTGTTTTTAGAAATTTATCAAATACGAAGGTGAATGAACCAAATTTTCCCTTTATTTTTCCAAACGTGTAAAATATGCAAATCGTGTGTGTAGTGATTAACCGATGTGAAAGAAAGTTAAATCGACACGGCTACCGTTAATATTAGACAACAAACCAAATAAAAAAATTGCTTTAAATACATATGTAAAGGCAATAGTACTCATGGTAAAATTGCCACTAAAATTGGTAATATTATAATTTTACCTATGGCTTGGGGAAATTGATACAATTGTAATAAAATTTGAATAATCTGTATTTAATAAAAAATATAGTTTTTCTTTTTTTGTGTAACAGGAAATAATATATCACAACAACACATAGATACCTTAGAAGAACTAATCCCATTACAAAATTCGTTCTGCGCTATTGAATGCTATTTTAAAAAATGTGTTGAAGCTGCTAAAAACTATTGACGGCCGGTAATCTCTCCGTTTCTATGGACTTAGTACCAAAATGTGTGTCTATGACATTCATTTAATTTAATATGTTCACTGCTGTTAACTGTATTTATAGAATACTTAATAAGCGAATTCTTACACATTTGGATATTTGTTCGCAACACATATTAATTGTAATATCGTTTGGAAAATCGTCCTAGATACCCATTACATTTACACAATTGAGATTTGTCTAGGTCAAGGTGAAGAGCATACGGAAATGGAAAACGAAAAGAAAAACACAAAGGTTTATTTTTCCGAACTAGCGGAACACAATAATAGTAGATTGTTTTACAAGTAATGAAAACGTCTCTTTTTGCGTGACTGAACGGTTTGTCCACGAGACGCGATAGCGTCGAGTGGAATAAGTTCAGGAACGCAAAAACGTTTTTACCACGCGTAGAAAACGCTATTTTTTCTACGCTTGTAAATATAAATGATAATATTTACAAATTCATCAACTAAAAACTTACAAAACGACATATCTAAATTTGACTGTGTAAAAAATAAACAAGATCGCATTTTTACCAGCGTAAAATAATGTTATTATTGTGTTCGCCAACAGATGGAATAATAACAGGCGAACACAATAATAAGGCGCACTATACACCTGGGCTAAACTATGCGAAATATGCGAACTATATTTTTAAAAAATAATGTATATAACGTAATTATAGAAAAAAACATTACGAAAACAAAACATTTAGAAAAGAAAAGAAAAACGGAAACATTACATTTTTTTTAAAAGCTTTATTCGCATTAAAACATTACTTTTTTAAAAACATAGTTCGCATATTTGGCATAGTTTAGCTCAGGTGTATAGTGCGCCTTATTATTGTGTTCGCCTGTTATTATTCCATCTGTTGGCGAACACAATAATAACATTATTTTACGCTGGTAAAAATGCGATCTTGTTTATTTTTTACACAGTCAAATTTAGATATGTCGGTTTGTAAGTTTTTAGTAGATGAATTTGACAATATGAATAATGAAAATATACAGGCTGATTCTGACATACCCTCACAGATGTAAAAATAGTCATAGCAAAGACTTTTCTCTTAGCTAAGACTAAAACCTCTTAAATGTGATTCTGTGTGTAGTCACAACTGTGAGATGTCAAAAAAAAACCTCTTAACGTAAGACCATCAAACATGGTCATCTTAAGCATCATAACTTAAAGTTTCATATTTTTTGTTGGAATTCTTGTATGAAAAATTATATTAATAAAGGATAAAATATTAATTATGAATTATTTATGTAATTATTATTAAATTTATAATAATTATCTATATTTTATTTTAGTTTGAATCAAAAATATAAAACAAAATATATATGGATATATATTGATTTTAAATAAAATGGCGATTGAAAATTTCATATTTGCAATATCAAACTTTTACGTCTCATGTTGTTTTATGAAAATTTTGCAAATTTTATATAAACTAAGGAAAAACAATAATTCTTTTCTCACAAATTTATTGCAAAATAATTAATATATGGTATAATTTTATATTAATTGTATATAAATTATTATAAAATAAAATACATTTTTGATTATTGAAAATGGCGTTTGGTATTTTCACAAACAAAAATTATTGATATCTTAAAAAATTTTAATAAACATAAACTTGATTTTTATAAAAAATTATTATATAATATACCATAATTCTTAATAATAATTTATATGGTATTTTAATTTGTATTTAAAAAGAAAATATGACATTTTATAATACTTTTGTTTATAAAAATAGCCGTTTGAAAAATCTCCAAAATATATTTGTAGAGTTATTATGAGGGTTTTTATGACAACGTTCACAGAATCGCAATTAAGATATTCCTCTTAAAAAAATTGTCATAACAAAAATAATCATAGCTAAGACCTCTTAACTCTTTACAGATATTACAGATATTTTTTTTACTGACTGGAAAGTCATCGCTTAAAGTATAAATTTAAAAAATTGTAGGTAAAGTTTCAATTAAAAACAAATAAAAATAAATTTTTTAATAAAATTTATTTACTTATTTAATAAATTTTTTTTTATTTTTTTTTGGCGGAAAGAATTCAGAGAATATATTTTATATCTGACAGTTAATTATCGAAGGAAAAAATTATACGATATATCTGATACAAATTTTATTTGATCGCTCCGATTTCTCCGATATAGAAAAAAACACACTCATTATTAGTTTAATTAATTAATTATATAAAATTGATATAAAGATTAGTTTCGATTCGATTCGATCAAAATATTCAAAATATTCAATCCCTTCAAAATACTGCGATATTGACAGAAATAAACACAGCAACCGAAACAACAACAGAAACACTAATTGAAATTCAATCTCAAATATTCAATTCTTTAAATAACCACCACCTGTAGGCGACCACCGAAACTTATTTACTTTCAGCCCTAGTGACTGAAAACATTTTCAGTCACTACTTAGAAAAAGTTTCCCTTTCACATAGGTTTTATTTACTATATATACTAAAATGACATTTTCGTAGCTTGAAGTAGAAAAAACAATTTTTTTGATTGTATTGAACTCTTTTGATATAATTTTAAATCAGAGTATGCTGTTTTATTTGAAATTTTTTGTATGTTCTATTGTGACAGCGTTGCTGATCGTTAGTAGTAATCTAATAATGAAATTATCTAAAAAGTTTGATCTTCTTTATTTGTTGATGCAACAATCTGTGCAACATGCAGCATCATCCCAAATACTTTTGGATTAACCTTTTTAATATTTTCTTTCATATTATTATTACTGTTAGTTCATTTTGATTTATTTTTGTTAATTTTATTGTTATTAAGAGTTTGATCGATTCTCTCCCACCCATTTTTTTTTATCAAACATATGATTCATTTTCGGAGATTATGGGATTAATAGAAATTTTATTACAAAATAAATTTAGTCTTTTTCTTGATTAATTGCAATTTGGTTAAAAAAAAATTAAATCAATAGTACGGCTTTAAAAGTGAAAAAAATACATATTAAACAGAAAAATTTAAACGTTAGTATTTTGATTTCTGTTTATAATAGACCGGGAGGCAGCGTTGCAAATGAAAAAGTCATTTGATGCCGGTTGATTTTTATTTATTTTAATTAATTAACTCCAGCTGATGATAAATTTGGCGGTCAGCTGCTAAAGTAGTGGGGGGTGTGGTTGTGGGAGACTTTTAAACTGGTAAAAAAAACGAATTCCAAAAGTAATTTGATGCCACTTCAAAATTTGTATGATGCATGTTTACACCATAACAATTGAAAAAAAAGTCGTCAGCTGATTGGCGGATGGGGGATTATACGTCAGCTCCTCGTATACATCAGTATATAAATGCAATATAGTCAAGACCTTTCTGCATAGGATCTTGATAAAACTTTGGCAAATGATCCAGGTTCACTTGAAAATGGAAAATCTGAATTAATTTTTAATTTGGACAAAATGGCGGGGGGTCTCCCGAACACCTCTAAATTTAAATCTTCAATAACTTCTAATCCCGACTTATGATCTTATGGAAACTTGGTATATACATTTTTAATACTGTTTCCAATATTTCTGCGTACTAACTTCCGGTTTGACACTTCCGGTTAAAAAGTTTTTTTTCCAGGTGTTTATCCCTACTGTAGCCTACAATTACCGATCGATTTTCATGAAACGTTGGTAAACGCTTTCAAGTAACATGAAAAACATTTTGTTAGCTTTTGGAGTACATTGGATAAAGGGTTGGGGAGTCCACCATACAACAGATGGTTTTTTCCACAGTGTTTTTTATGTTTGTTGGGAGCATAAAACATTCGTTCAGGAATGAATTTTGACGACACTTTGCAAAAAGATGCAAATATGTATGGCAAGAAACTGATTAGTTTTTGAGCGATAGTTAGCCAAGTTGTGAGGGGTCACCCAAACACCTGTTTTTTTTAAAGCTTAATAACATCTGCACCTGATAATCGAATTGGATGAAACTTGGTACATAAACATTTGGTACGGTTCACAAAAGTTCTGCATCTCAACTTCCGGTTTTTCATTTCCGGTAAAAATCTTTGGTACTCCCAACAAACATTGCAAAAATGGTGACACAATAAGCAGGTGTTCGGGAGGCCCTCCACCACTTATCTCAATATTGTCCAAAAACTAATCAGTTTTTTGTCATTTAAGTCTCCATATTTTTTCAAAGTGTCACTAAAATTGATTAATGAATGAAGTCTGTATGCTCCCAAAACACTTTAAAAACCAAGTGCGAAAAGTCAGCAGATGTATGGTAGACCCCCGCCACTTTGATCAATGTGTCCCAAAAGATGATAACTATTTTTCACTAATTGAAACTTTTTCCATAAGTTTCATCATAATCACTTCATTATTGTAGGCAGTGAAAAAACTTCAAAAAATTACGAACCAAAATTTTTTACCGGAAATGAAAAGCCGGAAGTTGGGATGCAGAACTTTTGTGAACCGTACCAAATGTTTATGTACTAAGTTTCATCCAATTCGATTATCAGGTACAAATGTTATTAAGCTTTAAAAAGAACAGGTATTTGGGGGACCCCCAACCACTTTGTTCACTATCGCTAAAAAACTAATCAGTTTCTTGCCATACATATTTGCATCTTTTTCCAAAGTGCCGTCAAAATTCATTCCCGAACGAATGTTTTATGCTCCCAACAAACATAAAAAACATTGTGGAAAAAACCATCTGTTGTATGGTGGATCCCCCAACCCTTTATCCAATGTACTCCAAAAGCTAACAAAATGTTTTTCATGTTACATGAAAGCGTTTACCAACGTTTCATGAAAATCGATCAGTAATTGTAGGCTACAGTAGGGATAAACACCTGGAAAAAAAACTTTTTAACCGGAACTGTCAAACCGGAAGTTGGTACGCAGAAATATTGGAAACAGTACTAAAAATTTATATACCAAGTTTCCATAAGATCATAAGTCGGGATTAGAAGTTATTGAAGATTTAAATTTAGAGGTGTTCGGGAGACCCCCCGCCATTTTGTCCAAATTAAAAATTAATTCAGATTTTCCATTTTCAAATGAACCTGGATCATTTGCCAAAGTTTCATCAAGTTCCTATGCAGAAAGGTCTTGACTATATTGCATTTTTATACTGATGTATACGAGGAGCTGACGCATAATCCCCCATCCGCCAATCAGCTGACGACTTTTTTTTCAATTGCTATGGTGTAAACATGCATCATACAAATTTTGAAGTGGCATCAAATTACTTTTGGAATTCGTTTTTTTTACCAGTTTAAAACTCCCCCACAACCACACCCCCCGCAAGTCTGACGGCTGACTATTATTTTCTACATCACAAATAATTAATCTATCTATAAAAATTAAATTCAATCGGCGTCAAATCACTAACCAAAATGCAACGCTGCCTCCCGGTCTATAAGTTTTCTAATTATTATAGTGTAGCTAATTTGTTTTTGTTTAGTGTATAGGGTAGCTTTATAGTGAAACTAATTCCACGTGAGCTGTATAGGACGAAAAACAACCTCCTTTAAAATAAACAAGAGATACTGAAGTCGATTCAGATTGTCTTGGAGTGTTAATATAAAAGATATGTCTTAAATTATTTTGAAACCGCTGAGTTTCAATCACATATTTTCTTATTTCTGTAGCGTTTAATCGCGAATCGGAAAGGCGGAAATAAAGAGTATGCCTGAAAATTTGCATAACGGATTTCGAGGGAACCGTTTTAAATACTGTGCGTGATTTTCAACATATAGAGAATAAAACATTTGGCAAAGGTCGAGGAAAAGGCGCAAAAATTTAGTATTTTCTTTTAAAAAATATAATAACAGGATTCATATCATACACATACCATTATATCTACATTTTTCTATTTTTATAAAGTTTTCTTTTCTTTAAAGTAAATAAGGAATTTCCTATTTAGTTTTTATAGGAATATAAACATTCTTTTTGTGTTTTCAAAATAGTAAGTAATCTTAAATTATATTTGCTGATCTACATAAATAATATTTAAATATTAAATAATCTTAGTTATGAAATCATTATAGTTTGAAGATAATCAGTTAAATATTTAGCTACAATTAGTTTATATAATATATATAATTTTGATCAAAATAGGGATTAGTTAAGTTCAGGCTTAAGTTTATGTTTTTTCGATTGTTTTCAAAAATTTTTTTGAAGAAATACATTGTTGAAATGAAATACTAAGAATTTATTTGAGTGAGTTGGTGGCGTATAGGTGTGATGTGATGTGAAGCAGGCAACAATATCTACCATCTCCCAGCACTTTTCCTTTTTTCCCAAAATTTTCCAGCAGCTCTTACAAGATCCTGAAATTATTGGACAATACCCCCCAAATAAAAACATGAGCTTAAGTCGGCGAATCGAGCTGTGTCCACGTACAACTTTTTCAGGATTCTGATTGTGTGCCTGATTTTTTTTTTTAAATCTGGTAACATGACACTATGTTCTTATACACACAAACAAAATTTCACTATATTGTTGTGCTGATTCAAACCTTTTTGCGCAGCGCTGTAAAATTTTCATTATTCGTTATTGTAAGAATGTATACAACAATGCATACTATTATTGTTTTAAAAACAAGCAAAAAAATTCAAACTATTGCGCATGTTCCTCTTTCGAATATTGAAAAGGGCAAAGGTTACTATAATTTAATTTGAATATTAAACTTCTATTGTGAAAACTGAGAACATTAGGTTTTCGATAACTGTTTTTTGATTTCTTATTTGTATGCAAATTTATGCCTTCGGAATTAATCTTGTGTTAATGGTACAAAAAATAAAATAATATTTATTGTTTTTTCTATTTGTTTAACTTGTTTTATCAACAAATTTTAAAGTAATTCAATTTAAATTAATACATGTTGCTTTGTCGGAGGGATACAACCTTGTATTGGGTTCGAGTTTAATGAATTTTATTTTGTCTAAACTTTTGCTCAATAATAAAATAAATCATTTAACAATAAATAAATAACTATTATTCTGAAAATGAAACTAGTTATTATAATTACGCAAATACTAGTTAATTGGAAACTAACCATTTACAATATTTTGTTACAAGGGATAAAAACACCGCTTTTCGTGAGTGAACATTCATTCGCTAGACGCGCTACTGTCTAACCAATTTACCCCGTACTGTTCTAATTAATGCCCTGAGCTTTGTTGATGTTGATAACCAATCGCATCGGTAATGGAGACAATGGCACCTTTCAAAGCTCCTGTCAATATGTTTGCCTCTACGACGTTGATCATTATTATTTTTAACTGCCACTTTGTACCGTTACATACAAGCTTTAGCCTATTGATAGATTGCACGCCAATTGTCAATTGCAGTAAGTGCAGTGGCCCGTTGCATCCTTGGCAGATTGAGTGAAAGCAAAAAAATTTTGGTGAAAAACTAACCGCGTAATCTTCCACAACAATTTAGACGGAGTTCTACTCCTACGCTTTGAATGTTCAATTAAATAATATTATTTGTAATAAGATTGGTTAGACAATTGGTTAGAATATTGACAAATAAATTTTCAACCAATTCTTCTTTTAACGTTCTCAACTTTGTCGTTGACAATTCCCAGCAACTGATGTAAGAATATTTCAGCTGATCAATTTTTTGCAGCTGAATCCCCATATTTTAACTTCATTCAACGTTAAGTTTTTAAAGTATTTCAGGCAAGAACTAATTTTATCCGTTGGTGTTGATCTATAAAATACAGGTAATGATTGACTAAAAATATTCTGCAAGCAATATTAATGCGTTGATAAATGGTCTGAAGTTTTTCCGCAAATCGCTATGATCGACCAACAGCCTCGAGCGATTTTTGTTGCACAAATTTGATTGATTGCACATAATACAAAAGGTACTCATGCTGAAGTTTTGCTCACGATTCAATACTCTTTTAAACGCAGTAATAGCAGATCGATGGCATTTTCAAATTGTTGAGAACTTTCAAAACTAAACAAAGAATCATTCTCTACGCTTCGTTGTTGATTTTTGTTGTCAAATCCAAGATCGCATTTGTTCAAGTCCATGTTCATATATTTTTGCGTATTTGAAGCCAAGCGATTTATATTTCTTCGTTGGAATGAAATAATACACAAATTTGATTAAACTATTTATTCCAATGTTGGTCGTTTTTCAACAAATTCAGAGCCTAACATGCAATTCAAACAAAGGCATGTATGAACAGCGTTGAAAATACTCGTTTGCTGGGAAAACGTAGAATCTTCCAACAGCAAGAGTAGAAAATAGCATTCATCTTGATTCTAAGTATCTGAATATGTCTCTGAATATCGTAGTTTGTTTGATTATGCCAGGTTTTCCGTCTTGTCGCTCTCCTTATTTGAGTCGTTTAAATGATTTTCTTCTTCAACTCCATATTACGTTCACATTTCTGAATACAGCAATGTTTTCGAAAACGCGTTGTTTAATATAACGTAAAAAAAGCAGTCAACGTTGAAGCCAACGGGTTCCGGGTTGCACTTTTTCAACTGTGTAATAAACGTGTTGTTCATTTTTTAAAGATACTGATAAGTGGTAATGAAAGAATTTGCCATGCAGGTTTCTTCTTATGTTTGATGTTGTGCGGCATGTCAGTTTGCATCATCAACGCCAGAAACTCTACTCTAGTATCGAGCCACCAGAATATATTCACACTTAACCTTAACAGACTATGCTCTCACGGCATGAATGCTGCAGACTAGGAAGAATAACAAATTTGAAAAAAGCAAGTAAAGAAAAGTTGCCTCATTTAGAATCCCGGGCTTGATGAATCTCCCATGCCGTAACGGTATGGGTTCAGAAAGCTAATAATCAATGCTAACATCACCCTGAACCTTCTCTGCCAAACATAGATGAACACACTACGCAGAGCAAGCAGGAAATTAAAGCAAAAGGAGTATCAGTTTTAGAGACCGCTTCCACTGCGATTACTTTTCGTAGTTATATAGAATTCTCTTCTAAAAGGAAGAGGCTTTAAAACAAGAATTACTTTAACCTTACTCTCAAAAAAGCCTACTTTCTTTTCCGGTTCATCGATTCAGTGTAAAATAACAACGTATAAAAACTAAAACTAAAACGGAGACCAAATAATAAATTGATGATAAAATATTCAATGATTAAAAAGTATAAAATACAAAATAAATAAAATAAAATATAACTAACGCACTTTCATTTGAAACAAGCTAAAATGTAAAAAAAGGATTCAGTGATCGGGAATGCTTCCTCTTTATGAGAAAAATAGATAAGGAGAAAAATAATTTTATAAGAAAAACTATGGTTCGAATCTACAACTTCCCTCTCTCCCCTAAATGGTAGAAATGAAAATATTTAAATGATAATTAGCCAATTTAAAACAACTATGTAATTGAAATTCTCATTAAATGCAATATTTCACAACTATTTTCCATATAAACCCACCAACTTTTTGATTTTAAAACCACATTAATATCATAAATAATACAATAATAATGTATGACATATTGTGTCATTAAATAATAATTATTTGAATTAAAAACCTTTTGAGAAACCGATAATATTTCATTCGATGGTATAATTACGCTAATTACTTTGTTACAAAAATTAAAAGTTTTAATAAATAACTCAATATCGAAATTTCAATATAGTAAACATCAAAAACACCGAGAGATAATATTAGAGGTATGATATGACATGACAGCGGACACCAATTTTCCTCTTGGAATTGATTTTTTTTTGTCGAATATGTCATTGTATTGCACAAAAATTAAAAAAAAATTTAATATATTCTGTTTATCCATCGAACAAAGGATAACAACAACAAAATTAAGTTTAAATTATTATAACATTAATATGTCATTTTCATAAAATTACAAAAACACCAAAACGGTAACACCATCATCTGAATATTTCCATATATTAATGGAATTATCCGTTTTAATTTGTATTATTTTATTATTACAATGTTGGGTTTAAGGTGAACATTTATTATTTGGTATTTAAATTAGATGTAACAACCGTAATTTTTGGGACTGTACAGTAAGTGGTGTAAAAAGTAACACCACAACAATCTTACTTACAACCTCATCGTAAACCAAAAAAAAAAACGTTAATCCAAATTAAATCCTAGACGAAACATTTTTGAGCATTAAATAAAATTTTATAGTCAGCACAAACATAAAAGCTATAAAATGTATATCATAAATTCTATTGTTTTAATTAAATAACCGAAAAAGATGGATTGGTTGAAAAATGAAATAAGTACAAAGAAAAAATTCACATTTTATGGTTGTGACTGACTGAATGAATCTACAACAACTATTCGTCAAAAATTTATTCAAAATAAAATAAATAAAAAATTTAATTTGTTATGAAACAAAATTAATTTACAAAAACAAAAATAAATTTTTTTTATAGGTTATCAGTCTGGAGCTAATTTTTTTTCGGTCCTTGTATTTAACGTATCATAGAGATACATACTTACTTGGTCAAATGGCATTTGTAATTCAACCAGTTTTTTCCCGGGTTATATCGATGCAAAAACAGAAAAAACAGTAACAGTAATATAGTTAACTCTTTTGTTATGCGATAGATAACTCCATAAAAACGTATTCATTTTGTACTACCAACGTAACGCCACTTTTTATTTTTGATTTGCCTTCACCTGGTGTTAAACACAAAACTGTTTGTATCACGAAAAATTCATAAGTACAACAACAACAATAATATTTCAAAAACTCATACTTCGTTTCCTTTTAAAAATTTAGATTTTAAATTGATGAATTGCATGCCTTCCCGCTAAACATGGTGAATCGTTTACGAACCATTTACGAACCGTTTACGAACCGCATTGTTCGTTTACGGTTCGTAAACGATTCGTAAACGATTCACCATGTTAAGCGGGTTCTTGGTTTGTATTTCATTCCATTTTATATCACGTCGTCTGATGAAGATGTATCCTAAATTTAATTCAGGGTTATTTACATAAAAGGAAAACGGTTGTTAGAACAGTTATATAACTGCCACCACAGTTTCAAATTCTCTTTACACTTGACATTTTCTATATCTTTTCCATGTGATGCATCTGTCTTCTAATGATCTAGGTTCTAAAATGTTTAGTCACAACATGCAGCCACATTTATAAGTTTTCCAAAAATGTTTTTAACGCAGCCCTTTTATCGCTGCCATTATTAAGAAACTAGGATTAGATTTGTAATGAAATGTGGACCTGCTAGTGAAACACTGACAGAATCAACCGGAGCACTGCGTAAGTAATTTCCCCCAAGTCAGTACAAAAAATCAGATATGTACGCAAATGAAACTATGTAAACGGAATGAAATAAGCAAAGACAACGAACAGAGACTTTAGGTCTGATGACCCTAAAGACCGAAGAAACAGATCATGACACACAACACTATAACTACAACTATTACATTTAACAAATATTAGTTATAGGTTTCACACACCCCATGATTTAAATCATCCTTTGTAACTAAATTGTTCACCAATCAATATTCTAATAAGCTGTTGACAAGGTTGACCAATAAATTATTGACAATGTTGACCAAGAAATTTTTATGATCAATTTTTTACAAGGTTGACCAATAAATTGTTCTAATAAATTGTTGACGATGTTGGCCAATAAATCGTTGACAATGTTGACCAATAAATTTCTAATAAATTGTTGGTAATGTTGACCAATAAATTGTTGACAATGTTAACCAATAAAGTGTTCTAATAAATTGTTGACGATGTTCACCAAAAAGTTGTTATAATAAACTGTTGGCAACGTTAACCAATAAGTTTTCCAAAAAATTGCTGATAATGTTGACCAATAAATTGTTCTAATAAATGGTCGACAATGCTGAACTCGAAAACACTCCAAAATTAACAAAACATTTACAAATCAACAAAAAAAAAATGATACAAATATTTCAGTTAAATGTTTGTATTAGCTTATAACGTTATAAGTAAGTAAGATTTTAATGTTTCTTCGATCTTGAATATACACGTAAGATTGTTCTGTTACAAAAAAAAAATTACTAAACAGTTAATTGAACGACGTTAATTTAATTAATCAATTTTTATATTTCTAATCATTTTTCTAATCTATCATTTTTCTAACTAAAAGTGTGAGAAAAAAAAATACAAAATACTTTTTTTGATTTTTCTCATTTGAGTGTTTTCACAGCACTCCACAAAAATCAATCATTAATCAACAGCATATCAAAATGAGACAGCAATCGAAAAAAGAAATATCATTGCAAACAGGGTTGAACACAAGATATGAAAAAAAACGATAAGTTGTATTGAACGCGTTGATTCAAGTACAAGAAAGTTGTTTAGACAAATGAAATTTTACAGGGTAAACATCTTCGTAACAGATTTAAAGATATGTCAATTCCTCACCATTAATACTTTTTTTTTCGTTGTTGCCAGGTTTTGGTTTTGTGAGAGAAATATTAACACAATTGTAGTAGTTTTAATTATGTATTTAGACATCTTTTTGAATTAAAAAGTTAGCTTAGTTGCCCAACCTGAAACTGGTTGCATCTTAATTAACTGGTAGAAACAAATTTGATTATAAATATAAATAGAAAAATTTTTGCGGTGTGGTATAAAATAAGTTTTAATAAAAATATAAAAGTGTTATGTTTTCAATTATTTATTTAATCAGATAAAACAATTATTTTTAATAAAAGTAATATTGTTTTGTGAATAAAGAGATAAATTAATCGATGATGTGTGTGACGAATTTAATACGCAATTGTCTTAGATCATTTCATTCCTTTCATTAGACGCGATTTTTTTTTAAATTATTAGCTTTTGCATAAAATTTGTCTTTGCTAATCTATTATTTCACATGATCGAGCGATAATAGTAAACGATAATTCAGCGATATTAAATAGTTCGCCAGGTAAACAAACAAACTCAGAAAAACAAAATAATGTTAATATTCGACTCTAATTAAACTTGAAAAAAACTCATATTACCATCGTTCTTTACTAATTATCAAAAAATACACCTCCCCCACTAAATCAATACAGTCACCTTCCTATAACTTTTTTGTTCATAAAGAAAATTATAATCATCGATAATATTTTTTGGCGTAAACAACAAAAACAAAAAGGAAAACACCAATAAATAAAAACTTTTAATTCATTTAAAAAATTTAACAAATTATCACAAATTTTCTATAAAACTCATCATGTAATAAATAATTCAAAAACTTTTTTTGTTATTTAAAAACAGAAAAAAAAACATTTCATAAAACAACCATTAAACTCACTCATTCCACCAACAATTCCTACCAACCCTTTTTATATTAAAATGAGTCCCTAAAAAAAATTTGTTTTTTTCTTATTTTGACATTTTAACCTACTTTTAATTTTTTTTTCTTTCCAAAATGAATTTAAAATTAAAGGATTATATTACAACAAAAATAATAATTATTCATCAACTTATTTTTTTCATCTTGTTATTATAATTTTGTTCCTATTATTATTATTAATATTATTCTTTAAAAATATTAATTAATTTAATAATAACATAGAAACAAATGTTATACTTTGTTTTTTGCGTTCGGTTTTTCGATGTGGAAACTGTAATGTATACTTTATTAATGCTAATGAGAGTAAACCACAAAAAAATGTATATTTTATAAAAAGAGGTAAAATCTTTTTAAATTTTTTGGGCTTTAAAGGGTTAAATGAAAGAAATGGTGCCAACCAGTGAATCCACTCACTATGTGTGTATTCTTAAAATAATGTTCAATTAATTTTTTATCAACATTTAGGCTGCGTATTTTGTACTTACAGCTTAATAATGGTTTGGTTAGCGGTTATGAGGAAAATCAAGGCCATCAAATCTAAAATATTTATTCAGAAGGATATTTTTTGTATCGTAAATATGGAGTAATAAAAACAAAGGATCGTAATAACTTTTCGTTTAATTAAATTTGTATTTATATTTTTAAGGAGTTGAGAAGATGTTGTTGAAAAAGTTTGGCGGTCAAATTTTTGATTAAAATTGTATTTATAGGTTAAAAGAAGTTATAGATAATTTCTTTCATGATTTTACAAATCACAATATCATTTTTTATATAAAAGCAAAACATTCGATATTCAAAGCGTGATTTTTGACGCCATCCATAAGCAAAAAATAATGAACTATGCCACATACAAAAAAATGGGTTATTGTTTTGATTCATTTTTGTTTATATGGAGTTTAATATTTCAAAATGGCTATTTTTTCTGTGATAAAAACAACTAAGAAACTATCACAGTTAACGTTATCATGTTGGAGTGCCACTGTTGGCATTGAGTGATATTATGTAAAAGAAGTTTTTTCTTTGTTTGAATAATAAACTGCCAACTTCGGGATTATGTTAACAAAACTATAATTTGGTTTTCAGTATACAACTTGTTAAAACATAAATTTTAAATAAAACAATCTCGTTAAAATATTTCCTCATAAGTCATGGCTTCAATCAATTTTCAATTTTTTTCAATTTCATACTTCGTTTATAGAATTTAATTTAAATATCGAAATCTCATGTACATTCATTTCGGTCAATGATGATAAACTCATCCCGACTCCGTCTGCTAATATTTGAAATATAAAAAAATTCAACGAACGAAAATGATTACAAAGAAAAAAAATGATTAGAACTGGAAGAGTATCAGACATTTCTCCAAAACTTTAAAATTGAGGCACCTATTTACTATGTTCTTTTCTTCGTTAATTAACTGCGAATACAAAACATCCTGAAAAGAAAAACAATAACTTTCGTTGGCTGAATGAACAATTTATTAATATTACAAAAAACATTCGTAATATTAATAATTTGTTCAATAAACCAACAAAATTGTTGCCGTTTTTTTCAGTTTGCAAAATCAAAGTTTATATTTAGCTTCATTTTTTGTTATGTTATGTAAACATATTAAGTTGTCTGAATAAAATAAGTTTAAGCTCGCGATAACTCCAAAATTCCGTATCTAAATACAGAATTTTCTCGAATACTTAAATCAAAACATATTCAAAAATATTTACATGCTAATCCTATCCATCAACAGTTTACTTTTTAAGTTTAGATTATACATAATCTTAGTTTTAATCCTATGTTGTTAGCATAGTGTGAGTAACACTGCTCAACGTTCATTCAATTTTAAAATTCTTTAAAAAAACTCACATTAAATTTAATCGTATTTTTTAAGCTACAATCTCCAAATTTGTTTTTTTCAACTTGTTCTTTTTTTTGCAGCCGATAACAAAATTGTCGTTATACATATATACGAATTACGATTATATTTTTTCTTAATTTCCGTTTTTTGGATTTTCGCCTTAAAATTTGTTTTATCTTGAAAATTAAGAATATAGTTGCTCAAATTCGTTTTCCATTTTGGCTTCTCAAATATTTGTGAGAAAATTTGAAATCGATGAATGTGCGCGCTGTGATGCAGATATTCATTTTTAAGCTGGTTTAAATGAAGGATGAAGAATGATCATAAATTTGGGTAGAATAGATCACTTGATTTTTTGGCTTTTAATTAATTGAAGTAAAGTTTTGGAAATAAAAATGTGCGTTGTACAATGTACACATTATTTGTTGTAATACTGCATTGTACAAATATTTTTACATTTGTAGGAAAAAACTTTACGAAAAACGAATGGTCATATTGGTTAGTTGGTGTTCCAGGTTGACATCAACAAGACTAGAAGGCAGACGAGATACCTTTTTTCTTACATTTGTTAACAATGGAATTGGAGTTGATATCATCCGCCTTAAGTTAGAAACTGTTTACAAACAATGCAATTTTTTTATAATATTTAACCATATACCACCGCCCCCCTCCCTCCAAGATTGTAACAGATTTCAGGCCACATCTGCTTCTGCCTTAACAAATTTTAGATTTATTCAGATCGGTTTGTGTTGATTTGTAAAATATTTTTTTTAACTTTTGATCTACGAGTATGACGATCCGGGTATGCTCGATGTGTGCTCCGATCCGTGCTTTTGTCATATAAGCTAACGTGAACTATCACATACTACCATATTTCAAAAACTTTCAATTCTATATCTGGGCTGGGATGGCTCATGATGGAGGAATTTGCCACTAACGGTTCTTCAACAAAACCAAAGAGAACTTGATGTTTCAAGTATTTTCTATATGGTTTCTTTTACCCGCGTAATTCAGTTTTCAAATTTATTTATTTATAAAGATATTTATTTATAAATGTGTGTTAATTTAGATTTGATCTGATGAAGATGTATCGTTAATATATTTTAGAATTATATAGGTAAAATGCAAAGGGTTGCTAGAATTGTTACAAACGGTTTTTTCCGTGCATCATAAATACGGTGTCCATATTTTTGGAGTGAAATTAGGAACAAAATACATCAGCTCCCGGGTAATGCAACAAGTGTTTCATGTATCGTGTGATAGCTAAGCACATCTACCACAGTATTTCAAATTAGCCATTAACTACTGCTGTTCTGTTTGTCAAAACGAAATACAACAATACAAAAACATATATTATTTCTGACAACCATGTGACGTCCTTGGCTCTGTGTGGATATAGTATGGAAGTGATGCCAAAATCCACAGAAAACTGCAGTAACCAAATGTGTCATATCTTGTGTGATTATCTGACCACACTGGGTATAAGGCAATGTAGGAGAAAACTTTCTAGAAACGAAAGGTATCGGCATGAAATTTATGGTGTTACCTTTATTTATGGTGTCTGGACCTATTGCTAAAAATAACGATAGGAATAAATTAGGAAGACTACACGCCAAGAGATTTTACGTTCCGACTAGCGAAAGTCCTGTGGATTCGAGTATGAACCTCTCTCAAGCCAACATAAATTAATCAGTATGCACGCATTCGAGAATATATAGACAGACCAAGAAAAAAAACATATAAAAGAGACTCTCGAGTCACACCCACACCAATACTATACTTTAGAAAAATGAATAATAATATCTAATAAAAGAATGACTCACCCCATGATGATAGAATATCCCACCTTTCAGCACCTGTTTTTGCCTTAGCCGCTCATTTTACTTTAAATAGGTGACGCAAAAAGCTATTGTTGTTAATACTAGTGATGTAAGTATTTGATCAAAAATGCTGTGAAATAATCATAAAACTAATAGAATTGTTGTTGTTGACATATAATGGCGTTGTAATTACTTGATCAAGCCGTTGTTGATAACAATAGTGATGTGAAGATTTGATTAGTGATGACAATATTTAATCAAGCGAGCTGCTATTGATAATAATAGTAATATGATATGCAATTGCTAGATAGTTAAATGATAATACAAAAGGCACTAGTATAATTGATCTACTTAATGTTGGGTGCTGATTATAAAAAATGAATGTTGGCAATTGATGGATGTTTGAACAATTTATAATAATGACTGATGAAGTAAAAATTGTCGGCATTAGTAGAATTGATAAACTTAATGTTGAGTTCTGACAAAAAAAATACATATAGGCAATTGATGGATTTATCTAATGAGTTTTGAATGAGGAACAAATTCTGAAAGATGCCAACAGTGGTTGAATTAATTACTGTGTTCAATGAGATTGTCAAAAATACCTGTTGACTATCGTTGAAATTGCCCACGTAAGTAAAAAACGAAATATTTAAAATTCCATATTCGAGTTACAACGGAAGATTTATTCAAATAGAAACAGGACATCCATTGCAAAATATTGTAGAGATTGGACTTTTGTAAAAATAATTCGGAATCCTGACCCTGGAAATTTCTTATTTTATCACAGTTTTTTTTTCAAAAAAAGAGAACTCAAGGTTGCATATAAAAAGAAGAAATTTAACAAAAATAACAAAACAACAAAAATTATATAAACTAACCAAAAATTACATCAATCACTCAGAAATTATATAAAATAAATTAAAAATACTTACATTAATGTTTTCTTCCAAAAGGCAAACCCAAAATCACCAACGACAAGAATTGCACAATCCTTCTCGCATCAATCGTAAACTTTACGTTTTTCTAGATCACACTTCTTAAATTGCACCCAAATTTTGAAATTTAGTCGATGCATCTGGATCATTTATATTTTTATCCGGATGCAATTCTTCAGCTAAATGTTGTCTTTACAGGAATTAACACCTTAACCATATACATAACTCAAATCAATAACTCAGAAATAGTGATTTAATTTCACCAATCTTATCACTGCAAAGTAACAGACCATCTGTATCACATGTATTTCTTTTTGGCTTACTATATGATATCAGCACTATATACACTCACTATATACACTATATACTATATACGCACTATATACAACAAATGTATTTGCATATTTATTTGCCAATCTATCATAATTCTCATCCGCATGCATCGATGATTTCTAATACCAAAGAAATTAAATTATATAATGTCGATTAGCCAAGAGATATATCTTTATTTAAAATTTTCTTTCATTATAAAATTACACTTGTAATCACAAAATTTGAAACTTCCACAAATGTTTTAACTAGATTTAAGTTTACTCGTTATATCACTTAATGTTTACCATTTTATTTAATTTTACATAATATTCTGACCGAATAAAATGGTCAAGTATATATAGTAAAATACTTCTATATTTATTATCCCTTCCATCGTATACAAATTATAAATTTTTCATTTCAAATCTCCATCTCCATATCATCTCAAAAAACAGTTCTATTCAAACGAGAAAATATTCCCCTTAAAATACAAAATTGCACAACTGTATATAACAATATGACTAAGCTTTACATAACAAAAAAAATATTCATCATATATGTAGACAAAAAAAAAACATCTAATTGACATTTTGACGTGATCATAAAAAAAAAAATCAACTGAGAAATAAAATGTTAAAATATTAGTGATACAAACACTTAATTGTTTGTTTCATTTTAATAGGCCGGACTTGAAATAAATTGGCAAATTATTAGCGAATTTCTTTATATATGAATATTCTTAGTTCTAGAGAAATATTTGAAATAGTCAGTCGTCACAATACTACTAGCTAGTAACACGACTATTCCCAAAAAATATCCCACACTTTTGCTGCTAATACGACATCGCTATAATAACCACCCTAATGATGCTATTGGCTAAAAACATTATGTGACACGATTGTATTTAATACAAAATTCTGCTTACAAAATTTTGTATAAACTTTCGCTCAATTAAACAAATTAATATTAAAAATCTATAACTTATGGCTTTGTGTCATGTTTAATTGTTTAATTCCACGGCATGGTACTCGATATCACTTGAAAGCATCACGAAACAAAACAGTTACACATATATCCCGATTATATTCTTTATTTACAATCTATTGAATTAATTTTGATCAAGTTTCCCTTTTTTCACATTCAAATGTCATATGGCTGTATGTATTTGACATAACCCATACAGCCATGATAACTAGAATTTAGCAATTATGTATCAAGCAAAAGACGATAATTCATGTGTCTCGGATAAATTGATTTGAGAAATAAGATTAATTTCTGATTAAGACAGTATTTTACTGAATAAAATTTCATAGGGTGAACAGTTTCGTAACAAAGTTTACAGAATATCCCTTGATATTCCTCATACGAGTTTAATAAGCATAATCAGTAACGCAAACTTTAGTCAAATGAATAGTTTCTCATTCTTTGATCCGAATTATCTTGAATTTTTTTTTTATTTTTATGGGCTTTAAAGTGCTTTTTATGCGAAGGTTTTGTTTCTTTAAATGAGAAACCGAAATAAAACTGACCGATTTTGCTATGGTATATTTTGCAAAAAGAAATGTCATTGATGTATTGCATAAGTTTAGATATCATGGTAAGAATCTCAAAAATAATCAGTTTTGTCGTAGGAAAAAAGTAACTAAATTCATATTTCTACGCAAAGAATAATCGAAATTTTAAAACGATTATTTTTTGGCCAGAAATTGGAATAGTCCCTTCGATTTAATATGAGATGTAAATTAAAATTAATTCAATATTCAATATTCAAACTTCAATATTCAATTATCAATATTCAATATTCAATATTCTATATTTAATATTCAATATTCAATATTCAATATTCAATATTCAATATTCAAACTATTTGTCAACTTCAGAGAATGCCCAATTTTGATTTTTTATTTCATGATTTCTCATACTCCTGACTACAATATCCAACGTCAGAACTTATGGAATCCCGTTGAATAAGATTTACCGAAAAATCTTTTGAATGGTTTAAAACAGCTCTAAATTAAATTGCTAAGGAACGTCAAAATCAAATAGAAAATGACAGAAGTATTTTATTTGAAAAGATCTTTTAGAATGATTTGACTGAAACTGCTACTGCTTGTTCGATCCACTTAACATATAAATACAGTTTGAATATTAAATATTGAATATTGAATATAAAACATTGAATATTGAATATTGAATATTGAATATTGAATATTGTATATTGAATATTGAATATTGAATATTGAATATTGAATATTGAATATTGAATATTGAATATTGAATATTGTATATTGAATATTGAATATTGAATATTGAATATTGAATACTGAATATTGAATACTGAATATTGAGGATTGAATATTGAATATTGAATATTGAATATTGAATATTGAATATTGAATATTGAATATTGAATATTGAATATTGAATATTGAATATTGAATATTGAATATTGAATATTGAATATTGAATATTGAATATTGAATATTGAATATTGAATATTGAATATTGAATATTGAATATTGAATATTGAATATTGAATATTGAATATTGAATATTGAATATTGAATATTGAATATTGAATATTGAATATTGAATATTGAATATTGAATATTGAATATTGAATATTGAATATTAAATATTGAATATTGGATATTGAATATTGAATATTGAATATTGAATATTGAATATTGAATATTGAATATTGAATATTCCATATCGTTGAATATTGAATATTGACTATTGATAATTAAATATTGAAGTTTGAAAATTGAATATTGAATTAATTTTAATTTGCATCTCATATTAAATCGAAGCGACTATTCCAATTTCTGGCCAAAAAATAATCGTTTTAAAATTTCGATTTTTGTTCTGGTGCATAGAAAAAAGATCTTTAGATTTCCTCCTATATTTTTTATTTTGCCTGGTATTTAAAAATTATTTTTAGCGAATTTATGATTAGTGAGCAACCTGAGTGAATAGACCAGAAAAAAATATCAACCCACAATAACGAATGGCCAAGCTAGTTAGCTTAGTGCAAGGATTTCAATCCCACCAATTATAAATCCCTGGAACCTAGCTTATAGGCTAAGAGTTGAAGTCTAATGTTAGTTATCAATTTCTTCAGAGAACCCGTTAAGAATCACAAAAAAAACTAATTCATGCAAATATCTTATTTCAATAAGCCTTAAAGCCTATAAATTAATTCAATTTTATTCAAATTCTATAAATTCATGGTTCACAAAAACTTAATTAAATTGTAATTGGTCAAATTGCACAAAAAAAATTATGAAAATATGACGAATTAATCAAATTTAATTTCAATTTATAAAAATAACGGATAAATCTGGTTGAACTTTTTATTACTCTAAATCGAAAATTTATCATAACAACACAATCTAGGGGTTGATTTTTATTTTAAATTTATTTTAAATGAAATTTAATTTTTCTTTCACCAGAACAAGGGTAGCGATAGGAAAATTGTATATTTTTTGTACACTTATTTATTTATATATTTATTTATTTTTTGTTTGTTTTGTAACAAATTATTCAATCTTTAATTACTTACTCATTTCCTTCCACAAAAAAATTAAAATAACTTTGTTTTCAAAGGAAATTACTGAAAGAAACAAAATAAAAATGGGCTTTGGGAAGTCATTATTGAAATGGGGAAAACTTGATTTTTTGATTTCGTGGAAAATTGTTAATATAATTTTATGTAGGACTGATTGAAAATTTATAAATTTTAGCGACAAATCAAATTAAAAAATGATTGGCAAATTCAAACAATCATAAAAATAAAATTATTAATTTTTGGTTTACTTTTAATGTTCTATTAATTTCACCAAAAAACCCGTTAAAAATGCAATTTTTATATGTAACGGTTTCATTACGATAGTAAAAGTTTTATTTAGTTTTGATTATTAAATAGAAGCAATGAATTTGACCATTAAATTAAAAACTATTAAAATTTTGTTAAATTAATATTTTTGATTGCTATTAAAATTTATAGATATATTTTTTTGATAATAGAATTTTAATGTTTAATTTTTTTTATGTAATTGAATTGATTTTCACGTTTTTCATTTACAAAAACAAATACACAAACCCTCTACCTTCCAACTACCTTTTTATTTTAACAATTTTGTACTTTGCCCAATTTTCTGTACATCTCGATTTAAAATATTAAAATTAAATTAAAGAACTTAACGCAGAATGTTGACAATATTTTTCATTTTTAATTTAAATTTAATTAAAAATTTATTAAATTAAAAATATTTTTATTACATTAGGTAACTTTTATGGGTTATGGAGGTATGGAATGTTGAAAAAATAGTAATAAAAAAACAGATCATCAATTCAATCTGATTTCTATCATATTGCCTCAACTGCCTGCCTTATCCTTTTAAAGAAAAAAGGTTCAATTTAGAGATATGAATAATTTTTGAGTTTGAGCAAAAAAAAATAAAACTTGTGTGTTTTTTCATCTAAACTTCCATCTGTTGTAAATTTTTGAATATTTTATTTATCAAGAAAATTGAATAACGAAATCTAAAAAATACAGACGACGTTCAAGAAAATTAAAGATTTATTTTTAATAAAATTTGAGACATGTGAGAAAGTTAATACAGGAAAATAGTAAAACTTCTGTTTCAACCTTAAATATATAAAGCTAGTTGAACTATATCCTCCTTCTCTTCTTCCAACAAAAGATTGAACCCACAAGACATAATGTCGATAAAACGAAACAAATTTTAAAAGAAAATTTTAAGTTCTTGACAAGGGTTTGATTTAAAAATAAAGGATAAAAAATGGGTGAAGTCATTCTATTTTTTTTAATTTTACATAGATAAAACAAGATCTAATTTTTAACATTTTTTTGTGTTTTTATGTTCAAAAACTAAAAAAAGTAGTCGAATAAAAGAAGAATGAATGTCAATCGGTTGATCGGCGGAGGGACATGAAAAGTTTAAAGTTACCACATCGATCCAACAGTTTAAAAAATTTAAGATTTTGTCAATTTTTATTAGATTTTTTGCAATCTATTTTTCCATACTGATAATTGTTGACTAAATATGACAATCAGATTACTATGGTGAGGCTTCTTGCAACACAGTAGGTGTCAACAACATGCAACTCAACCGACAAATTGACAAACCGTTACGTATCATTCTAGAATGGATATCCCTACCTTTAATATTTTATCTAATAAAGACAAACGCTGGGTAAGTCCAAACCCAACCCTGGAACCCCTTCCATCGGTTAGTAAGAATCTTTGGATCGTACCACACATTGCTTTTGAAAATTCATGGAATAATCAGTGGAATCAATTATTAGAAATACACAAGAACTCTACCTAATGGCTTAATGGGCGGTTGATATAAGAAGGAAAAATGCATTGCTGATTTGTTATTGATTTTTCATTGAATTGGTTAGTGCTCATAATTCCAGTTTTCATTTCATGTCCATTGTCCCTCAAAGAAGGCTTTCAGTATTAATGATCTGTTTAATTGAACAAACGGTTTAAGAATTCCAGGATGTTTAGTAAATACTTTCGTCTTTTTTGAAAAAAAATCAATTGTCTGAGTTTATCTATTATGGTCTATTTTATGTAGTTATAGCCTTATTTTCACTAATTTTGATTAAATGGATATCCAGAGCTTGCATCGAGGATATTTAAAATAAAAAATGTTTTGGTAAAAATATGAAGATGCGTCTGGCCACAACCTGAGTGGAAGTTTAAGTTGTACACTTCCAGATGACAGATCCAGACACACGAGGAGACAAAATTGGCTAAAGATAAAGTCTTGGTCGATGAAAATTTTCAGTGTATTTTTCTTAAACGAAGATAGCGCAATATCTAATCGGAAAGCGAAACTTTTCTTTACATGCGGCGTAGTAGATTTCAAATTTATTTAATTTGTTATGAAGACAAAACTGACAATCACTATTCAGATGGCCTGGACAAGCTTGAATTTTACGCAAGGCAACAATAATAAACAATCAGTTATAAACAATTGAAACACAGATATAAGCTTTTCCTGTTAAACGGCTGCTTTTTTCGAGATAAATCCAGACAACAAATCGATGCTTCAAATATGGTTTCGGAAGCAACTGATAAAAAGCAAATATATTAATTATGGGTAGTACAAAAAGCAATACTAGTTACACTATTACGGCTTTTACTCGAAAGGAGCTAAAAATGGAATGGGAATTAAAAATTGTAGAAATGTCAAAGAATTAGTTGCTGTAATTCTTGATTTTAGAAACAGTTGATGATAAAAGTAATTTTGATTATGTTAAAAAGAATATAAGATTTCCCATATGAACCCAAGTGAGAAAAGTTATAAAAACAATTTTAGTAACAGAAAAAGGAAAAACTGATAAGTTTGTGTATAACTGAGGTTTTAAAAAGGCAGGTTTGCGTACGTTTATTAATGAAGAAAAGAAATGCTCAAAGGTAGTATTTAAAAAATTAAAAAAACTAGTGAGAACATTAGTGAATTATTACTGTAGTGAAAATGGAGTTCAAAAGTTGGAGGGTTTGTACCTTTAATGAAAGTTTTTTTCAGGGGCACATTGCAAATATGTTTGAGAACAAATGCAGACAATTTTGGTTAAAAACTCCAAGGAGCCAAGTAGTTTGCCGTGGCATTTCCCGATTTTAGTAGTGTCAAAAATATGCAATGGGCGTTGAAAAATGGAGAGTAGTAACCGACTTTCGGCAAATACATAACAATGGATTCTTTACAAATTACGTAATATTCCTCGTAACAAATGGTAACAAGCTATACAAAGAAAATTGTGTTCCCACCTTAACATATTTGCAACTTCCATCACATAAGGACGTCACGAAATTTTTGAACAGCCCCCAAAAGAATTCAAAATAATTATATTTCGCTGAATACAATTGAAATTTTAAACACGTTTGATAAAGCATGATACAAAACATTACAATATTTAGCAAGATAGGGTTCACTGCAAGTATAATCTGAAATTTCAGCACATGCACATACCAACGAGTAAACAATTCACGGCTAAAAAAAATTGTGCTCTGAATGTTAACGTAAACGTTATAGATTCTGTGGTACATGCTGAAGGTTGATATGAGAAAACCTGTATTTTTGATCGAAATCTGGTTCCCTGTGTGTTTAAAATTTCAGCCTATAAGTCATAAACCATAAACAAATAAATTAATTTTCTTTTTTTTATAGTTTGGAGGTTAATCACTTATGTTTTAGTCCTCTAATGCTTGATGCATGTGTTAACCATAAAATAAAGTTAGAAGGTTGGTAGTTAAGGACTTGAGATAGGATCAATTACTCGTGGTTCTAGAGGATCCACGTAATGGAGGTATGAAGCCATTAATTTCTTTAGAGCATTTACCTTAATAGTATCTATAATATAGTGTAATAGCTCCAACCACTCTTCTACGATGCAGCAAATCCATACCCGATGTTATTAAAGAATCATCAATAAACTTCGGTGCACGCCTGTGAACTCTCTGAAAATTTAAAGCGGTTTCTAGTGCTGCAGCCGTATATTTATGTTTTATAGATCGTAGAAATTTGAGATGAAGAATAAAAGTTTTTACAGCCACGTTAGCAGCTTAGTTATTGGAACCCCCATTTTGCCACGGAAAGAATACGATTATGCCATATAGTTTGTGATTAGTTATTAGTACCCAATAGTTTAAGTACAGGTGAGTTTAATAATGGTAGCCTGGAAAAAGTTGCACTGGAGGTAAACAGTGGGGTATGATGGGACGAATCACACAACTTCGTCTTCATAGAATTAAATGTAACAAGATTCCGTTCACACCAGTCCAGAACTAATGCAAGATTCACAATCAAGAATTCAACTATTTATCTACGACGATAATTAATAGTTAGACTAGAAGGCTGTTTTTTTAAAGAATAGGAATGAAAGATACATACTGTCGTCGGAAAAGCTAAATAATGGCATTGTGGTAATAGATAACAAATTGTTGATAATCTTCTGGGAATCCCACTACTCTTATAAATCTCTAGGATAAAAAATCTTCTAATAAACAGATCAAGGTCTTACAGACTCCAGATGAAATTAATTTGTTAATAAAAACCCGATGCTAAACTCTGTCAAACGCATAAGACATGCAGGAAAATTATGTGAGACTCGCCAAAGTGATGGATTGCTTTACTCCTTTTCTCCGTGAGGGCTAACATTATGTCACCAGTAGATCGTGCTTTATGAAATCTATACTTTCAGTTGTGCTGAGTAAGATAAGATTAAGCAGTGCTTAAGATCTAGATTAAGCAGTGCTGACCGCAAAGTTCTTGGACGAAAACAAATTTTAATCATTGATGATTGAACAGGCGGAATGTTCGGCGGCTATATACCGTAATCATTGACCAAAGAGTTAGCAGCAAAATTTATCGCAAGCTGGTCTGCCCTCGTTTTGGTTTCGTTAACAGAGTTGCCCTTTGATAATGTTTTTGCCAACCTCTCTTTGGCGATCAATCAATAGTTTATTTTTGTCAAAATATTGAACGTAATAAATCCTCAACTTAACATTTCCTTTGATGCCATTAAAAAATATCAAACATATCACAGAGAAGAACTGTCAAACCAGACCCCTCCCAAATAAGAAGTTTGACTTCCTTGAATCTTGGTATCAACAGCTTACTTCGGAAGCAGTGAAGAATAATTTAAGAAAGATTACATTCGCTTCAGACAAGACCTTCAAAAGACTTTGACAATCTGTTATCCCCCAGACAAATAAACATGTACGATTAGCTCAGCTAGATGCAATAAAAGTCCAATGAATGTTTTATGAACTAAATCAACCTCAAAAATAATTAAAAATATCTGATAATGATAGATAAATCCCCTGAAAATCTCAAATGATTTAATTTTTTATGTAACTAATTCAATCAAATTTTCTAACCTCAAAATGAATTTACTAAATTAAAACCTACTTTTTCCTTTTTAACATTACGATAACCAAAGGACGCATGAAAATTTAACGACCGTCATTTTATTATAAAATTATTACATAATAAATATAATCGTTTTGTTCTTAATAAACCAAATTACAATATTAGACCATAAATATGTTATAAGCAACGTTATGCAAACATAAAGTTATTTATTATAAAAGTTTAATAACAAAATTTGACGTTGAACAACAACAACATAAATGTTATTACAAAATGTTATTATTAAGGAAATCACAGGGGAAAATTATAAAAATTTTCCATGATTTATAAAAGTTTAAATTTTTAGGTTATAACTACGTTTATTTTTAAATGTCTATGTCTATAATACACAAGGAAAACTAACAGTGATGGTAGTTCATGGAAAATAGAGACATGGAGAAATTGAGTAACATCGCCTGGGTGGCGTAGTTAGATAGCGTGTCTGCCAAAGGATTCGAATCAAGGCACTAATGAGGTATGTAAGTTCAACTCCCGAAACACGTAAAATAGAAAACAGGAGTTTTTCCGAGAAAATCCAAAATATACTTTTGAATTGAAATTGTCAAATGATTTCCTTAATTACTTGAGTTTAAGTGCTCACAAAACAAATCCCTATAATAATTCAAAACTTATTCAAACATGCAAATCTAGTGCATTATAAATTCTAGACCAAATTTCATATATAAGTTTTTGGAAAACAAAATTTCGCGTTCATCAACATCGTAGAACGCATTTTGTTGTGGGACCTAGGTCTTAAAAGGTTTGAGGCAAAAAAGCGTAGCTCTGTGGTGTTTGTCTATCTTTTGTTCTAGTCTATTACATTTTCCCTACGTCAGAATTTTTACACCAGGTTATTTTCTTAAGAAATTATTCTATGCTTCAGGTCTTCATCACAAGGCAGTAAAACCTGATAAGTGTCAGTGACATATCCAAAGGTTATTTTGGGGACCCTATTTTATATAAAAATTATGTTTTTTGCAAAAGATAACCGGGTTACAAATGCTGTAATTATAAAATATAATTATAAGTTTTAGGCATATTAGGCCAGGAAAAATAGTATTTTAACAACAAAAAAAATCGTTACAGCAAACTGACAGCGGGATATTGTAGAACACGATATTGTAAAAGAGGGAAACATAAATCGAACCAGCAGCTGCTATCCGGGGGAGAATGGGGAGGGTTTTTAGGGGTTGAAAAAGGTTTTTCGTGATTTCTGGCTAAACCGTGCATACTATCAAAAAGAGTTATATGTAAAAGTTGTAGGGAATAAAAAGATCTACACTTTTTGTACGGACCATTTTTACCCTCACCTCAACATTTTTCGAAAAAAATGCGAAAAACCGATTTTTTTCTTTTTTCTTGTTTTCTTTTACAAAAAAAATTTTATGAAGTTCAAATTTTGGAAAAAGATACCTCCATTTATTGGAAAAAGGCAGCAATTTTTTCGGAGGGAAATATTTAGACGTTGTTGTTAAAATTAATTTTTTTGAGAAAAAAAACCAAATTTTTAACTGCGATTCCTCTTAAAACTACGCCTCCTAAAGAGTTCAGTTTTGACTCATTTACTCGTTCTTACGTCTATTTTTAATAAATGGTAAAAAAAGTATAAATCTATGGACAGAAAGGCGGGAAAATTGAAAAAACCGAAAAAATTGCTTTTTTCGTGGTAATTTGCATATTTATCGTTGAATAATTGTTACTAATTAATAAAATCATATTATTTTTTTTATTATTACGTAAACAACGATCATTCGGAAATACATTTATGAATAATTAGATGCTTTCGTTTTCGAACTTGATAAAAATTGTTCGAAGAAATAATCAACAATTAGAATTTCAGTCGTACTAAAAATCTTAAAAATTAAATATCTCAAGAACACGAATATTAGCCTCTTTGTAAATTTGTAATATTTTAGAGTAAGGATAGAACTGTTTTTACAAAAAAAAAATAAATTAAATTTCAATTGATCTTCAACCCAAGCGCCAACTTTAAAAAAGTTTTTTAATATTTTAATTTAAAAATTAATTACAAAAACAATTAATTATTTTTTTTTTCAAACGATTAACTAATCACCTACAAAAAAAAAAGTTTGATAAAATTGGTAAAGCCGTTCTTGAGCAATTTGATTTCGAAAGTACGTGGGATTGGCAGAATTTTCATTTTTCTAAAATATTTAATGCTTATTTTAGTTTATAATATATGATAATTAATATATGATATATTTTAATTTAATATGAATTTTTTATTGTAATTGAAAGGAAAATTCACTATCTATTTGATAAATTTCAGCAAAATCTGCAACTGGCATATTTTTGCTAACAAATATTCGAATTGGTTTTTATCGTCGAACAAAACGTCTGTCTGTAATTTGAGTATGTTTTGGGTAAAATATTAAACCTTCAGAAAACCCAAAAAAAGCTTATTTAGTACCTTCTTTAAACCTCATTTAGTACCTTCTAAACCCAAAATAAGTTTAATAGAATCAGTAAACTTGGGTTTAGTGTATGGCACAAAGTACAAAAAAAATCAACCTATATTCAAATGTGTTTTTCTCAAAAACAAAAAATAACAATTGTCCTTATAGGTTTAGTATGTTTTAAGTAAACAACAAATCTGTAAAATATAAAAAACATGAAAGAAAACTAAAAGGTACTTTTTGAGATCGCCATGTTTAAAGAATAAAATTTACTTTTTTGTTACCTAAATAAACTAAAAGTAACGAAAGCATATAATTAATTATTCATTAATTTATTTCCAAATGATCGTCGTTTACGTTTATCATTAAAAATTTAAATGATTTTATTAATTATGTAATAACGATTATTCAACGATAAATATGCAAATTACCACGAAAAAAAAGCGATTTTTTCGGTTTTTTCAATTTTCCCGCCTTTTTTTCCATAACAGTGTACCATTTTTTTACCACTTATCAAAAATAGACGTAAGAACGAGTAAATGAGTCAAAACTGAACTCATTAGGAGGCATAGTTTTAAGAGGAATCGCAGTTAAAAATTTGGTTTTTCTTTTTTCTAAAAAATTAATTTTAACAACAACGTCTAAATATTTCCCTCCGAAAAAATTGCTGCCTTTTTCCAATAAATGGAGGTATCTTTTTCCAAAATTTGAACTTCATAAAATTTTTTTTGTAAAAGAAAACAAGAAAAAAGAAAAAAATCGGTTTTTCGCATTTTTTTCGAAAAATGTTGAGGTGAGGGTAAAAACGGTCCGTACAAAAAGTGTAGATCTTTTTATTCCCTACAACTTTTAGATATAACTCTTTTTGATAGTATGCACGGTTTAGCCAGAAATCACGAAAAACCTTTTTCAACCCCTAAAAACCCATTCCCCATTCTCCCCCGGATAGCAGCTGCTGGTTCGATTTATGTTTCCCTCTTTTACAATATCGTGTTCTACAATATCCCGCTGTCAGTTTGCTGTAACGAATTTTTTTGTTGTTAAAATACTATTTTTCCTGGCCTAATATGCCTAAAACTTATAATTATATTTTATAATTACAGCATTTGTAACCCGGTTATCTTTTGCAAAAAACTTTTATGTTTCCCTCTTTTACAATATCGTGTTCTACAATATCCCACTGTCAGTTTGCTGTAACGAATTATTTTTTTTTTCTAATTTTTTCTCCTATTATTACTGGCCTATATCGCAACATTTTCGGTCTAAAATTTATCAATTTTTTTATTCATTCAAATTCTCAAATTATTTTTTAAGAACTAACGTAAAATAAAATAACTTTAACTTTATTTAATTTTATTTATTTTTTTTTCAGGTAAGTTCTGGCCATACATCTTAACGATATCAACGAAATAAATTGAGCTCAGGTAACACAGAACTAAGCATTCAGAATGCTTAATTATTTAAATTATCGTTCATTTGGAATTTATTTTCCTTACAACTGATTTGGCATGCCATGTCATTTAATTGTAATAAATATATTTTGTTTATATTTGTTTTTGTTAAAAAATTCACAAAATGGGAGTTTGTTTTGTGACATTATTTGTACTAGAATACTACAATTGTGACCATAGAGAAAATTTTAAAACTTTTTTTTTGCACTTGGTCTACATTTTTCACTCAACTTTGCAGCCTTGCAAATTTTTTTAAAAATTCTTTTTAACTATTGAATAGCTTAGTATCAATTTACTATTCGATCTGCATTTAATTTTATTTAACTGATTCTAGAAAAGAATTAGATTCGATGACAATTGTGAATTTAAATTGCATTTTTTATTACACCTGATCTCTGACATTATATTTTTTGCTATTTTGTTTAAAAACTTTAAAGTTTGTACGAAATAAATTTGATGCTTACTTTTAAAAACATAAAAATCTTATACAAGTAGGCGTAACTTTTGAGTGATTTGATTTCATTTTTAATTTTTTATATTACCTTTTTTAACTAAAAATTACATTCTTTCATTTTGTTCTTCCAACTTTTAATAGCGAACCTATGAACTAATAGAACAACTAAAGCATTGTTATATTACATGCGTTCCTTTGGAACGAAATAGCAGCTCAAAGCATCTTTTGAGTAGATCGCCAATGGAACACAGAAAATAGGAAAAATTTTCATATACAGCTACACAATTTTATTATTCTCAAAATTTTTTATTTTGGACTGATGTTTAGATCTGACTAGTCCATTTTGTTGTTAAAAATACCAAAACAAGTTTATAAACGATCTAAATAAAATTGAAATATAAACTGTTTTTCAACTATACAACTTGTTCGAGGTAGATCAAAGTAAATTTGAGTAAGTTTGATTTTCAGTGGTCCTATCACTTTAATTAATCACTTGTTCTTCAATTCAGTTTTGGATATAAAAATTATAAAACACATATTATATCACTATAATTTGATCAATAAAAATTAAGATAAAAATAATAATACTCAATGACACTTTGGATTCGTGGTTTTAGTTATTCTTGTACTGCTCACCTTTTTTTGTCACCTTGTGAGAATAGGGTCAACACTCAACATTATCTAAAACCAAATATTTCTGAAAACGAAATACATCTCACCACTAATTTGTTTTCCACTACAATACTGCATTTTGTGCATACAATAAATAATAACAGTAAAATCTTCCTGGAAACAAAATCGATTTGTTACATTTCCATAAAATTGCAGAAAACCTAAAACTTGTTCTGCTAAGCATAAATAAGAAACATCACAAGAAAATTTAATAGAGAGAAGAAAATATAATATATTTTCTTGTTATATTCACTTGACGAAAACAAGAACGACGGCAATCGACGACAACAGAAAAATGATTATAAAGGAAACAATATAGACGATGTGATGCTTCGAGAATAAAATACGGTAGACTGTTGTGTTGGATTTATCATTAACACTTTCAATAAGTTGTTATAGTTAAATAGCTAATAATGATGTAACCCATTCAGTTATGAAGAACGAAATATAATATGACATAAAGCAAGTTATACTCAATCGACATAACTAAACAGAATTTTTTACTACTTCAAGAAAAAAAATTCAATACACAACAAATTTCACAGGAAAAAAACAGGAAATTTTACTTTCCAATGAAAAACTTAAATAAAAAATAATAAATGGAAATTTTTTTCTTTTACTCTCATGAGAAAGTGATGAAATTTTAGAAGTAGAGAAAAAATAAAAAAAAATTCTTTTATCTAAGACGGAAAGGAATTTTTTCGGTTATATGTTCAGTATCTGTGTCATTCATTTTTCAAAGAGAAGATGAATGAAATTATATTGTTATCAATTGTTATGATTTTTTATAAATATATTTATAGCAATGATACCCTGATTGTGTTCAACCCTGGGTTCTTCTAGATATTTGAAGTTGTTGTCACTGTGAGATGTATTGTGTGGTTTATATTGGGACTTTAAATAAAGTCAATCAACTCAGTTGAAGTGAAATTTTGTGGTAGAAGTAGTTATCCTGTCTCTTGTTTGGTGTAGCTGCGCCATGAAAAATTTGGAAACATATAAAATAAGCTTACACATTTCCTTGTGTATCCTTGCGTGGTTGTTGCATGAAATATATTATACATCTTCTTGCAGACGTCTGTATACACTGATTTTATTTGGCGCTAGATACGACTACACCTCCCACGTGAGTCAAGATTGAGTTAAGTCGTAGAATTATCTTTTTTGTTAAATTTGATGTGGTTTTCAAAGTAACACTGGCGTTCAGGCACGCCAAGTTTCTGTGTCATAATTGAAAAATTTGTTTTGTTTTGATTGCTCAAATACCCGGGTAACTCGAGCATTTTATTAAAATAAATACCCGATACCCCGGTATTTAATGTTTGGGTATTTTACGAGCTCTAAGTAGTATAGCCGAAATCAAAGTTTAGAATCCGGCAATTTTCGTAGATCTCGGTGTCCCATCATCTACGAAGCTCCCAAACTGCGGTGGTATGTCATCAGAACTATCTTCAATAAAACTGCCTCACCTATTTTTGGTTCAACACCAATCGGTATGTGGAACTCCCTCTCATCCTCGAACGGTGCTAAATTCCAGCATGACTGACCGTGGTTGCAGTAATGGCAAATTTTTTTTGAGCATTTCATGCCTACTTTGTGACAGCTGGACATTTGTGATGAACGCTGGACCTGCTAGTGATATCACTAACAGTAAGCAATCGGAGGACTGCGTGCCAAGCTAATTTTTTCCCAGCGAACTTCAGCCATGTATGTCCGAGAAGTAATTTCCCCCAGTCCAGTACAAATAATTAGATATGCATGCAAATTCCTGCAACATTGCAGGATTCCTACAATATCCTACAATACATATTAATCGTTGTGTCAAATGTTATGTTGGTTGTATTGTTAATTATGTTATGATTTTGATAAAACTTCGTACACCAATGGCATCACACGCACACAGCCGAAATGATATAATAACGTATCAATACAAATTAAAAAAAAATTGTATTTGCAATTATGGTACGATTTTGATTACAAGCCAACCAACGGTCGGTTTGGTTGATAAATAAATACGATTGATTCACGAAGATTTTATTTTATTTCTCGCTTCTTTACTGTTTATTTGTAAATTAGTCATTACATTTATTACCTTTTTTTTATTACGGTTATTCGGTTATTTCAGTGATGCAATAATGGTGGTATTGTTGCAAAATTTATCGCATTAACTGCAACTGAATTTCAGGTTACTCAAACACAAAAAAGCACAATGCACAGTTCAATTTAAAATAAAAACAAGCAATCGTTCGAGAAATTGAAAAACACATTTGTACGTAACTGTACTTTATGTTTGATGATCAGTAAACATAATAAAAATATCCTCACTAATCAACCACTTTGAATTAATTATTCTACTTGATTACACAAAGGATTAGAATCTTATAATTATTTCCAATATGAATGGTTTAAAAACTTTTGCCACAGGATCACAAGAACCATATTGTTACTCACTTTAAATATATTTTCAATTGATTAATTTTCTAATCTTCATTAATTTGATTCAGACCAATTATTAAAAAAAATTGGACGGTCGAATCAATCTTTTTTTGGTTATTATAAATATAAACTGTTATTTATTTAGGTTATGGTTAAATTTAATGCTAAAATAAAATGTTAAATTTAATGGTTAAATTTAATTCAATTATATTTAAATTACTCTAACTAAAACTATGATGGAATATCGTTTTAAGAATTTTATCATTTTATTTACAACACATCTTATGAAAATGAAACTCACAAAAACAATTTATTTTATTAAGATCTACTCAAAATTTAATCTATAAATTGATCTCTCAAAAATTCAATTTTTCTAATTTGTATTAGTTACTCAAGCAAAGAAAAAGACTGACTGACAAATACAAACAAAATAGAATTACTACAAAAAAATATCAATTTTTTTAACAAACTACACTAAAAGTTGGAGTTTTTTTTAATATTCACGAAAACTGGAGAACTATGTCCAATCGACAATTACCATTGATTGCCTGCTAGATTACCAAATGTTAAAGTACATATCTAAAATAAAAATTATTAATCAACAACATACCAAAAATGAGACAGCAGTCGATGCAAACAAAATCATTGCAGACAGGGTTGAGAAAGATATGAAATAAAAAACGATAAGTTGTATTGATCCAGTTGATTCATGCAAAAGAAATATTTCCAGACAGAATTTTACACGAACCGAATTTTAAATGGAACTATAAAAAAGTGCCAATATTTTTCTACTAAAAACTGCCGTTTTTAATATTTTTAATATTGGGTTTCTGATCAAGTAAACAATTAAATTTTCAGTATGTTTTATGGTTTAGAGTAAAAGACTTAATCTTTAGAAAACCATGAAAAAAGGCGTACCTTTGGATTTCGCATTTTTGAAAATTAAAACTGAAAAATTTCATGCAAAATAGGGAAAAATGTTCAGTGTAATTTTTTTATTTTTGTAAATGGCACAAAGTACAAAAAATCACTTAGCACCTTTCAAACAAAAAAAAATCATTAAAATCGGTTACCCCATTCGAGCACAATTTAACTTTAACCTTTTCAATTGTCTTTGAATTTCTTCAAAAATTTCGAGCCACCTTGTGTCAAAACTAGGAACACGTATTAATTTTTTTATTATACTAACAACAACCGAAGTTTCAAGTATGGAAATGGTCGAGTTCGTCGCCTTGGTTCGATTTTCGATCTATAGGCCAATTTATTAGAAATTATTCTCCTTAGTGACAGTTACTCTGGTGGTGAATAGATGCGTATGTTTGTTATGTAGCTAACAAACGAATAAGTTTCGCCTTAACTTTTAAATGTTTTAGCATAATTATGTTCTTTTCTCCATATCAATTGAAGAATACATATATTAGGAAGAGGTTTAAACTACCTGTACCTTGAGAACTCCTTGCTTCTGTCTTAATAATGCATCTCATAAAATACTAAACAGAAATATGAAGGGGCTGAAATCTTACAGCTCTGAGATATCAAGACTTCGGTCTGGGTTAAGGATTTTGATATAGTTTTCGGTAAAAAACTTTTATGAGGATATTGTTTTTAGTTTTGGGCAAAGATGTATATCAAACATAAAACTCTTTGTTAAAGTACAAGATTTTTTTTTATCTCTTCAGAAATTTATTACAATACGAACACGAAATATTAATACGTTGCTGCAAAATTATAACAGATCATAACTTAATATAACTTAATGAAAAGATGATACATCCAGCAATCTACTCAAAAACCTGTCCATTTAGCGCTTTAAGAAAATATTAAAAAATCCAAACTTCATATTTCTTTCAAAATTCCAAATATATTCTAAAAATTGAAATAAAATCAAAAACTTCTAAAAACATTCCAAAAATTATTACAAAATCAAAACTACAATTTTTTTTCAATATTCTAAAAATTATAATAAAATCAAAAATTTTAATTTTTTCAAAATTTCAAAAATATTGTAAAAATTCATAATTCAAAAAAACTTTTTTCGAAATTCTAAAAATATTTCAAAAATTATAACAAAATCAAAAGAACAAACTTTTTTCAAAATTCCAAAAATTATAATAAAATCAAACATTTAAACTTTTTTAAAATTCTAAAAATTCTTAAAAAATCAAAAATTGAAACTTTTTTCAAATAATTTTACTGTTTCAAAATTTCTTAGTTCACAAATCCAAATTTTTCCATAATTCTAAAACTATTGAAAAAATTATAACAAAATCAAAAATAGAAACTTTTTTCAAAATGCCAAAAATATTCAAAAAATTATAATAAAATCAAAAATTGGAACTTTTCAAAATTCTAAAAATATTCCAAAAATTCTTACAAAATCAAAAATTGAAACATTTATCAAAATTCTAAAAATATTGCAAAAATAATGTGACGCTTATGGAATATGATAAAACACAACACAATAGAACATCTTTCGAGAAAAATACTCTTTAGAGAAAATAGTTTTACAAAAGAAATATAAACATCAATAAAAGACAACAACATAACCAAAGTAAACACATAACACATAATAGAAGTTTGATCCTATAAGAATTGGTAAATAAACAAATTGAAAAGAATAGACTTCACACCTATGTGTCAATATTTGAAGATCGTGTTATTATGTTTATGTTGATAAAAAAAGGGTTTGTGTTCTAGAATATTATCGTACTATCGAGGCTATTTCATGTAGTATATATAAGAGGTGTTGTTCGAGGACAAAATTAGGATAAAATTGTCAGCGATAGAAAAAGTATAAATTTGTAAGCGATTATATATAAATATAGCAGTGATATAGGTGAGTTAAAATTAACAGTGTTATAAGTAGAAAGTTAAAAGTGATATTGTGAACAATTATAATAGAATTATAAGTGGTGAATTATTGTTAGTACAATAAGAATTAAGGGGAATAGTAATAGGAGAAATATTTTTATAATAAAATCTTGAACGAATAAAATTATAACGTTTAGAAAATTCATTGTGTTTTGATTTCCTAATTTAGTGATCGAACTAAATAATTGTAACTAGGCGAAGAAACGTTACAATAATAACAAAATCAAAATACAAACTTTTTTTAAAATTCCAAAAATGTTTCAAAAATTATAACAAAATCAAATATACAAGTTTTTTTCAAAAGTCAAAAAATATTCCCAAAAATATTTCAAAATCAAAAATTGAAATTTTTTCCAAATCAAAAATTCGAAATTCAAAAAACTTTCCAAAATTCGCAAAAGTTATACGAAAATCAAAAATACAAACTTTCTTCAAAATTCCAAAACTATTTCAAAAATTTAAACTTTTTCAAAACTTTACAAATATTCCGAAAATTCTTACAAAATCAAATTTACAAACTTTTTCCAAAATTCCAAAAACATTTCAAAAATTATAACAAAATCAAAAATTTCCATGTCCAATTTCATGTTCTATAACATTCCATGTCAAACAAATTATTAATTTCATTTTTTTCCAAACAAATGAGTAAAAAAAAATGAAAATCATTCTTTTGACACACTTGACAACATTTTTTTGACAAACGTATAATGCAAAAATCTAGTTTTTGGTCTCATATACCAATCTTGATTGTCAAGATTTCTCCAAACTCAATGATCCTATTCGTAATCACTTAAAATGGACGTTTTTAAGCCAAAAATATGCAAACTTCCTTGTTTTGACACACTTGACGATTTGTGACACACTTCCGGAACAGCTATCAAACACATCGTCCTTTCAGCTCTTACCATTGAGTATACCTATTTTTTGAAACAAAAAATTTTGAAATCCGTTCAGCCGTTTTCTAGAATTCGTCGGTTGTGACGGCCGGCCGGAAGACAGACATCCCTTTTTTTGCTTTTTTAGAATCAGTCGGTCCTAAAACGTCGAGAAATGTCAAAAAAAGCGGGGGTAAGAATTTCACTTTTGGCTCGAGATTATTCTAGCTTTAATTGTTTATTACGTTTTCCTATGTGGATGTCATATACCAACTGCTAACAACCTTACAATAGTTGCTTATTTTTTGTACAAAAACTTTCCAAATATTCTAAAAAAATTGTAAATTCGAAGAAAAAACAAAATCTTTTATGTAACCAAAACGAATCTTTGTGTTTTTTTTTGTTTTGGCAAACTTTCCAAAATGTAAATAAATTTATAATTAAACAAGCTTAAGATAAAATTTGTTCCTTAAATTGTAGATTCACAATAAGTAATCTTATTTTAATTGGATTTCTGTTAAATTTATTTTTTATCTAACATAAATAAAATTTTATTAGTTGAAATAGTAAATCAAGACAGGAGAATTTAAATGCATTATCCTTTAATTTGTTAAATTTTGAAAAATAATTTGAATTCCATGTAGTAAACGATTCCTCCGTTTGGTGGCAAAACAATTGCTAATATCAAATTAAGCTGTCATTTAGGTTACTGTAATTGCAGATATAAATTATTGTTATAATTTAATTGGTATGACAATAAAAGTGTTTTATTTGTTAAAATGTCAAAATACAATTACCTCAATATCCATTACAATAATTACAATTCAATTATCCTAAGTATATTAATATATACATATATATAAATATATTTACCTATCCATGTTCTATTGTAAACTCCTACAATAAAGTTACCAATAAAATAAAATATAACTTTATAGTTTTGTTTCTATTTAATTTACATTCAATTAGTAACTTATTTTGTTTCTAAATTTTGATAGTTTGGACTCTGAAATAATTTTTAGTCTTTTGTGTGATAAAAAGGTTACACAGATGGAGATATAAAAAAAAGGAATGTTTCGAGCTCGAAATGACAGATGTGGTTGTGTTTTTTTTTTGTAATTTGGGATATGAAAGTTTTGCAATTGATAGAGTAATTGGTAGACAAAATATAATTAGATTTTAAAATAATGATTCCGTTAAACTTTTACTTTATTAAATTTCATGTTTTGTTCATTTTGCTTATTTCTATCGACCAATTGAAATAGGTAAATAAAATCTAATGGAAAATATAAAATTGATATTAAATTGTTCTGAAAGGTTAAATTAAATTTGATGTATGCGTAAAATAATCCACAGCCAGAGATTATGGTCATAGAGGAATTCATAACGTAGAGCTGTGAAACACAGAGATGTCGATACACGAAAAAACAGTAAAAACGTCCTCTTGAGTTCATTCAAAACGTGTCCAAACTATTCGAAAAAAGACTTTCCAAAACCAATATCTAAATTTCAATATTTCCAATAATCTACAATCCCTCAACTGTCTCACAATTATTACTTTAAATTAAATTTTAAGAAATCAAACATTTTTCCACAGTTTTCACCGTCAGAATAAAATTCCATTTTATTTTTTTATCTTCCTATTCTTTCTATCCTATCCGGAATCCCAAATAACAACAACGAAAAACGGAAATTATACGAAAAAAAATTCCAAAAAAACGAATTCAAGAAAATGAATTGAATAATATATGAACATCGAAAAGATGTTGAAATGTTAAGGTAGAAAAAAGAAAAACATTTTCTTTGCATTGTTATGATTTGTTAATTTTACTTAGACTGAAGAAGATTGAGTTTTGAGTGAGGTAGCGAAGTAGAAAAATACAGAAAATTTCTATTGATGCGTTTTTACTTTTATTTTATTTTAGATTTCTTAAATTTTTTGATTGAAAAACTTTTAATTTTAAGTTTAATGGAATGTTCACAATGATCATCTTTGTTTGTTGTTGCTATTATTTGATTTATAGGATTTCGTGTTTAAATGTAAGAGGAAGAAATGGAAGTTTTTCATCTTTTAAGGATTTTCCAACAATTTAAAGAGTTTCATCCAGCTGCTTTATGTGAAGATGTTCGGTAAAAGTATCTGCTATATAGGAAATAGATGTAGCCGTCTAGCAGAAGCTAGGCTGCTAATCAGAAATTATCGATCTTCACAGAACTCTGGAGCGGTTTTTACCACGGCTAGGTATCAGGAGCTTGGAAGTGGGAATTAGAGCCTGTGAAGATCTGTCGTAACCGCTTGGGAATACTACTTACCTATTATCATTACTGACACCAGCGTCAATCTCAGTTCATCCTCTATGCCGTTCTAAACTACTTCATTACACAAACAAAAATTGAAAACAGAAAAAACAGAAACGAGAAATGAAAATTAACTTTATGCATTTAATTCCACTGTAAGTTATCATATACATATGTATTCAAACAAGCAAAAAAAAAACAATAAAAAAAATCGAAAAGAAAAGAAAATAATATAACTGGCATAAATAGTACTAAAATTAATAATAATATTTAATATTTTAGGTTTAAAATAACAACAATATGCTTAACTTACCTAGTTACGTACTAATACTTAATGCGTACCCGCCACCATACATTAGTCCTTAAAAATTAAAATTATTAGTTTTATGGTATTAGTTATAGATATGTAACGATATTTTTAGATTTATTTATTTAAGGTTTATTTATATAATATTAGATTTATAATATTAGATTTGATTTCTTTTATTTATTTAGATATATAGATTTAAGTTTTTACTTTACAGCACAACAATTATATATTTTTTCTTTATCATTCCTTTTTTTGTATTTTTATTACTGTGACGTGACAACACAACAGACAAAATTTTTCCTTTTTTTTTGTATATTAAAACAACAGCTATGAATTTTTTTTAAGTTTAAAATTTTTAACGATACTGTTGATTACAGTATATTTCTTAATTCCTCTTTTTTTCTCTAATTTCAATTTTATTTTTGTTTGTTACCAACGTATTTTTCCCGCTTTTTCTTATCACAAAAACTATATATTCTTTATTCTATATTCATCAATTATCTTAATACTTTATGAAACGGAACACACGCGCTTACAATAATAACTCGCCGTTCACCTATTTAAATTCAACACGTTCATTTAAATTCTAAACCACTGTGGGTTCAACTATAATAACGTACACTTGCACTAAACCTCTAAAAACTAAGCTTCTGGGTTTCTTTCTTTACAAAATAACTAGCGTACTCACTAAACTCCTAATCCAAAATTTAAAAGCAATTAAGCGTTTAAAACATAACTTCGTTTTACTTTACTCAAAAATTCACTACTAATCTAAAATTGGAAAACACTTAAAGAGAAAACAAATCTTCAAACAAATTTCACTAGTTTAAGCTTTTAAGTTTAATTACGTTAACTTTACTATGTGCATAGCACTCAATATCTGATAAGAATCCCTTTTTGATTTCGATTTTTGTTTTTAAAACCAATTACCAACAATAAAACAACTATTAAACTTAATAATTAAAAGTTATATAATTTTTCTAACAACTTTTATTAAAAATATAAATTTCAGACGCGTTTCGCATATAAATATCCATCATCAATGAAAGAATTTATATTTATGACAATATAATCTAAAAATTTTAGTTCTTTTCTAAAAATATGTATACTATATTAAACATAAAAAATTCAAATCAAAAATGAGCAAATTTAAAACTATAAAATATGGCAAGAACAAAAGTTTATTCGCAAGAACGAAAGGTATTAATTTATAATTAAATTGTATAAAATATTAGAACTAAATGAAAGTTGTTCATTTAAAATTAGAAATGGTGACTTCTTGATAGCTTTATATATTTCAAACTCTTCCATTAAATCCATGAGAGGACCTTTGTTACAAAAATGTAAAACTTTAAAATTATTTTCGAAACTTGTATATGTATGATTTCCGTCGATTAGATGTTGAGCAAAAATAGATTTTATATTAAGAATGTTTTTTCTTTTAGGTAAATGTTCCGAAAATCTTTTTATAAATTTTCTACCTGTTTGGCCAATATAAAATTTATCACAGGAATCACAATTTATTTGATATATGCCAGAGCATTCTTCTAATTTAGGTTTTTCTTTGAAGTTGAAATTTTTATACAGATTGTTAATTGTTTTGAAAGAAATTTTAAATTTGTATTTTTTAAATTGATTAGTTATTATGTTGGGAAGTGAATTTGTGTAATTTATAGAAATATATTTTAAATCTGTATTAGTGTTCAAATTGTTTATAGATCTATGATTGTTTATTCTTTTTGAATTTCGATTTAATATTTTATCAATAATATCTGGGTTAAATCCGTTTTTAATGGCTATAAATTTAATTGTATTTAATTCATTCTGGAAATTTAAATGATTCATTGGAATAGTAAGTAATCTATTTACATATCCAAAACAACATATCCAAAGATCCCGTATTAATCATAAAATCTCAAAAACTTTGAAAAATATTTCTGTTGTTTTATTCATTTGGCCGACGTAACAACAAATGACGTAATATTAGAATTTAATGAAAAACGTTTCATTACATAGACAATTTCCAAGTGCGGATGGATCTGGTGCGGCACAATGCGAGTAACGGATCTCTTGCGACAGAGAAATAGATGAATAAACTTATTTTTTCTACGATCAAACTATAAATTGTCACTTATGATTTGACGGAGGTAATTAGCCGCGAATTTGTTGACTCAGGCATTAGTGTAATCTGGTAATTACTATTCATCGAAGTGAAGTTCTGGTCCAATCTGATATCTCTGATGGTTGAACATCTGTTATACTTGACATCTGTTATACATGCTTGAACAAGCATGTTATACTTTCTTAATTAATTTTTCAGTAATTGGCCAAATTTTATGTTTTTTTCCTATTCGTTGGGCAGATACGTGGTACTTTATACTCTTGGAAATACTGTTGTCTAAAATTGTTAAAACAACTAATAATACAAATAACGACGAAATGTCAAATTTAAATTCCATTTTGACGAAGCGGTAATCGTTGATTACTTCCCACACAAATTACTAAACAAAAAAAGCAAAATAAAAATTTCGATACCTGATAATTTAATAAAGTTATTTTAAAGGTTTATCAAAACAAATCTTCAGTTTTTAAAAGAAATGTTTTGTGGCTATTCTGTTTTTCATACTTTTTGTTGTTGTTTTTTTTCTATTTTTCGTTGGTGTTTTTTTTACCAATCAAAAATAGTTTACCATGTTTGAAGTGAAAACTTCTTTAGACGCGTTGTGCGATTTTGTATGGGGAAAAGTGTATATATTCGAGTCATCGTCAAGCTAAATAAATATTGTAATAAACTTCGTCCAGAATGGGTTAATTTAATTTAATCATAAATAACCAATACGTTCCGCCTAAATATTTTCTACATTCTATGGCAAAGATCAAAAGTTAACTCCCTTTAACAAATACATTTTGCATAAATTAAATTTGAGTTCGCTAATACAAATGCAAGTATGAATGAAAACAGGTGTGGCCTATTCAAGATGTACGGACTACGTAGTATTGATTTCTAGTGGATTATAGAAGTTTCGATTTATTTATTTTTCGATGTAAATAAGCGAACAAAAATATCAGATAGTCAGTTTTTAATTTTGCAATTAAAAGTGTTTTACAAATATTCGCAAGTATAAGGAATAATCGGTGGTACTTGAGCCTGGGTACTAATAGTAAAAGAATTTGAACTTAGTGGAATAGTAAATACAGATTTTACGATTCCGAGTATTATTGATTCAAATTGTGGAAAAGCAGTGAAGTTCAGCGTGCATAAATTGGGGACCCTGGAATTTATGGCAATTAAAATCGGAAGTTGCTGTAACTGGTTGATAAATAAAGTTTGAGATTTTGTTAACTAAAGATCTGTCTTTTTACTGTCATATTTGTTCAATAATCTAAAAGAACCAACGAAGAGTCCTTACAATATTAAATATAAAATAAATATTAAAAAAGAGTGAGATAAATTGTAATCATTTGTTATTTTATTATTTCTTATTCTCATTTTCTTGATTTATAATTAGTTTTTTTTCTTTTTTATTGAATTTGATTTTTTTTCGGTTAAAGTGTGGTGTGTAAGTGACGTGAAGTGAAGTGAAGTGAAGTAAAGATTTTGTTGCATTTTTAAGTAAAATAAAAAAAAATGTGTTTGCCTTATTTGATTTGTGTGTTTTTCTGTATACATTTTAATAAAGTCAATTAAAGTCGTCTATCAATTGCGTATGGAACGAATAGCCTAAGTATTGTTGAAATAAATGATAATATATTATAAATAATTTTACTCTCATTCTCTTGATTCATATTTTGGTTTTTTCCTTTTTATTGAATTTGATGTTTTTCTCAGTTAATAACAGTGTGGAAGTGTGGTAAACTAAGTAAAGGTGTTTGTTGTATTTAGACGATAAAGCACAGCTATTTCACAGTTTTAAATTTTAACTTCTGTCGGCAGTCCTCAAGACTGTCTTCTTTTTTTAACCAATCGTTGCATAGCATTTTTATTTTACCATTTATTTTTCTTTATATTTTGTTATGTACGCATTTATTTTTTAAAGTGTTTACCGAAGTGAAATTTTTTTATTATTCGTATGCTTTCGGCAACGATATAAAGTTGGTTTACGTTTGCCAGAACACTCCCCCAATAGTGCCATCGAAGATGAAACGATATTAAGGAAGAAAAGAATGAAGGAAATTTTAATTTTGCTTGAGCATTAAGAAAACAAACGGGAGTGCCGGTTGCTCGCTGAGTCGAGTTATTTCTTCTTAAAGTGATTTTAATGTAACCTTTATTGAGTTTGAATAGCGTTTAAGTTGATATGAGTCGAGTTTGAATAGAGATTGAGACGAGCTATCTCCAGATTGTGACCTAAATTTAGATTTTAGTCTCTATTGACTCTATTGTAATTCGGTAATATGAAAAGCATTGTCAACTGAAGGGTCAATTATACTATGAAAAATATTGACCTCTGGTCAGTTGTATTATGAAAATTATTGAGAAAAATATGGTAAATTGTATTACTAGAAGCATTGATAACAGTATAGGAATTATGAAGAATATTGTCATCGGTAGGGTTAATTGAATTCTTATCGATTGTAGTTAAATTGGAGACTATAAGAGTGAAAATTTCAGCGAAAGCGAATTAGTAGAGATTGTAACGTCAATCATGATTATGGTCTGACAGAACGAAGTTGTCCGAGAATAATATTTACTTCTAAAGGAAGTGTACCATAAGAAGATGTTGCTGAAATGAATGAGAAGAAGATCACGTTTATTTCCGTGCACCAGAAAGATACAGTTTTTAGTAATTCACTGTAGGGCTTTGCATTATTGCTTATTTATTATGATGAAATCACTTAGGTAGTAGAGTAGTACCGTAATATATTTATTACGCACTAGTACATAATAAAAGAAACAATTCAATATTATCATGACAACGGTTCTTATGAAAAACTTATCGACTTCCAACAAATACAAAACTCACGAATAACAAAAATAAGTTTTCAATTAAAAAGATGAAGAATTATTTGCATACAACTTTTTCAAAATATCCTTATGATTTCTCTAAAAATTTATGAAGCATACCTTATTATGAGTCAACAAATAACAACCAAAAATAATGCCGTTGTAATTGCAACAGTTCATAAAAAGGGGTAACCAAAAACATCATAACAAATTCATTCACAAACTTCAATGAGTCTCGTCCGCTATGATTGAAATTAATATAAATAATATATTAATATTTTAATAATTTATTTTTTCTTTTAATATGACAGTCATGAGAAAATTTTCACAATCTTTCCTTCAGATATTGTGCCATTCCTCTATGCTTTGGATCATAGATATAGTTTAAATAGTCCGCTGGTCGTCATTCGCAAAAGGAGGCATCATTACCAACTAACAACTATAACGGAGATGAAAATAAGCTTCTGATCCAAGTCGGAATAGTGACAGTAATTTTGTTGGATTAAGTTGATATGATAAACATATCATTGATGAATTGAAGCCCTTCCGCAAATCGGTTTAACATTGTTCTAGTAGTTCTATCAAAGTTTCTGTTATTCAATTAGTTCGACATATTGAATATTAATATCCGGCTCGAAGGACCAAAACAATTGTGATTTAAAAAATTTTCATATTTTTAATTCATAATTATTTCGGTCCTTCGAGCCGGATTCAATATTCAAATGGTGGACTAATTGAATCACAGAAACTTTAAGGATCATACTAAATAATTACAAAATGACAACCATTTAGTGTTCACTAAAATATAAACACTGACAAACAGTCCAATGTTTTTTAAAAAAATTATTAAAAAAATAACTGTAATTTCGTTGGGTTAGGTTGAAATAATAAACATTGATAATCATTGATGAATTGAAGTCCTTCGTCAAATCAATGGTTTAACATCGTTCTAGCAGTTCTATCAATGTTTATGTGAATCCATTAGTCCGACATATTGAATATTGATATCCGGCTCGAAGTACCAAAATAATTATGATTTAAAAATATGCAACTAGATGAATTACCATACAAAATGACAACTATTTCGTGTTCACAAAAACATTAGCACTAACAATCACTCCAATATTTTTAAAATAAAATGTTAAAATGAAAAGTATACTACATCGAAGTCAAAACAATAAGAACTAAAACCAAAACTAAACTAAAAGAACACAAACCAAAATTGTCATTCTCAATGATTTCTTAGTAAAGTGCTTTTAATAAAATTAATAAAAGAAAAACTTTCTTGCAATGCATCAATTTATGTTATAAACGTTTAAATGTATTAAGTTCATTGGTTTATAAATTTATTTATTATTATATTATATATATAGAAATATAGTTTTAGATCAAAACTCACTACAAAAATAATCAATCAATTAAAGAATCTCATTTTTAACCATAATGTTGAGTGAAAATCGAAGATAAATCAAAAATTTTTTTTGTCAATTAAATTAAATTAAACTAAAATAATATAAATGCAACAAAATTATAGATAATATGAAAATAGTTTTGTTTGTTTTAACGCAACAAACCTAGTATTCGGTCGAGACAACGTGATAAAAAAATGATGATTTTTCGAAGTACTATACGCAGCCATTTATCATGAAAAAAATCAAATTTTTTGTCAAATTTAAATGTCAAAATTTTTTGAATTTAGGTGATAATAAAATATTTAATTTTGGTTCTTAACGCTTTTAGTTTTGTTTTGTATATACATACATTTTTGTGATAAATATTCTTGATAAAATTGGTTTTGTGGCTTACGGGATAAATTATCTTTTGTGATAAAATTAATTAAAATAAAAGTGACCTATAAAGCTTGAAGTGTAAATCCATATTTTTATCTTTTAACTGTTCGGTCCGGTTTGACGTAATATTCAACGAAGTGAAGTTAGAAAAAAAATTTGACGTAAAATATTGTGATATTTATTATGATATTGCACGACCGAACACTACCAATGTATAATCATTTATGCGGTTTTATAAATATTCTTCAAAGTTTTTACACGAAATGGAAAAGTAGAAACTAATTTAAAATAAAATTAATATTATATCCGTGTATCATATTCTGACTCACTCAACCTGGGTGTGATGCTTATTCGAATCATCACAACCTCCTTGAGTGAGCGAGAATGTGTTATACTACCAACAACTTTGTTTTTAAAATAAATATAAAATAGCACGATCAAATAAATTTCGTAGCTACAACCATATTTAAACAAATAAAATTATATTTAAAACTCAATTACATATAATTAAACTACAGTATAAACCTACTAAACATATTTCTGTCATGATAAAAAAAAATTAATCCCATTTACAATAAAACAAAACTTCGACAAAACTATAAAATACAACAACAACAAGAACAAAACAGTTTTTTTGTGAAATAAAACCACTTTAAAAAGTTCATTAGTACTTGGAAAAAAATGTCATTATTATGCAATATAATATGTAGCAGCAATACATTGCACTTCAACAAAAGCAACAATAAAAAAAATATACTTCAAGTTTTAAAAAAGAAATAAAACGGAATATTATAAAAAATTTTAAATTTAATTTTAATTTTATTGGATTTTAGTTTTTGTTGTTTTTTATTGCTGTGTTGTTTAGTCATTTAATTAGGTTTAATTGGGTTAAAGTAAGGAAATTGGATAAAAATACGGAGCGGAATATGAGAAATAGGAGAAAACAAATGAAAACTCAATAAAAAGAACGATATTTTTATGTTAAAGTTTCTGTTGAAAATTATCGAACTAATAAAGAATCTGTGCAGAGGTTTGATCTATTTTTTGTTTTTCAGCAGATGGATAGAAACATTAAATCTTGTTATATAATAAAATATCAGATATGTCGATAATTCATAATAAAATGAAACAAATAAAATTAAAGTAACGGGCAAAAACAAATTTTTAAAATTTCAGTAACAAAACCAGCTATAGTGGCATATTTTTCGATCATGTGACGCACTATCGTGCTTAATAATTTAGACGCGTTTTTATTATATGACCGTTCCAAAGTGAATCCATAAATGGCAAGCGTTATCAGCAATCCCTCACGAGAATTCACAATCGCGAATTCTAGTCAGTATAAACCATTACAAAATGGCGCCCAACGTGGGGCTCGAACTTACGATCTCGAGATTGGGAGTTTTATGACCTCCATTATTTGTAAATTTTCTGCTTACTTACATTATAAAATTTTTAATTAATTATATAACAAAAGCAAATAATATGCAATGGTCAAAAAGGAATTCCAAAAAAATTGAATTAATATATAATTTAAACGATTTTCAATAGAATTGTGTCTGATTTACTTTATAAGGTCGTTCAATAAGTCCGTAGGATAAGTAAGAAAAAAACAACATTTTGACAAAACTCGATTTTTTTATTCAACATAGTTGCCTTCGAGGGCGATACAACGAGTATAGCGATTTTCCAACTTTTCTATACCACTTTTATAGTACGATTTCTCTTTCTCGTCAAAATAGGCCTCAGTTTCAGCGATTACTTCATCATTGGACTTAAATTTCTTTCAAGCAAGCAGTCTCTTGAGATCTGAAAACAGGAAAAAGTCGCTGGGGGCTAAATCTGGAGAATATGGTGGGTGGGTAAGCAATTCAAAGCCCAATTCATTCAATTTTGCCATCGTTTTCATCGATCTGTGACACGGTGCATTATCTTGGTGAAACAACACTTTTTTCTTTTGCAAATGTGTTTCTTTGCTATTTTAGCCTTCAATCGATCCAAAAGTTCACAGTAATACTCGCTGTTGATGGTGGTTCCTTTTTGGAGATAGTCGATGAATATTATTCCGTTCGTATCCCAAAATACAGACGCCATCACCTTACCGGCCGACTGTTGCGTCTTTGCTCGCTTTGGATTCGGTTCGTCGACTGCTGTCCACTCAGCTGACTGTCTTTTGAATTCTGGTGTGTAATTGTGAAGCCATGTCTCATCCATTGTCACATATCTACGATAGAATTCCCTTTTATTGCGGTTTAACAGTGCCAAAGACTCCTCCGAAGCATCGATTCGTTGTTGTTTTTGGTCGACTGTGAGCTCACGCGGCACCCAATTTGCACAGAGCTTTCGCATACCCAAATGTTCATGTAAAATGGTAAAAACACTACCATCTGCTACCTTTACAATGTCAGCTATTTCGTGCACCTTCAATTTGCGATCGTTCATAACCAATTTGTGGATTTTTTTTATGTTTTCTGGAATAACAGCCTCATTTGGGCGTCCACTGGTACGACCACATTTAAATTCAGCCATCCACTTCTCTACCATTTGTCTCGATGGAGCAGAGTTTGGATAATGTTTATCAAGCCATTGTTTGGTTTCCACTGTATTTTTTTTCATCAAAAAGCAATGCTTTATTAAAATTCGAAATTCACTTTTTTCCATTTTTTTTCAAAAACAAAAGTTGCTTCACACAAAATGCTATAACTCACGAATAAATAGTCAGATTGCTGTCAAATTTATACACGTATCGTTTGAAGGTTAGTACTAAATAAAAATCATATGGAAAAAATTCTAGTAACGCCATCTATGTGTCATCCTACGGACTTATTGAATGACCTAGTATGTTTTGTTATTTTTGAGTTTGTTGATGGCGGCTCTTCTTCTTATATTGTTGGTAACTTGATGGAACCATTGCTTAAATAGGATGGACATCATTCGTCCTTCTCAGTTGGTTATTAGTTCTAAGTGGGTTCGCTTGCTGGTAGCATGTCACGTTCATGGTAAAGTGCTCTTTCAAATTTCTATTAGACGCATGTCAGTTGATGTTTTAGATACAGTATTCATGTCGCGTTTCTTTTTTCGAAAAACTATTGCAGAGGCTTGCCTGCGAAGTATGTATAATCGCTTTTGGGTGTTTCTTGCTAACTGCTTTTCTCGCAGTTTTTATTTGTTTGCAATGCTTTGGCGGCAATGGTTGTCAAACTTTTTTTGCTGCGGTTATAATGATTGACTAAAACGCTTGTCACTCTTCTTGAATATTAAATGACATCTTTGGCGGGATGTTATAGTCTTTTATGTTTTGCATCACTATTTCTTGATAGTTATATTCAGCGTTGTTGGATGTTGTTGGATGTATTACGTTTTTAAATAATATCGTCGATATTTGAGGTCACCATCTTTTTCGCAATCACTTGTAATTACGGATGACAAGCATATAGTCGGTGTCCAAATCAGCAGTTCTACGTGATCGAACAGCAGTTACACTTGTAGAGTGTCTCTTAGAGGCAAGATCTGATAACGATTATATATAATTTCAAAAATATGTTTATAAATTATATAAACAGACAAACCATCTGCTTTATTACGAGTCCAATCCTGGATTGGATGCTACCGTGAAGCAAGGAACTTTTTCAAGAAACTAATTCAAAAATCAAAGATAAGGTCTTACGAAAAGCAATGTCCGTCGATTTAGACCATCACAGAGAGCACTACACTAATGAGACTTTTAGAAAAGGGTCCTTTTGCGAAACTGGATAATCTAAGAATACTCAACGACCAACCCCTTCAAAGGAAGAGACCAGCGCACCTCCAACACAATTATCCTGACTACGTATTTGAGGCATTTGAGGCGATTCCTCAGGAAGCAACCGCGTCAAATAGGCATAACCAAACCGGATGGACTGAATCATGGCAAAAAGAGCTGCATCACCCGAATTTCTGTCGTGGTCTATCAGATCCTATGAGTAGGGTTACCAACAAGCACTTTTTACTGCAAAGACTTCCTGTTTGAAGGTATAAGCAATTCCCGACGTTTTGGGTCATAACTAGTATAAATAGGCAAAATAAAATGTTCGACTGTCTGCCAGCCGTTCTATCAAAATGTTTAAGAGAAAACTAAATATCAATTAGCTATTTCAGTCTCCATCAAACACATAATCCAGTAAATAATGCGGAAAATAGTGTACAATACGGAAACGTGGTGGAACAGGACCGTTGGTGATTCGTACAAAGCCGAGAACAAAAAGTAAGGGAAGGTGATACCATCCCTCAAAACCCCCCTAGAAGTGACACTGATTTAAAAAATTAATATTTCGCATAGGAAATCGTTTCACGGGGGTTTTCAGGGTCGATGATTACTAAACCGAGGTCCAAAAGCACTTGAGGGTGATTCCAATCCAGCAAAATCACCCAAAAAGTGGCACTGATACAAAAAATTGGTAGTTCGCATCGGAAATCGTCTCCGAGGTGCAATTAACAAAATTTAAACACTCAATGTGACTTGCATTAAATTAAATACGTACGATAAATTGCTGATAAAAATTTCACTTTTTCGTTTGCGATAGTTGATTAAATTTGTAAGCTGAAGAGTTTCATTTTCAAAAGTTTTTTGTGAATATGACTGAGTGAGTTAAATAATCGCGCAAAGAAAATGGTTTTTGTTATTTTGAGCAGAGATACTCTGGAGTCAATAAATTTACCAATTTGATATTGGAATCATGCACACAACTATAAAAATATTAAATCAAGTGAGAACTTGCCTACCAAGAAAAAACTGCGCCGCGCCAAGTACGAAATGTTTTAAAAAGAATACAGAGAACAATAAATCAACAAAAAAGTACAGGATTAGGGCTGGAAATTATTCGATGGTGTCTTGCATCTCATACGAATGACTGGTCAAACTGGATATGGGGCAGCTTGTGATTGCAAGAAGAATAACGTATACTGCTCAAAAATTTGTAGATTTGGTCATGGAACCAATTGCCATAATTTTGAACCACCTGGAACTCCTGACATTTCAGCGGTTAAGCTGGTTTGCCCGGTTGTAATGATATTTGAACAAAATGAAAGTTACTATGAAGAGAAGGACCCCATGTTCGATACAAAATATGGTTGGAATTACGTTACTAATACTTATAAACATGTTTTTGAGAGCTAGTTTTTCGAGTTTATCAACAATCTCGGTGTTGACGGCTACGCTCGTATTTTATACTTTCATGCTCGTGGGTTATAAGTAATATTGTGGACTTTTCTTATAATATATATACAATATAATATTTTGTTTAGTCACAGTAACTTTTAAGATGTAGTGTGCTTGACTACACACCACCATACATAAGAAATAATAATCCACAAAACCACAAAAAATCCAATCCAATCTAATCCAACTGATATTCGAACGGTTCAGTGTGTTATTTCTACGCTCGCATTTACATTAACTTTTTTTATTATTGGCGTTTACTTATTTTCAAAAGCTTTTTTTTTAAACTTTAAAATTCCGAAATAATCGGTTGAACAAAAAAAAAATCGAAAATAAATCTCCCACTACCTAGCTTCTGTAGCAATACAAGTAATAAATTAAGCAACAAGATCCCAACTACATGCAATACATAACAAACCATAAGAATATTAATAATCTCAACAGGTGCAACATATAAATTAAAATCTCCAAAGAAATTTATAAAATTACGTAGACGTCAATTGCATTAAAGACAAAATAACGTATAAATTTCTTACTTCTTCATCTCAATCTAATTAACTATTCATGAAAACTATAATAAAATTTAAATAGTTTTTTGTGTTTTCTATAACAAAAAAAAATTTGTTGCACTTTTTTCTTCCAAGTTTCTCAACAAGTCAAAAAGTTTGATATAAATTTTAAAATACATAAAATAAAAGCTCCAGTTGTCTCTGTTTATATGTTGAATAATAATGATGTCAATGTTTATGAGAACGAGAATTATTTTTATTATTGATGATTATGATTATTATTATTTATAATAAAAGAGTTATAATTTTTTTTTCTTCTTCTTGGTGTGCTGCAAAATATATGAAAAATGTACATGAGATATTTTTCAAAATAAAAATTTATAATTCCAGTACAGTAATAGTTTGGAAACGTAAAATATATATATTGTAATAAAGTTTTGATGTTGCTTGCTGGGATTCCTTTGTTTAATTTTAATTATAAAACTTTGTTTCTATTTTGCAATAATTTGTGTTATACGTTTATGTCCAAACAAAAACTTCATTGGATAAAAGAAATAAAGAAACCTGTTGTGCAATATTAATGATATAAAGAGGGATCTAATTAGATAGGCAAATTTCCAGGAGTTTAAAGTATGCAGCTTTCGTATTCAAACATTATAACTTATATTCGTCACGATTAAAGAGTATATACTATGAACAAAGTGTCTATTATCTGACTTAAGATAACATATGTTTGGATAGTGTTGGCACAACTCAGTTATAAGAAATTCAATACCGGTATTTCAAATACCGCAATGCCGTGGTGTGTGATAAGACCGATACTGAATTATCAATACCGAATTATCTATCCAAAAGATTTTTATTAATGATCCGTCACCGCTTATTTAAAATTCAGCGAAATTTGTTAGAACTGAAACACTCGTCAAACTGGCAGTTACTGTCAGTAGACAAGCCGATTGGCTTTGGATATATATTCTAAAGGCCTACCTCATAACGACTACGGCAGGTATTATAATTGGAACGAAGTCGGCACCATCGGATATTTGAAAAACTTAAAGCAATACGTTTGATGTAAAAAATAGTTAATCTGGCTGATTTGACATTTGTAATACTTTGTACAATCCGTTGAATATCAAACACAATTTCGATTTTTCAGAGTTTATTGGAAAGATGACATTCAAAATGTTTTCTGATGTTTAATAGTTTTTCTACCAAACAAAATTTTGTTGAATTTTGCGTCATTTTTTGGATGTGGAAATAATCCGAATTGAAAAATTCTCTCCACTACAAAAATCAACTGGTAACAAGATTTCAGCGCTAGATGTGGCAAACGATTTGAATTTTCCAGATCTTTATGTATTAGAGACATTATGAAGGAGATGCAAATTATTAAAGGAGATGCGAATTATTTTTGACCAACTACATACTAGGTATACAAGTAGTATAGGTGGAATAAAAAATAAAAGTATTTCTACCAAATTTAAAAGTGTTAAGTATGACAGCTGCGTGGTCCATAAAATTTCTGGAAATTCAAACTTAGGGTGACTTTGAAATGAAGTTGCACGTTTTGATGTTATTAGTGATCTGGACAACCGAAGCGGAACCCGACCATTTTCGATCGACTTAATATTTGAAAAACAGAAAGAATAGGTAAAATAAAAAAATCAGCGACATCAGTTCCATATTTAAAAATTTTATTTCTTAATATTTTTAACAGCGTAAACTAAAATTATACTGTTTTTCAATACGCCAGTTAATTATACCTTTCAAACACACATAAAAGAGTTGATATTGGGTGAACCATTCTCTTGCAATTTGATTTCAAAGTTACCCTGAATTTGACATAACCGAAATCTTTCGGACCAGCATGTTTTCAAATTAAGCACTTTAAAATTTTTCTAAAACCCTAGTATTATTTATTTTACATATTGTTACGACTTTACGTCAGTTCGTTAGATTATTGAAGGCAAAAGAAATAAAAACAAAGGTAGAAATCTGCTTATAAACTTTCCGTTTATTTATTCACAATGAACAACTCTAACAATAAGTCTTTTAATTTCTATAACTAAATTTGTATTAGTTATTCTGACTTATTTTAAAACTAAATCTGTATTAGTTATTTTTGTTCAATACAATAAGCTAGAAACACAACACTGGCGAAACCGTCCGACGACGACGTTAGTAACATTAGAATACACAGAATACATACGTTTCAAACACAACTACAACAATAAACGAAAACGTTTTTTTTCATCGGAGAAAATTTAGATTCTATTTCTAATTTATCGCCGGCGTTGATTATTGCCAGATACCAATTTTATTTTTATTCGGCTGCAAGGGTAATTTTTAATGTTATTTTGATAGCGCCGCCAACTGAAAAAGATGATTTTCTGATGTTTCTCAGGTGGAAATCGTTTTGTTTTGAGGTATCAACTGAATCAAGTTCAAAGTGAATCTGAATCTGTTCAAAGTTCGGTTGTTATTCATTTATATATTTTCGTAATTTGTATTTTATTTTTAAAATTAGTTAATAGTAGAAAAATTATTATTATTTATTTATTAGTAAAAATTAGTTATTTTTAAAATTGAAATTTGTGAATTTCATTTTGACAAAGAACAAAATATTTTATTCTCTTCCATTTAATTATATCAGCTTTATTTGTATGTTTTTTCGATAATAATAGTATGTATTATTGTATTGTTTTCTAACCTATAGCCTAATGAACTTAACCTATTGTCTAATGAAAATTTTATTCAATTGGTATGATTCCAATTGGTCAAATTGTTTTGATTTCATTAAAATTATTTTCAAATTATAATCACAATTGCTTTGATAAGTTTTGTTCAAAAATCAAATTTTAATTTAAATTCTCTTATTTCGTTTAGTTGAACTTGGTTGATTGTATGAGAAGGGCGTTTTTTATCATCAGGGTTTTTTTTATTAAGAAATTTGATTTATTAATTAAAACAATAAAGATTTATTGTTTTAATTGAAGAGAATGTTTTTATTTTTTATAATACACAATTCTTTTTTATAATAAAATCTTTGTCAGAGAATAAAGTATTGTAATCGATTCGTGAATAATGAATTTTATTCTCTCGCAAATTAAAATTCTCGCTCGTGCCTCGCTCAAATTTTAAACTTTTGCTTGAGAATAAACTACTTCATTATTCACTCATTGATTAAACTACTATTAGTTTATAATCAAACCTGCAATTTTATTTTTGACAGCTTTTCACACTGACGTCTTTGTTGTGGATATAACAGCGAAATGTAGACGTTTTTTTTAATGTCATTATCGTTCGTGTTGTGTTTCTGCCTATAGTCAGACTCAACTATTTCCTATTATGTCTTATTAACATCGAATTTGTAAAGCCATTTTGCTTTATTATAGTATACTATACTATTTATTATAGTATACTATATTTTAATATACTATAGCATTATTATAGTATACTATACTATATTTTATTATAGTATGCTATACTATACTATTATTATAATATACTATACTATACTATATCTATTTATCCAAGGGTTTATTTTAAAGTTCTAAAATGATACAGGAATGTACGGACCAAGTGCGGACTCATACACTAGAAAGATCTCTAATTCAACACTAATAATTTATTTACACTATAATTTGGTGTTACAAACAAATCACTAACCAAAAATTTAGCTTTACAATAATTTAAACAGTACGAAAATCAATTAATCAAAAGAATCATCTAAATTAAAATACATAAGCTTACATTAAGTAAATGTTGAATGTTGATACGCTGTAAATCGCTAATGTCCTCAATAAATTGGCCAGGTGCCATAACATCAACCGATGTCAAAGCTATTTTTTCTTTCCCAGACAAACTCTTCCAAACCAAACTCTTAATTTCATCCAAAATTTCCTTTCCTTTTCCATGCAATCCATCTCCCAATATATCCGGCGTTACATAATTTCCCATTATAGTACGTACATTTCCTTTTAACTCCATATAAAATATCTATATTATCCACTCCCTGCACATTATACCGGTCAACAAATTTTGTTGTATATAAATAACATCAACATACTATCAGCATCTTCAATTATTTATTTCTAATCCAAAACGTGATTTGCTTCGTCGACACTTAATTTAACCAATTTCACGGTTTCCAATAAAGGAATAGATAACTTTAATTTAGGACACTAAGCAATTTAAAAACTACTTTCAAATGAAAATAAAAACATTTCTTCAACTAATTCTTTTTGTTTATTTTATTTATATTTAATCAATAAATTTTTTTTTCTTTATAATAATATGATTTAAATATGATTTTTTTTCTTTGTTTTTTTTACTTTTAACTTCGACAGTAATAATATTTTTAATATTAACTCGACTGCACATTTCGGAACATTGTTAATCATTCCAATTTTAGATTACAACTCAATAATTTGAAGAATATTTCTTCTTTATATATTTTTAAAAACGAAATAAACATGAAGTAGTAGGAGAGTTGATTGCATATATCTTTAACTCGCCGTGCATATGATTGCATAATACAACGAAACCAGTTAATAACAGATTGTTTCATTTTTTCAAAAACGTTTTTCTTGTTTTTCTATCAATTTATAAAACATAAACAAAAGTAAGAACCACCAATTTATCAATCAAGAATACAAGCAAAAAGAACTGGAAATGTTCATGTATTGCAACGATTCATTTCTCTCTCTGTTCTATTATTATTATAACAAAACGAAGAGAGAAATTTAAACGTTAGCAATTCTTTTACTTCGTTTTTTTATTTAAACAGGGAAAGTAAACAAAATTCGAAACATTGTAAATAGAATACAAATTATAACAAAAACTATAATAACCTTGATGCTTCGAGTGGGTCAAGGGAAAAAATCAGGTGTACCGATGATTATTAATAAAAATGTTAATGAAAAATGCAAAGTAATCATATTATAAACAACAAAATGGAAAAGTGTGGTGGTTGAGTGGAAATTTAGTCTTTACTGTTAGTGCAGTCATGGCTGTTTGAACTACATAGAACTATTTCCTCTTCTAACACCTTTATTCAGAGCTCAAGGGTTAGATGGTAGGTTTTTGTTCATACGATACATGCTTAACATAACGTAATTTAGCGGGCTTAACAAATTCTTTCACTATTCACAATTTAAAAACTGCATAATTTCTCATCCACATCGTCTTTTTATATCTGAACAAGTTAATGAACGAAATTTCGAGAGTAGCGGTCAATTCTCTTACAGCTAACAATTTTTCCCTCTCCATTACAAAGCGATAGTGTATAATGAAAAGGAAACAAAAATTCACTTTCCTCTGTTTTTCACCCTACAATCAAAACTGAAAACAATTGAAATTACAAATCATTTTATAATGAATAATGATTTCAATTATTCTTCAGTTCTACTTTGTGTTTGTCGAATAAAGCTGCTCTTTTTGTAATTCTTCTGGGGAAAGAAACCCCACCATCAACAGCAACTAATTGAGCAATTACTTTACTCATCGACGGACACCGCCTTTTCATGAATTTATCGATTTTTTTGCATATCAATGTTGATTTGTCATCACATCTTTTATGCACAGGACTACTTGTGCCCGACTCTGGCTGTTTTCTTTTCAAAGAATGTATGGGATTGAAATGTCGATGAAGACCAGTGGTTGCAGATGCAGATCCTTTACATAATATCGTCTTACAAATATAGCAGTTTGATGCATTGCATCCTTATTGTTTTTGGTAAAATGTTTCCAAACATCATCACGACTGAAACTAAAAATTCTGAAACGAAAAAACTACAAAACTAAACAAAAATTACATTTTACGTTCTTCAATTTCACAAAAACAATTAAAAACGTTTGAAAAAATTATTGCCACATGAAAAGTTGATGCGACTAAAATGTCATTTAAAGTGACATCTGTCGTATAAAATGACTTAAGGCGTAAAAAACGACTTCAATAATACGAAAATTTATGCGATGTGACTTCAATCATTTAAAGTGACATGACTTGTCTTCGGTAATCGGGGTATAAATTAATCACAAAGCGACATTGATGTTCTACATAATTTTATGACGTCCGAAACCATCTCAAAAATATTTCAGGAGTGAGGGCATATAAAACATATAAAACACTTCTGTTTTGATTGCCTTATATAATTTGTTTTTGAAAATGTAGTGCAACATGATAAACTTTTTTAAAGTTTAAAATTTCCTCATTGGTTCGAAACTAGATCGCTCTAAAATTGTATGGATTGCAAAAAGTTTCATAATTTGCACCATAATTTTTTAGATTCAGTTCTTATATTATTCTTGATGGGAGATTTTCCATCGGGGTGATGTTATATCGCAAATAATTTACTGAATTAATTGTTGATCATGTCTCAATAGACACAAGTGAAGACTAGTCATCTTCCTATCACCGATACAAGTTTGTTATTCAATACTAGAATGTCTAGAGTATAACAAAACAGTGATCACCAGAGAAATTAATTGACTAAACCTGAATTTATTAAATGTATGTTTATGTAAATTTTTTGTTTTTACACTTCGCTAGAGTTGTAACCTAATTTTGGTTTATAGTCATTAGTGTTGACATTTTTTGGTAGAGTTTATCTAGTCGGCTAGGTAGCCCTGATGAGAATGATAAACTTTTTTAAAGTTTAAAATTTTCTCATTGGTTCGAAACTAGATCGCTCTAAAATTGTATGGATTGCAAAATGTTTCATAATTTGCACCATAATTTTTTAGATTCAGTTCTTATATTATTCTTGATGGGAGATTTTCCATCGGGGTGATGTTATATCACAAATAATTTACTGAATTAATTGTTGATCATGTGTCAATAGACACAAGTGAAGACTAGTCATCTTCCTCTCACCGATACAAGTTTGTTATTCAATACTAGAATGTCTAGAGTATAACAAAACAGTGATCACCAGAGAAATTAATTGACTAAACCTGAATTTATTAAATGTATGTTTATGTAAATTTTTTGTTTTTACACTTCGCTAGAGTTGTAACCTAATTTTGGTTTATAGTCATTAGTGTTGACATTTTTTGGTAGAGTTTATCTAGTCGGCTAGCCTTGATGAGAATGATAAACTTTTTTAAAGTTTAAAATTTTCTCATTGGTTCGAAACTAGATCGCTCTAAAATTGTATGGATTGCAAAATGTTTCATAATTTGCACCATAATTTTTTAGATTCAGTTCTTATATTATTCTTGATGGGAGATTTTCCATCGGGGTGATGTTATATCACAAATAATTTACTGAATTAATTGTTGATCATGTGTCAATAGACACAAGTGAAGACTAGTCATCTTCCTCTCACCGATACAAGTTTGTTATTCAATACTAGAATGTCTAGAGCATAACAAAACAGTGATCACCAAAGAAATTAATTGACTAAACCTGAATTTATTAAATGTATGTTTATGTAAATTTTTTGTTTTTACACTTCGCTAGAGTTGTAACCTAATTTTGGTTTATAGTCATTAGTGTTGACATTTTTTGGTAGAGTTTATCTAGTCGGCTAGGTAGCCCTGATGAGAATGATAAACTTTTTTAAAGTTTAAAATTTTCTCATTGGTTCGAAACTAGATCGCTCTAAAATTGTATGGATTGCAAAATGTTTCATAATTTGCACCATAATTTTTTAGATTCAGTTCTTATATTATTATTGATGGGAGATTTTCCATCGGGGTGATGTTATATCACAAATAATTTACTGAATTAATTGTTGATCATGTGTCAATAGACACAAGTGAAGACTAGTCATCTTCCTCTCACCGATACAAGTTTGTTATTCAATACTAGAATGTCTAGAGTATAACAAAACAGTGATCACCAGAGAAATTAATTGACTAAACCTGAATTTATTAAATGTATGTTTATGTAAATTTTTTGTTTTTACACTTCGCTAGAGTTGTAACCTAATTTTGGTTTATAGTCATTAGTGTTGACATTTTTTGGTAGAGTTTATCTAGTCGGCTAGCCCTGATGAGAATGATAAACGTTTTTAAAGTTTAAAATTTTCTCATTGGTTCGAAACTAGATCGCTCTAAAATTGTATGGATTGCAAAAAGTTTCATAATTTGCACCATAATTTTTTAGATTCAGTTCTTATATTATTCTTGATGGGAGATTTTCCATCGGGGTGATGTTATATCACAAATAATTTACTGAATTAATTTTTGTGTATTATTTTGGACTCTGTGGACTGGAAATTTCTACAATAAACCGTTGTAGTTTCTGAAGCTGTTGAAAGAATATTCTAGTTAGCAATATTGTTTGGTGCATTGTTTTCTGTTAGAGTGGAACATTAGCGGTGTTGAAAACTTAATAATATTTGTGCTTACTAATCAATGATCGAATCCAGAAGGAGATTTGGGAATAACGTTTATCATATTATGAGTAAGACTAATTCGATGTAAGGCTGGAAAAAACTTAACAATATTAAGAAAATTGTGGAAAATTAATATTATATTTTATATGTAAGCATAATATTTAAATTTTTTGAAGTATGTTTTTTTTTATTTCAATTGTATCGTTAGAAAAATGGCGAAAAATATAATAAAAACACATAGGTATGTCAATTGCACTTAAATACTTCAACTAAATTTAAAATTTGCACTAGAATATTTTTAAAAAAATTATAAAAAAGTGCACGAAATATGCATAAAGACGTCATAATGTTTGTCGGGACATACCCACTTAGTTTCTCCATATTTTTTTGTCATATATATTTTTAGTACTTTAAACAGCAAAACGACCATCACTATCGTATATTATTCCTACACTCGACTCAAATTAGTGCCTAGATTCAACGTTTACTTTGTAAGTTTTATTTTATAAGCCGAGTTCATCTCTATGGCGCAGCTCTCTATATCGCTTTAAACACAGTTCAATTGTAGTGGACATCTCTGAATCGATTAATCCTGCCCTCAGTTCCATTAAATTCTATCATTCTCGAAATAAAACCTTTGGTTTAAAAGGTGGAACATTATTTGTTGTAACATTAAGGTTTGGAAGAACATTAGTTGAAGGAAAAATTGGAATGTGATTGTTTTGAGAGAACATCGTTTTTTCGTCAAGGTGATGCGGTTTTTCAGCCTGGTGTTTGATTATGCAATAAAAAAAACGCATCATCGACAAAATCAATCACAAAAATCAAATATTTAAAAACATCCAGAAACATGTCTCTCGAAGATCTTGATACTGGTGGCTATCAAGTTGCACATAAAAACATCAAATTTCTTGAGCCTGTTCTACCATCGTCAAACCATGCAAGGTACCAAAGCCCGTGTATCAACCTCATACAGAATGTGTGACTGGGTTATAATAGGATTCAATAAATCTAACTGGTCATCAAGGTCAAGTACAGAAAAGTCAAATCACAAAGAATGATTGCAGGAGTATCCAAGTAATATACAAGTACCGCCGTGACTAGACAACGTTAACTTAATAATTTTATCCAAATTCTTCGTGAAATAGAATGTCAAACTTCAGTCAGCTGGTGATGGAACGAGAATGGCGAATTGGATGTCATTCTCATGAAATGTCAACGCCAGATTCTATTGTGACTAAATTTTCTTTAAAACGTATATGTATCAAACTACAGTGAACTTCTCATAAAAATACAACCTTACATTATTAAAAATAAAAATAAAAATCAATCAATTAACTAACAATTCAATTTTATTTCAATTAATATAGTTATCGAACACCCAATGATATTCACTTAAATAAACGTTTTGTTTTCATTTACTTATATATTTTCTTTATTAAATTAACCTCCATTACAACTATTCTCTTAAGTGCTGTGTTAATATATTAAATTAAAAAAATATCCAAATGGCAGGAATAGGCAGATTTCTGGAAAAAACTCTGACGCTATAATAATTGCGTTTTGATTTTTTTGTTTCAATGGCCGCAGAACAGGGTCTTAAACTCAGAACTCAAACTATTTTTTTTAATATGGTAAAGATTTATGTTGTATCTACGTGTGTGGCAATGGTAAGCTTTAAATGTAAGCTTAGTTAAATTCATTTATAGAAATTAGCGCAAGCTTACAAAATTTTGAGTAGCAGATTTCTCAGGAACCTTTCAGCGCAGAGATCTACATTTTTAAAATATGGTAGAAATATGTTTAATTATTTAATATTTATAAATTTTATTAAAATATTTTGATTCAAACGGCCGTTATAACGCTTTAATATATTCGACTTTTAAAGCGATTTTTCCAATTTCTAATCCTCTATCCGGATTTGGGCCATTTCATGAACTTGTCTAAGATTTAATCCAGTCGAATATTTTTAGAAATTGTTTTTGGTGTAGGTCCAAAAATGTTTACCTTGTCTCACCGTCAGATGAAGTTCGAATTTGATATCTAGTTTTGACAAACCAGTGCAAATCACGTATTTTTCCTTCTTCTTCCTTCACACAAAAATAAAAAAAAGGGATTTAGTCCTTGTTAACAATGAAATTCGATTTTATCTTTGATTTTACCATCGAAACTTTATATTCGAATATTCATTCCACTGCTCGAGAAGTTTCAAAGCTTGATTCTAGAAAATCCAATATAAACAAAGTGTAGATAGCACACAGAATATTTTGATTTTATCACTAACTTTTTAATTATTCAGTTTAAAATATAGCGTATTCCGTATGCAATCATTTTTAATTTTAATTTGTATTCTAGTACGTCATTTTCGCTAGCCCTTTTTTTCTTTGTCAGACATACATCTTGAATATATGCTATACTTAGTAAAGGACTACTAAGCGGTGGTTAAATCCACTTCATTTGAATCACGCATGGCACCAACTAAATACGAGATGTTACACCAGGCTCATGGTCTTATTATTCTTGAGATCTCGTGGCTCTCATTTACATTTCCTTTCATTTTAATTTGAAGAAACGTTTTTTTGTAATTCTGTTTTTTGACCTTGATTAATTTTTGTTTCTCTATTTTCTCCTACATTTAAGGAGAACAATTTGCAGTATGTTTTACTTTTAATGCTGTTAAATATCGACCAATTAAAAGATTCTCTAACATTCGTAGCGATATTATTAAGTAAGGCGGTCTTGAGGCCTGCCGACAGAAGTGAAAACTTACAACTGTAAAATAGCTGTTTTTATCGTCTAAATACAACAAATTCTTTACATACTTCACCACACTTCCACACTGTTATTAACTAAGAAAAACATCAAATTCAATAAAAAAGAAAAAACCAAAATATGAATCAACAGAACGAGAGTAAAATTATTTATAATATATTATCATTAATTTCAACACTACTTAGGCTACTCGTACTATCAATTGCAACTTTATTAAAAAGTATAAAGAAAAACACACAAATCAAATATGAAAAAAACAATTTTTTTTATTTTACTTAAAAACACAACAAAATCTTTACTTACTATACAACACTTACACACCACACTTAAGCCGAAAAAAAGAACAAGTTCAATAAAAACGAATTATCAATCAAGAAAATGAGATTAAGAAATAAGAAAATAACATATGATTACAATTTATCTCACTCTCTTTTAATATTTATTTTATATTTAATATTTATTTAGCGTGACGATGACTCAAACATATAAATTTTTCCCCAGACAAAACTGCACAACGCGCTTAAAGAAGTTTTCACTTCAAAAACGGTACAACAATCACCAACAGAAAATAGATAAAAAAAAAGAAAACAACAACAAAAAGTATTAAAAAACAGAATAGCCACAAAACATTACTTTTAAAAACTGAAGAAAATATTGAGATGTCGTAAATATTCATTCAATCCATCCCTGAATCCATTCAAAATTTTGCTTCGTATTGACGTCACACTGTGCTAAAAGACAATACCAATACCCTTAAAAAACTACATTTTCGATAAACTTAATTACCGTAAATTGTCCGCAGCCTTAAACTGCGTTTAAATCAATGTTTTGTGATGAAGATGTCAACTCGTATTGGAAGAGAAATACATACTCAAATAATAGTTTTTATTTTCCTTATTTTATTTCACGGGAATGAAATTATGGAAAATAATGATGGGAAAACCAATATTTTATTATTATAAGCACTGCCTGCCAAAAAAATAATTCATTTTCTTGTTAATGTGTAAATGATAACAATTTGAACGAAACGGAAAAAGACAGTAGTAATAACTTTAAAAAACTGCATTATCGATCAATTCAAAATTCATGAAAAGAAATTTTTATGATTTTTATGAGTTCATGAATAAAAAAACAATAATTTTAATGGTATTTAAATGTACAACTCCAGGAATTAAACTCTCGACCTATAGAAACTCAGTCACCCGCGATATCCATATTGCAATTTGAAACGTTACGACCGGATAGGGGTATTTTATATTTAATATATTTATTTAGCATGATGATAACTCGAATTTATAAATTTTTCCCCATACAAAATCGCACAACGCGCCTAAAGAAGTTTCCACTTAAAAAATAATAGTATATTGCGCACAAGCATAGAGGGCTAGTAATAAAATTAAGGGGAGGTGGAATGACTTTTATTTTTTGAATATGTATGTCTTTTGTGATTTATTAAGCAGCTGAAAATCGTTTGAAAAATCTAAAGCCTTTTTAAAGGTATCAAGATGGATATCACATGCAATGATGCATTTTCAAAACGTAATTTCGGGCTGGGTGTGGTAAAATTTATTCTTTGAGTTAGATCATAATTTAATTTTTAACGAGAGTTCTGGTTCGAGGTGATAAACTTTTAACTAAATTTTTACTAAATAACAAAACCGAGTAATTTAAAAAATACTACAATTATTTTTATCCAAAAACGAAGCAGACGACTATATTATTCACTAAACAGCGAATCAACAAAATGACTTTGAGATTTTAGGGAGTTATTGATTGGTACATTAATAAAAAAATGTACGGTTTTTGTTGTTTAGATTATCTTCTAATCAAACATAAAACATAATAAAATTCCTTAATTTATTCAAAAAAAAATTTAACGGTTTTTTTCTCGTAATTTTTTTCCAATCATCCGTCTAAATATAATCAATCACAAACTTCAATTTCTTCCAAACAAAAACACACGTATATAAAAACTCAATATCTGACAAATTATTCCATCGACGATTAAGTTTATTTGAGATATGAAATATAAATCTGTTGACGACGAGGATGAACCGAAACGCGTCATCGACATAATTTTTAAGAAAATAAAAAAAAAATGTTTCCCAACAAAACTAACTAAAACTTTTTTTTTTAATATAAATTAATAATGTTTTCTTTCTTTTATTTCACAGTTTAGTTAATCAATCAACATTAAGACTTGACGTTGGGCATGTCCGTCGTGTACTCACTGATGCACTTGATGTGTGGGCAAAAAATTCAAAATTAACATTCCGTGAAGTGTCAGAATATGCAACTGACATTGATATTGAAGTGTTTTTCGCAAGTCAACATCATGGTGACGGGTTTGACTTCGATGGTCCAGGTCAAGTTTTAGCACATGCCTTCTATCCGGGACCGAAAAGGGGTGGCGATGCACATTTCGATGCAGATGAAACATGGTTACTACATAATGAAGACGATGCTGATGGTGAGTTGATTTTTATTCATTCATTATTATTTGGTTTCTGAATCAATAATTTCGTTTACACAAACAAACAAAAAAAATGTATTTCTATAGAAAATCATTTTTCATTATTTTTTGGTTTTTGTGGTTTCGTTGAAAATTGATTTAAATTTTAATTCATTTGTATAGATTGAATAGATTATCATGTAGAATGGTGGTTAACTGAATCTTTATTTCAATAAACAAAAGTACTGTAATTATATTATAAAAGTTTTTTTTTCGAACAAAATTTTTTAATTAAGTTTGATTATCATGATGGTCTTAATGGAGTAAAAACTTATTCAATTAAAACTTAATTTAATTTAGAGAAATATTTTTGTTCAGATGAAACAGATTTCATTTCTACCTGGCTTGCATTTTACAAGCGAAATTGATGAAAAATTCGTGAATTTTAAATATTTATTTATTTTTGGTACAATATTGTTACAAACTCTGATTTTCATTTTCTTACCCTTGGATAACCTGAGAAACTAGTGGTCATAAATCGACAAAACTCAAGCAATTTTTCTGAACTTCAAAAACCATTACATACCTTACATATTTTGCAATATTTTGCAAGTTTTTGTAAAAATATGCTGGCGGACAGATTTGCCTCATTAATCAAAGTTAGTCAAAATTAGACGATTAGTACATAAAACTGGCCATAAATCGTCAAAACTCAAGCAATTGTTGTATCAACCTTTTTGTTTAGAATTATTTGAATACCACATGTTTGATGATGTCATGATTTTAGTTTAATTATAACAAATTTGTTTTGTATTCCGTTGCGATTCTTTCAGAATTCTAGCAATGATTTAGTATGGCAAAACATTCAGATGTGTCAATCGACGCAATTTTCTTTTGGTTTCTATGTGTTTTTTAAAGAATGGACAAATTCTATCACACCAAAAATATAACATAGGCTAATATTTCATGATAGGATGGAGGAAAGAAAAACAAGATAAGAAGTTACAGGCAAATGGTTTAAAAAATGTAATCCAATTAATGATTAAACCCCCGATGATTAAAACTCAGATAAAGTCATAAGAAGGTTAGTTCATCCGAGCAAGCAATAGCCTGTAATCATCAAGAAATCCGCCATAAGTTAGATTGAGGGTGCTATGGCTGACTGAATAGAGTTCATCTGCTAGCAACTCTAAGATATCACCTTGGGTAGTGATATCTCACTGCTATTGCCAGTGGTATATGATACCTCATGCTAACTCATATGTCAATAGTGGGGCTGGCGTACGCAGAGTTGTTACAAGCGTAAATACAAAATTACAAATCAATAAAAAAATGTTGCGACGCTGATGCATAGGCTGACTTCACCACAACTCTGGAAACATAGTGTTCTGGATATATAATGAGCTAATATCCATCAAATACTTTAATTAAAAGGTAACCAATGTTATAGATTTCGCGTAGTTCTAATTATAAAAACATTAAAAAAAGCAGTAGTATCCCATCAAACATAAATGCTGTTGTACGAGAAAAAGTAAAAAAAAAATTTAACCGGAAGTGGCAAACAGGAAGTTGGGATGCGGAACTGTTGTCAACCGTACTAAATGGTTGTGTATCAACTTTCATCTCAAGTTTCATTCGATTATCAGGTACAGATGTTATTGAGCTTTCAAAAAACAGGTATATGGGACAGCCCCCACTACTTTGTTCACTAGCGCTAAAAAACTAATCAGTTCCTTGCCATACATAGTTGCATATTTTTCCAAAGTGTCATCAAAATTTATTCACGAACGAATGCTGTGTGCTCCCAACAAACATTGAAAAAATTGTGACACAGTAAACAGATGCTCGGGAGGCCCCCCACCACTTACTTCAATACTGTCCAAAAACTAATCAGTTCTTTGTCATTTAAGTCTCCATCTTTTTTCTAATTGTCATTAAAATAAATTAATGATTGAAGTCTATATGCTCCCAACAAACTTTAAAAACAAAGTGTGAAAAGTCAGCATTTGTATGGTAGACTCCCCGCCACTTTGATCAATGAGTCCCAAAAGATGATAATTATGTTCTCACACTAATTGGAACCTATTCCATAAGTTTCATCATAATCACTTCATTATTGTAGGCTGTAGTGTTCATAAAGACACTGAAAAAAATGGAAAAATGACAAAAAAAATTTTTTTGCCGGAAGTTGGGATGCAGAACTGTTGTGAACCGTACTAAATGCTTATGTGCCAAGTTTCATCCAATTCGATTATCAGGTACAGATGTTATTGAGCTTTCAAAAAATAGATGCTCGGGACACCCCACACCACTTTGTTCACTGTCGCTCAAAAACTAATCAGTTCCTTGTCCCATACATAGTTGCATCTTTTTCCAAAGTTTCATCCACATTCATTCACGAACGAATGATATGTGCTCCCAACAAACATTGAAAAAATTGTAACACAATAAACAGGTGCTCGGGAGGCCTACCAACATTTAGTCCAATATTGTCCAAAAACTAATCATTTCTTTATTATTCATTAAAATAAATTAATGATTGAAGTCTATATGCTCCCAACAAACTTTAAAAACAAAGTGTGAAAAGTCAGCATTTGTATGGTAGACTCCCCGCTACTTTGATTAATGAGTCCCAAAAGATGATAATTATCTTCTCACACTAATTGGAACCTTTTCCAGAAGTTTCATCATAATCACTTCATTATTGTAGGCTGTAGTGTGCATAAAGACACTGAAAAAACTGCAAAAAATTATCAAAAAAAAAATTTTTACCGGAAGTGAAAAACCGGAAGTTGGGATGCAGAACTGTTGTGAACCGTACTAAAAACATTGGATAAAAACTACCTGTTGTATGGTAGACCCCCACCCTTTATCCAATGTACTCCAAAAGCTGATAAAATCTTTCTCATAATATTTGAAAGCTTTTACCAACGTTTCATGAAAATCGATCGGTAATGGTAGGCTACAGTAGGGATAAACCCTTGAAAAAAAAACTTTTAAACGGGAAGTGACAAACCGGAAGTTGGTATGCAGAAATATTGGAAACTGTACTAAAGTCTTATATACATACCCCCCGCCATTTTGTCCAAATTTGAAATGAATCCAGATCTTCCATTTTCAAATGAACCTGTATCATTTGCCAAATTTCCATCAAGATCCCATGCAGAAAGGTCACCGACACACACACACCCACCCACGCACATACAGACGTACACCTAAATTTTTATTGGCTATTTAGATAGAGGATGGTCCAAAACAAAAGAAAAAACAAAATTTGGGGTATGTAAGATTTTTTTTTTCACGATAGATTGCATTACTTCACACAATTTAAAATTGTGGTGAAGTAAATATTCTTTTATGAATACCTGCAAATTGTTGTATGAAATAGCGAGCTGCACAAATACCTTATCAGTTATAATAGAACTGAAATATTTTAGCCATCAAAACCAATTCAGAAACTTTTAGAAACAGATTAGAAATAAAAATATTTTAGAAAAATATATAAGAAATAACAATGAAAACAATAATAACTGAAATGGCAAGCCTAAAATGAAAAAAACAATTCACAAGAATATCATAAAATATAAAACCAAAACAAACGAATACAAAACCAATTTAATCGATACATGGAACAATAAAATAAAAATAAATAAACAAAAAATAACAACGCCACAAAAACACACTATAGATATTTGAAAATAAAGATGAACCCATGTGTATAAAGACAATAATGAAATTAAAAACATTACAAATAGAAGGAAAGAAAACAAAATACCGAAAGCTGACATAAGTTTAACATTGGACAAACGGCAGTCCCTCTTAAAAAGGTCTGAACAGAACATAAAACAAAGAATAATTCAAAATTTTATTACGTTTTTCAAAGAAAAACAAAAATTTTGTAAAATTCCACATACAACGGTTCGCTACAGTTTGAACGTAATCATCTACAAATTAAATATTGTGCTTCATTTTTATTTAGTTTAAATTATTTATTATTGAGTTCTTCGATGCTATATAGTCTAGCTTAGAAGAGCAACATTTTCATCATATACAAATAGTAGAAAAAAACCGTCAAGGTCTTCGGCTTCAATAGTTGTCGTATGTATACGTGACCGTCATGGTAATGAGCCCAAACTTCATTTACCACTCTAGATTTGATCAAACGCCTAAAATTATTCCGACAAGTTGTTATCATAGATATGAGTAGTATGAGTAGAGTGCCAGTTTTAGTTTAATTTCAAAACAGGAGGCAGATATAGTAATATTTTTATTAATCGATAATCCAGAGACTTACACTAAAATTGATTCCTTAGTTTTTCAAAGTTTACAACAAATTTACCACTTCCCTGGATCAACTTATATGTCAAGATCGCCTTACTCGAACCATTTGGGATCTAATAGTTTGGTAACATAAACGTGAAGTACCAAAAGATGAACATCAGCAAACATATTATCTTCATAAACCCGTGGTAACCCGTTTTAACTAATTAAGAACCAGTACAACCAGTACCGGAGTATCATTAAGTAAAAATGTTGGATGACCTAACAACACTGGCGGTATAGAAAAAACATACATGCAGATTTTGGTAGATCAAACTTTTACAAATTTTCAGATATTATTGCGAGAGACACCGGTTAAAAAATTCTTTTCGATATAACAGGGTATTATTTCTAATTTCTATTCATCAAATGGAGGATTTTATCTTTGATCTTGGAAGTAAGAGAATTGTCAGAAATTATTCAGCAAGAGTTATTCCTCCAAGTATCCCGAACTAAAGTTCTTAGAATACAATAGGTTCTAATTTAAGATTAGTTCACATTCAGTGTAAATTTGGAAGCAAATGAATTGTTTTAAGAATCATGTTGTATTTTACGACTACTAATTTACATCCACTTTTCTTCTTCTTCATTGTTCAATATGTTTTAAAAAAAAACTACGATTCATTGTTCTTCCGGTTTGTCCGAAATAAAATTGTTCACCATCTTAACATTTGTTTTCTGTTTATACCGGAATTTACAAAATTTGCGAGAAAAAAAATTTGACAAATGTTTTCTGACCAGGGAAGATATCTGTAAAAAAAGGTAATAACCCTAATGCTTACGATAATACAAAAGAAAAATGACAAAAAAAATGAGAAAAAATAATAATAAAAAAAACTTTACTTAAATCTAGTTGACTTCTTATGTGTCCATATTATGTTTGTTGTTTTTTATGTACTTTCAAGTTCAGTTTGTTGATAAAAATTTGAGTGTAGAACAACATAAATAGTCTGCCAAAAATAGTCAATTCAATAATTTTAATAATTTTTCTTTTAAACCATCACTTTCCTTTCCTTTTTCTCTTTCGGCACCAACACTCTACTCCGTTATAACAACCGGTATGGCAAATAACAAGGAACAACGGTTGCCTTTCTGTGCACTTCTTCAAATTTAAAAATTTCCCTTTCTTTTCTTAGCGCGAGAGAAGAAATTAAAACTTTCTTTTTGAAATTAAAACTTAAATAACTTTATAAATCGATGCGATTATACTCATCCATTTTTATCGGTATACTCATCAATAAAAAAAAAGAAATCCTATCTATCTCTGTCTTGTTGCTTCCATTTATCAAACAGCGAAAAATTTCACTCATACATTGCAATTTTACCGTATGAATAAATAAAACAGACAGAGAAAAACCATCCAAATACTACCAAACAAAAGAAACATAAAGTCCTTCAAAATTCAATCAATTATTGATATTGCAAATATATACCAACCAAAATTCATAATATGAAGTCCACTATCATCAATTCAGCATCAACGCTTCTGCGCATGATCAATTTACTTTATTTTGGTTTTTGTTTGAAACCAGAAAAACTATAGTCGTTTCTCATAGAAAGTAAAGAAAAAAACACTGCGACGCTGATGCAAAGGCTAACTTCACTACATCTCTGGAAACAAATTGTTTTGGATATATAGTGAACTAATATCCATAAAAAACTTTAATTAATGGCTAACCAATGTTAAAGATTTCGCGTAGTTCTACTTATATCAATATTATAGAAAGCTGTAGTATCCCAACAATCATTAATTCTGTAGTATGAGAAAAAGTAAAAAACAAAGTTTAACGGCAGTGACAAACCAGAAGTTGGGATGCAGAACTGTTTTGAATGGTACTAAATGTTTATGTACCAAATTCGATTATCAGGTACAGGTGCTCGGGAGACCCCACACCACTTTGTTCACTATCGCATAAAAACTAATCAGCTCCTTCCATACATATTTGCATCTTTTTCCAAAGTGTCATCAAAATTCATTTACGAACGAATGCTCTATGCTCCAAACAAACATAAAAAATATGGTGGAAAAAACCACCTTATGTATAGTGGATACCCCAACCCTTTATCCAACGTACTCCAAAAGCTGATAAAATCTTTCTCATGTTAATTGAAAGTTTTTACCAATGTATCATGAAAATCGATCGTCAATTGTAGGTTACAGTAGGGATAAACACCTGAAAAAAAACTTTTTAATCGGAAGTGACAAACCAGAAGTAAGTATGCAGATATATTGAAAACAGTACTAAAATCTTATATACCAAGTTTCCATAAGATCATAAGCCGGGATTATAAGTTATTGAAGCTTTAAACTTAAAGGTGTTTGGGAGACCCCCCGCCATTTTGTCCAAATTTCAAATGAATCCAGAACTTTTATTTTCAAGTGAACCTGGATCATGAACGTACACCAAAATTTATTTGGCTATTTAGATAGAGAATGGTCCAAAACAAAAGAACAAACAAAATTTGGGGTATGTAAGATTTTTTTTCTCGATAGATTGCATTACTTCATACAATTTAAAATTGTGGTGTAAAAAACAATTGATTGTACACCGACATAAAACAATAAATTAAGTGATTTAAGTTGAAATTAACATGTGACGTTTTATATTAAAATACGATAGATGTATACAGTGGAATACTGTATACGATCAGATAACACTTTGAAACGATCTTAAATTGTTTGATATTACGTAATTAAGGTATGATCAATGTGTTAACTATTTGTTTTCATATTTTAAATGAAAATGTCTATTGGACAGATTTTGTTGGTCGTTGCACTAGCTGGTAAATTCTGCACAACATATTGGCCATGTCCCTATAAATAAATGATCTCCTTCGACCTCTAAAATTTAGCTTTGGTTGAGAACAATTTTATCAGTTGTTCAAAAGTCGATAGTTTAAAATATCGATGTGTTCAATAATAAATTGTTAAAAGGTGTGTTATTTCGTTGATTATAACATCATCCTCAAGGTTCACAGTTTTATAATTCATTCATTCAGTTTTTCAAGGTTAAGGATGTTAACTAATAGAGATCGTAGGTAGTAATGAACTATTCTACGCTTACTTCGAATTGCGTAAAACATAACTTTTTCGACCTTTATTACTTTACGCCCTCTCGTTATTGCTTTACACCCTTTTAGTCTTACTTTACACCCTCATTTTGTTACTTAACGCCCTCTTGCAGGAATTATAAAAAATGTTGTATGTACATACCACGGGTGTATAAAGATAATTTCATTCCTAGCGAGTTGTTGTGCTCGACTAACGTCTCGGGCAACAAATTTTTACTTGAGCTGAAATTTATAATTTTACATCCTTGGTACATAAATAACTTTTAACTCTTCCTCCGGCTCAGATTCGTTTTATAGAAAATTGACCGTATCGTTTTATGACCTTAAAATTGTGAAGTCCATAAAACAGTCATTACGCCACTTAAATTGACGATCATAAAAGTTGGTATAATAGTATAAAAACAGATATAAATGGTTTGATATAAATGGTTTTTATTTGTTTTTTTTTTATTTTACGATCATAACGTAGTCCTCTGTTTATATTTTTAAGCGTTTGTATGTAAGAAATCGCAATGTTGAGTTTGTTTTATGCAAAGAGTAATAACTTTACCTACTGAAATTATGTTTAGTATCGTTTTAAGCAACAAAGAATGGAAACCAGAAATAATCGTTTTAATTGTGGAAGGATTATTTAATATTAGCAACAGTAGTTTTTTATGTTAAAAAAGTTATTTTATTTCATCCCATTTTGGGTTTACCAAAGCAAAGTAATATACTCTCTGGGTCAAAGTTTGATGTTTTTGTTTTTAGAAAAAATTATAAATTATTTTACAAAGAAATTCAAAAACTCTGCCGTGCCAGAGAAATTGGTGAAGTTGAACAGTCTGAAACGCGTGCTAGTTATATGTGACTATGGTTCCAGGATAATACAAATTTACCTTCTTCTGTTCAAATTTAACATTTTGCTTTTCATCATGCGGAAGCTACATTTTTCTTAGATGGAGGAAATTTGTAAATTCGATTCCTATACCATCAAAGATTCGTTCAAAATTCTTTTTGGGATGGAAAAAGTAAAGTTTTATTGGACAAAAAAGTAATGTTATATTCAGTTAACAAAGCTGCTGACAATCACAATCACGTTTTATATTAAACTGATCGTGCTAAGTATTTCAAATGCCTAGACGTTTTCAGATTTATCCAAGATTAATTTTTGATATGAAGAAAATTTGCCAAACAAATCATTTTCCAAATCGATCGGATTCCAATTAATTTTATAAATTTCTTCTGATGCCGAACAAAGTCTGCTATTTGAAATTGAGCACTCAACTAGTGTAGATTTTGACGAATTCTACAAATACTCGGACGACCTCAGATAAACAAAATCGGCTGCTTGCTGTCGAGCAAATATCCCAAACTAGAATAATGTTAGAATCTAGAATAAAATCTTCCCGTAGAATCTAATACATACACTAAAACTATTTTTCTGTTTATTTTAGGAACAAGTTTGCTTGGTGTTGCAGTTCATGAATTTGGGCATTCACTTGGATTAAGCCATTCCTCGGTACAAGGTGCTATAATGTTTCCTTGGTATAATGGATTTATTCCAGGAAAAGCTTTACCAGAAGATGATAGATTAGGAATTCAAATTATTTACGGTAAATGTTTTTTTAAAACATTATTTGCCTAAAATTAATTTTATTTAAATATTTCAGGAGCGCGTGAAAAACAATGGGGAGAAAACTATCCTGTTAATCGACCACAAAGTAGACCAACAACGAGAAGAACTACTACAACAACAACGACAACAACAGAGCGTCCTGTTCGTCGATATGACGATCGTAGACAATATGATGATAGAAGAAACTATGATGATCGTCGAGAGGATGAACCACGAAGAGAACCTGATTACAGACATCCAACATATAATAATCCTAGATATGAAACACCAAAACCTCCTAAACACAATGACAATGATAGACCACATCATAGACCTCATCATACACCACCACCAACACCTCGAACAACACCACAACCAAGAAAACATCCAAATAATGGTGATCATAACTATCCCATTTATCCATATGATCCTGAAAAAAAGCCAAACACATGCGATACAAGCTACGATGAGATCGCATTAATCCGAAGCGAATTGTTTATATTTAAAAATCGATATTTATGGCGCATTGGAAAATCTGGTTTAGTAGCTGGCTATCCATATTTGATATCCAGAATGTGGACCGAACTACCAGACTTCGAGCGGATTGATGCTGTTTATGAGAATAAAAACCAAAGAATAGTGTTCTTTATCGGAAAACTATATTACTCATTCATATCAAACGTATTGGAACGTGGCTATCCACGCCGGTTAACTGATTTAGGATTACCAGCAGATTTAAATAAAATTGATGCAGTTTTAATATGGGGACATAATAATCAGACATACTTCTTTAGTGGCACAATGTATTGGAGGTTTGATGAAGCTGCTCAACGTGTAGAATTGGATTACCCTCGGGATATGTCGATTTGGCAAGGTGTTGGCTATGACATCGATGCAGCTTTTCAATACAAGGATGGTTCGTATAATTTTTATATTTAAATTCAACATCATTCAACTAATACATATAACATTCTTATTTGTTTTAGGAAAAACATATTTCTTTAAAGGTAAAACTTTCTGGAAATTCGATGATTATCGTATGAGAGTAGCACATGAAGAACCAATACCATCAGCACATAAATGGATGGGATGTCCAAGAAAACGTAATGAAGTTGAATATAGAACAATAAAACCAAAACAATTACCATCACAACGAATACAATATGATGAAACAGTTCCCGAACCATCATCAGCAACAAGTTTGATGTTATCAAAACATAGCACGAGTAGAAACTTTATATTAGGATTTTTAATAATTTTTATTTATAAATTAGTATGAACATTATTTTCATTTTACCTATTATTTTCTAGATCTATTTTTTTATTTTAATTCACATTTAGACAGATTTTTTTCTATTCTATTTAAATAAAGCAAATTAAATTAATGAATAAAAATTAAAAGTAAATAAATACAAATAAACAATTACTACAATAAATTTCTTGTCAATTTAAATAAAATTTCAATCTTAAAAGTGTACAAGTTGTCAACAGTATGAAAACTTACTCCGAGTCACTGTAAAACAAGCTAGAACAGCCAAATAACAACAAAATAGTGTAACTGCTATAGCACTTACCAGCAAGTATAGATACAATAGTATTTATGTATCTCTCATTTTGTTTATTTTCCAATAATTAATATCCTCTGCATTCCATTTAAAATTATTACGATATCAAAAATGTCAACAAGTGTCGACCTTAATTATTTTTCAGAAGGCAATATTCTGCATTTATTCTTATTGCTGATTTTTTTCTATATAATTTCTACCCTAAATTGACAAGAAATTTATTTTTTACGTAGATGTTTTATTAATAAGGAAGTGATAGAAACCTCTCGATTATACGTTTATTTAAACAAAAAAATAAATATTCTATTTGTAAAATAATTTTTTATGAAAGTTAAATAAATTTATAAATGAAAAATGAATTTGGTATATGTATTTTTATTTTATAGGAACATTATGACGTTACGTTCCGCTCAAAATAGTAGCTTTTCAATATTTTTTACACGCAACTAAATACCGCCACCATGATTATACATTCAAAGTTACAACTAAATGACACTAACAATAAACGTTACTTAAAATATTTAATATTTACTGCTATTAATTCAAATTATCAACAAAATGATTACCAACAAGTCACTACAAATACTCCCCCTCTCAAAAAAAAAAAAAATTTTTAACACAAAGTATTTTTCTTAACACAACAACGAAAACTATTTTCAAAAATAGAAAATTTAAAAATCGAAATACAGCACTATACGAAGGACGTAGCATATACACAACTGGTTAGTAGCTGTACCATGCAAGAGAAATTCATATAACAGGTCATTCAATAAGTCCGTAGGATAAGTAAGAAAAAAACAACATTTTGACAAAACTCGATTTTTTTATTTTTTTTATTTTTTTTTTAGTTGCCTTCGAGGGCGATACAACGAGTATAGCGATTTTCCAACTTTTCTATACCACTTTTATAGTATGATTTCTCTTTCTCGTCAAAATAGGCCTCAGTTTCAGCGATTACTTCATCATTGGACTTAAATTTCTTTCCAGCAAGCAGTCTCTTGAGATCTGAAAACAGGAAAAAGTCGCTAGGGGCTAAATCTGGAGAATATGGTGGGTGGGTAAGCAATTCAAAGCCCAATTCATTCAATTTTGCCATCGTTTTCATCGATCTGTGACACGGTGCATTATCTTGGTGAAACAACACTTTTTTCTTTTGCAAATGTGGCCGTTTCTTTGCGATTTCAGCCTTCAATCGATCCAAAAGTTCACAGTAATACTCGCTGTTGATGGTGGTTCCTTTTTGGAGATAGTCGATGAATATTATTCCGTTCGTATCCCAAAATACAGACGCCATCACCTTACCGGCCGACTGTTGCGTCTTTGCTCGCTTTGGATTCGGTTCGTCGACTGCTGTCCACTCAGCTGACTGTCTTTTGGATTCTGGTGTGTAATTATGAAGCCATGTCTCATCCATTGTCATATATCTACGATAGAATTCCATTTTATTGCGGTTTAACAGTGCCATAGACTCCTCCGAAGCATCGATTCGTTGTTGTTTTTGGTCGACTGTGAGCTCATGCGGCACCCAATTTGCACAGAGCTTTCGCATACCCAAATGTTCATGTAAAATGGTAAAAACACTACCATCTGCTACCTTTACAATGTCAGCTATTTCGTGCACCTTCAATTTGCGATCGTTCATAACCAATTTGTGGATTTTTTTATGTTTTCTGGAATAACAGCCTCATTTGGGCGTCCACTGCGCTCTGCATCTTTTGTGCTGGTACGACCACATTTAAATTCAGCAATCCACTTCTCTACCATTTGTCTCGATGGAGCAGAGTTTGGATAATGTTTATCAAGCCATTGTTTGGTTTCCACTGTATTTTTTTTCATCAAAAAGCAATGCTTTATTAAAATTCGAAATTCACTTTTTTCCATTTTTTTTTCAAAAACAAAAGTTGCTTCACACAAAATGCTATAACTCACGAATCAATAGTCAGATTGCTGTCAAATTTATACACGTATCGTTTGAAGGTTAGTACTAAATAAAAATCATATGTTAAAAATTCTAGTAACGCCATCTATGTGTCATCCTACGGACTTATTGAATGACCTAGTAATGTAGGTATTTGAGTCTATCTTGAGAACTGCTTCTTCCTTCTTCTCATAATTGCAACTGGAGCAGCAATTATGAGAGGTAACCCGCAGTCAGCTGTTTTCCATAACAATCTGTCCTGTCCGACTCAACCCATATTTGCTCAATGAAATTTTTAAAAATTCTAAAGTTTTAGCTTAATCTGAAGTCTACAACAAGATCCAAGAATTTCCCCACATCTGTGATCATCAGAAAGTCTAAGTCCATTAATCAGAGAGTCAAATTTATAAAATTTGCTCTTTTTAGAGCAGGGAATAAACTCTGATCATTGTGGATTGACACTGAGCTCAGTTCGCTGTTTTACATGTGAACAGTGAACTTGTAGAAACTTAATCTCTACGATGGTAATATCTGACTTATCAAACGATTCGGAATCCTCAAGAACATCATAGCCAACTATTGATACAGATAGCTCCATATTCGTTTTGCCATATTCCATTTGGAAGTAGAAAAATATCGGTTGCTGTATTTCGGTATTGTCAGGATCATTTCTAAGTTTCCCTGGTTCAAAGCACAATCTCAATCTGGGAAGTGATGCTATTTTATTACATACCAAAATCGAGTTATTTGTGATGACAAATTAAACTGAAACCAGCATATTAACTCACAGGCTGGTAAGATTTCTGGTTTCTGCGAAGGTTTCGTAGTATCGATTGTTACTTACCCCTTTATATTTGGAGGAAACTTGAATTGTCACTAATATTGCCCCTTATTGACTATGATTTTGAAATTAAGTTGAGTTGTACGGACGAGGTTGTAACGATTTTGCGGCGAGCCTTTAATTATGCTACCAAGTTGGTCTACAATTTAAAATCACGTGATCATGTATCCCCTGTTTCCATGATCTTTTTGGGACTTATTTTTTTGATCATGCTAAGATACGGTTTCTCTGTCATTTCTACCGTGTTGTCAAGTTTTAGTCTCCTGCGTATCTTCTTAGATGGTTTGTGGGGGGGGGGGGGAATTCTAGGACGCATCACAATCTTGTATTACCACAGGTAAGCTGTGATATTTGGGCTAAATCATACTCTGTGAAAGTTATCAAGCTTTTTAATTTTCTTCCACAGTCATTAAAGAGATTCAATTAACATATCTATCTAAACACACTAACTCTTCTACCAGAATGACTTGCTCCGATGATACTATCCAATTGGCGGACTGGGACTTCCGTTTTTTTACTGGGACTCCAAGATCCATCCTTTGTCCTTCTATTGTCTTCTTTTCCTCTCCTCCACTTTTCGCTCTATTTTTTGTATTTTATTCTCACTTCCCCGTTGGATGCCCCGTTCACTTTTTCTATTGCCTAGATCAAGATCTTAGTTTTTAACAATATATGTGTTTAGTTCTTAATGAAATCCTGTTTTATAAATATTCATTTATTTCTCGAAGCAATTCGATATATGTAACATTGAAAATTGAAATATGTATATAATAATTTTTAATTCACTAGATTTGAATATTGAAAATTTTGAATTATATATTAGAGATTTTTTGAGCACTTAAACTCAAGCAATTAAGTATTTTAGTACTATATATTTTGGATGGAAGTAGTATATTTTGGATTTTTCTCAGTGAAAAACTCTATTTTTCTCTTATACGTGTTTCTGAAAGGGATTCGAACTATCCTCATCAGTGCCATGGCTCGAATCCGTTTTGACAGACACGCTATCCAATTAACCTACCGAGGCGATGGTATTTCAAAGTTGAAATTTAATCATTATTTAACTACTTTAAGTTGAATTTACAGTACAATACCACAGTGGCGTAGCCAGAATTTTCCATTGGGAGGGGTCAAGATTTATTTTATAAGACTTAATAGTTTAACCCAATAAACCAATTAATTAGTTATATTAATAATTCATTACAATAATATATACTTCATTCTAATGTTTCCTTAATTTTAATTTTTTTAATTAATGATTTTTTAAAAAGTAGATTAATGATTATTTTTAACTATCTTAAATTATTTTACATTAAATAATTAATTTTAAAGAAAATGATTTCTTACCTTGTAAACTATGTAAAATCTAAATCTATTTTTTTATATATATATTTGTGAATATTAAATATTACAAAGACTGGCTTGTTTATAGACTATTTATTAATTAAACCTTAAGCCAATGAAGATGACCCGCAAGGTCGAAATATAGGCATCATAAAATAACTTTATTAATAAATAGTCTATAAACAAGCCAGTCTTTGTAATATTTAATATTCACAAATATTTATATATAAAAAAATTTATGAACAGACTATTAAACTGAAAATTCTAGAGAACTAAATCTATTTGTAAAATTTAAAGACGCAAGAACACAACTTCTCTCTTCAAATTGAAATTAACACTAAGCAATAAATGTTTGAAGTAACGAAAAAAAAGTAGCTAGTAGCTAGATTTTGGTTGTATGGAATTATTTCGTGGAATGAGATTTCGTACTAAATGGGATTTTTGCATTCAGATTCAGTGGAATGAGAAAATAAATTCCGCATTTGTGGGATGAAGTGTCAAATTATCTCGTCAACGAATTTATAGACGAAATGCGATTATTTGCTTTGAAATTTTGTATAGACCCACAAAAATGGAGAAAAAAATGTCGAAAAAAGTTACGATAAATCAAAAAGATATCTACTTAGGCGCCAAGATTTTTTTCTATTTGATATAGAATCACAAAATTACACTTTTTTGATACGATGTTATTCAAATATGTTCCTTCTACAAAATTTATTATCCCGATTTCTTATGTGTATATAAGATAAACAGATCAAAACTGTCCCTTTTACTAGATTTACTTAAATTACCCAAAAAAATCAAAAAAAAAATCCGCTTGCGCCTAAGTTCAAGTAATCATGCCAAAAGAAATTTTAGTTAATTATTTAGAGGAGAATATGGATTTGGCGCGTAGGAATTAACGATATTTTACTTAATTATTTATCAATAACTATTTTAGAAAAATTAAATTATTTATTTAATTTATATACAAAACATATTGTTTTGTATGCTTCTCGCAGATTTGATAAGGCAGACGGAAATAGGAAAATAGGACGATGTGGCAAAATACACTATTCAAACATACAATTTATTAAATTCTGAAGAACAATTTTACAGCTAAAATCTATAGCGAAATTGTAAACTAGCTATCGAAAAAAACACAAATAAAAACAAGTCAATAAACTGACAAAAGAATTCCATCTTCAAAAATTTGTACTAGTTTAGAACTTGTACTAAAAAGGCTATCTCGAAAAGAGAACGAGAATACCAATTAGTGGAATTGAATTATTTAGTGAGAAATCAAAATTTGAGATAAATAATAATTCCATTCCACTTCATTTTTTCTCATGGAACCAGAATCGAGGTACTGATTCGTTCAAATAAGTAATTTAAAATAAAAAGAACACCAGTACGTCTATTCCTGCATTTCCCTGGGAATTGGGAATTGAGAAAAAAGTGCAATAAATGAAATAAAGAAAATTTTCTAATACAAAATTGCTATTTCCCGCGGCACGGAATACTAGTTATGAAAAAATTGCTGTAATTTATTTCTCAATTCCTATTTCACCATGTACAGGAATAGGGCTACAGATGTACTCATAAAGAAAGAATAGTAGACAAAATAAAGATCAGTGGGCATAAATAAAAGATGCCAGAATAGTACATTATGATGCTAGGACGTAAAGCTAAAGATTTTGGACGTATGTGGAATTTGCATCCACATTAAGTCCAAAATAGCTTACGTCCGTGCATCATATACTATTTTTTATTCGCTGCAAGCACAATATTTAAAAAAAAAATGTTTATTCTAAATTAAAAATAATTTATTGTACAAGATGATAAAATTGCACTTTATCTTCGAGAGCTATTTTAGCGTCGAGGCGTCAGCATCGAGAAGATAATGAAATTTTATCGTCGTGTGGAATACAACATTTTTTTGTATAGCAATTGTTAAAGAAGACCAAAAAATGCCGAAAAATCAATAATAAATTTAATTTAAAAATCAGGAAAAAAACAGTTTCACGAAAAAATGAGTATAGGTCAAATCAATTTTTTTGTTTTTTGCGAAAATTGAATTTGAAAACTAGATAGTTTGGGTTTGTCAATATGTGCGATATTACAGAAGAAAACTGCCTTCTGATATGAAAGAGGAGGCTTCATAGACAATTCGTAGATGGCCTGAAATTTTGAGTTGCCTGAAAACTCGCGAATGGTACATCAAAGAGAATACCTGTGCTTTCAAAAATGGAAAACTTGAAGAATATCAACAGCAAAATACTTTATCTACCCTTGCTGTTTACCCTTGATGGTAAAGTGCTATTTTTCCCTCTAATTTTAGTTGATAATAGCACGTTTTAACAGTTGCTATAGAAAAAAATAATAAATTTGCATAAATTTTGAAATAAAAATATGTGGAACAAGCTACCTTTGACATAATATTTGTTATTTTTTCCAAATTATTGTATCACTATTTTTTTTATTTAGCGTATGTTTTTTTTGTGACACATTAAAAATTAAACTTAAAATAGGTAGACTCTTCCATGAAATCCACCTAAAACAAAACATGGATACACATTAAATGAACTTACAATCGATTTGATTGCGCGTCTATGAGTAAAAAAGTAAAAAGTAAAATATTTGAACATTGGGCAGTACATTTGAACATTAGATGTTTACATCGAGCGAGTCTATCCATGCTACTACGTCAGGAGTGGCCAAATGGATGTCTGAGATGTCGCCATTGTACCGTCGAATTGGACACACAGTTGCAATGTGTTTTATGGTTTGTTGTGGAGCGCCGCAGTTACACTCAGGGGACTCTGAAATGCCCCACTTGTAGAAAGAATCAGCACAACGTCCATGATTCGTTCTTATTCGGTTTAGTGTAGTCCAGGTATGACGTGGCAAATCGAAACCAGGTTGGGTAGAAGTCGGGTTAGTAATAGAAAGGCCAGTTGTGTTGTAATAATGCCAGGAGGTGTCCCAGGCATCCAAGATATTAAAATTAGTTGCCAGCAGGTTGCTGGCAGTTTAGGTAGAGGCTTTCTTGACTTCAATCGACAACGAGTATGGTCACCGTAATATTCTTGCAAGGGTAACGTGATGTTGTTGGTTACCTTTTAATGTTCACGCATGAGAGCATGCGAGCGTCTGAGTGCATGTGGAGCGATATTTCTTAACACAGGGGCCAAGGAAAAGAGGTGGATCTGATAGTACCACTTATAGTACGCATCGTGGCATGCAGCTGGCAGTCAACTTTTTGAGTATGTGTGCTAGTGAGTATGTGTGCTATCACTACGACAACATAGAAAGGGTGGGGTTCTGTGGAATGAAAAGAAAGCAACTGTTCAATTCATTCGTAAGATACAAGGGAAAAAATCTTAATATTAGGATATTAGAGCAATTCTTCTAGATTACAGAAACTTTAAAATTTCAATGGGGGGGGGGGGGGTTTAAACCCAAACAAACCCGTATGTCGCTACGCCACTGCAATACCATAGTCTTTCGTATAAAGTAAAATATACATTCAAATAACATCTAGATTGCAATATGTCTCAGAAATTTTTTAATGTTTTGAATTATTTTGAAATTATATCGTTTTTATTTTCTAGTGGTAAGCTTTATGCTGATTAAATATTTTTAATGAATTACTGCTTTAGTGGAATAAGAGTTTTGTTTTTTTTCTTGTTTTACTTGTTGTTTTTCTGCCACGGCTTTATTTGTAATCTTTTGTTAATAAATAAATAAATTACCCAATAAACTCCAAATTATCAAATTATCAATTATCAAATTATCAAATCGACAAAGTTATCCTATTTCATTTTTTTTAAAGCACTAATTAATTGGCTATGGTCCGTGAATATTCAGTCAGTCGATATCTAAGGGAATTAAGCCCGGGGTATGATGTGAGAATTTCCCTATCAACGCGTCGACAATTTCCAGTCGAACTAAACATGATGGATGCATGATAAAGTGGGGCATTACACACTATATATATTTGCGTGCACATTATATTGTTCTTAATTTCCCTCCATTTATTTAATTATGACCAATAAATTATTTAAATTTGTTTATATGTATTATTTATATATTTTGTATATTTTGTATATTTTATTTGTATATTTTGTTCTACGCCATATTACTTCGGTCTGAAAGACCTAAGTATTACATTCATCATGAGCTAAAAGTGAAATTCTTACCCCCACCTTTTTTGACATTTCTCGACGTTTTAGGACCTACTGATTCTAAAAAGGCAAAAAAAAAATAAATGTCTGTCTGCCGGCTGTCCGGCCAGCCGGCCGTCACAACCGTCGAAATCTAGAAAACGGCTGAAGGGATTTGAAAAACTTTGAATTCTAAAAATAGGTACACTCAATGGGAAGAGCCGGAAGGACGATGTGTTCGATAACTGTACCGGAAGTGTGTCGAAAAAATCGTCAAATGTATCAAAACAAGGAAATATGCATATTTTTTGCTTAAAAAACGTTCATTTTAAGTGATAATGAGTAGGAACAAAGAATGTGGAGAAATCTGGATGGTCGGGATTGGTATGTTAGATTAAAAACTAGATTATTGCATTATAATTTTGTCAAAAAAATGTTGTCAAGTGTGTCAAAAGAAAGATTTTTATTTATTTTTTTACCCAATTTTTTGAAAAAAATAAAATTAATTATTTGTTTGCAATGAATTTTTATTATTATTATTGAGAATTTTGGCATTATAAGTTTGTCAAAAAGATGTTGTGAAGTGTGTCAAAAGAAAGATTTATTTAGTTTTTTACCCAATTTTTGGAAAAAAAAAAATTAATTATTTGTTTGAAATGAAATTTTATTATTATTATTGAGAATTATGGCATTATAAGTTTGTCAAAAAATGTTGTCAAGTGTGTCAAAAGAAAGATTTTCATTTACTTTTTTACCCAATTTTTGGAAAAAAAATAAAATTAATAATTTGTATGACATGAAATTTTATTATTATTATAGAGACTTTGTCAAAAAAATAATGTCAAGTGTGTCAAAAAATGATTTCATTTATTTTTTTAGGCAATTTTTTGGAAAAAAAATATAGCTGTTTTTATGACGTAAATGTAATTAATTGAAAATGAAATTGGATATGGAAATTTTTGAATTTGTTATAGTTTTTGAAATATTTTTGGAATTTTGAAAAAAATTTGTATTTTTGAATTTGTAATAATTTTTGTAATATTTTTAGAATTTCGGAAAAAGTTTTAATTTTTGATTTTGTAAGAACTTTTTGAATATTTTTGGAATTTTGAAAAAGTTTGATTTTATTTAATTTTCATAGTATTTTTGGAATTTTGAAAGAAATATGAATTTGTGATTTTGTAATATTTTTTCGAAACGCTAAATGGAGAGGTTTTTGAGTAGATTGCTGAGCGTATCGTATTTTCACTAAATTATGTTAATTTATGATCTGTTATAATTTTCCGGCATCGTATTGATGTTTCGTGTTAGTTTTGTAATAAATTTCTAAACAGAGATGAAAAAAATATAGAGGGACTAAAATCTCACAGCTCTGAGATATCAAGACTTCGGTCTGGGTTAAGGATTTTGATATAGTTTTCGGCAAAAAACTTTTATGAGGACAATGTTTTTAGTTTTGGGCAGCGATGTATATTAATAATAACTCTTTGTTAAAGTACAAGTATTTTTTATCTCTAAGGTAGCGAAATCCGAAATTCGACGTCCACGCCGTGCTGCCTGGGTAATGCTGACAGAATTAGGTTGGTGTATTGGAGACAAGCAGAGTAAAAACTGCTTAGTCAATGACGCTACATCACGGCGAATTGGCGCTCTACAACCAATGCGACTCAAGCGTCTGTTCTCCATGTCAGGGGCGGCTTGAAGCGGGCGTCTGTCTTGAATCAAGCGGCTCGCTATATAAACGTGTAAAAAGGTTGTTTCTGGTGACCTTAATATGCAGAACGGACCCATTCACGACAATTTGGGTTGGGCCTAAGGTTAACACCCTAACCCCGGAAAAAAACTAATATGTTAAATTTGGTTATCAGAAAGAGAAAAAAAGACCCGGAAAAAACAACAGAATTTTACCTGGACGTGAAAAAGGACCAGACTACCGAATCGGAACGTGAAACGTGCGCAGCCTGAGCGCTCCTGATGCTCTTATAAGTCTAGAAACAGAGGCTGAGAGGTATAGGATGGATATTATTGCTCTACAAGAAATTAGACAGCCGATAATCGGAAAACAAGATTTGGATAGTCACTCTCTATACTGTAGTGGTCATCCTTCTCGAAGAGAATTTGGAACTGGCTTTCTTGTTGGTGTACGCATACAAGAAGCCGTGATGAAATTCATCCCGGTCAGTGAGAGGATCTGCTACCTACGTGTACGCGGTACATATAACAATATTTCTCTTATTGCCGTGCATGCACCAACTGAAGCTAAGACCGTCGACGAGAAGGATAATTTCTACATAGCACTGGAAGAGGTTATGAAACAAACACCAACACGCGACTTCATTATAGTTCTTGGTGACTTTAATGGACAGGTTGGAAGAGATATCTCTTATGGAAATGTGGTGGGTCCCAACAGCCTGCATTTGAATTCGAATGATAATGGTGAGAGAATGACTGAGTTTGCATTATCAAATAATTTGAGAATTGCCAGTACGTTCTTTCCGCATCGATCGATTCATAAGCAGACTTGGGTCTCACCGAATGGAAATACTCGAAATCAAATTGATCACGTTCTAGTAACAACACGTTTCTTCTCGAGCGTTCTGGATGTGCGATCCTTTAGAGGTGCATACATTGGAAGTGACCACTTCCTTGTATGTGCAACGATAAGGTTCCACTTCTCAAATCCAGGCATTCCAAAATTCAATCAACGGAAACGTTTTAACATCTCATCATTAAAGAATGCTGAAACAGAAGAGAGATATCAAATCCATATTGCCGAAACATTGGAGAAATCAGAAACCATTAATGGAGACGTCGATAAGTCATGGTATTTGCTCAAAGATGCTGTTTTAAGCGCTGCTGAGGGAATACTTGGACGACCAGAGAACCACTCCCAGAAGCCATGGATGGATCAAGCATGCCTTGATGCTATTCAATACAAAAGAGATTGCTATCTGAAGTGTCTACAAGGACGCAACACCAGGTCCACGAAGGAGAATTATAAACTGGCAAGACAAGCCGTTACAAAGCTATGTAGACGAACGAAGAGAGAATGGTGGAAGAGACAGTGTGAGGAGATTGAAAGCTTCAATAAGGAACATCAATCGCGTAACTTCTTTCAACAGGTTAAAACCTTAAAGAAGGGCCCTCAAACTAGATCGACTGCTATTCAAAACGAAAATGGGGAGCTACAAGTAGACCTTAAAAATATTTTAGATACTTGGGCCGCTTATTTTGAGAATCTTCTCAACTTAAGTGACCAGCAACAAGTCGGGCGACGAGCTAAGCTTATTCGTGCGTCAAAGGTAGAGAACCCACCAGAGAGGAGTTCGATGCGGCGCTGTCAAAATTCAAATGCAATAAAGCCATTGTTATCGACGATTTAACATCCGAAATGATTGTACATGGTGGCGAAACTCTATCCTTAAGATTGTTTGAACTTGTTCAAATGATCTGGAGGACTGAAACCATGCCACAGGACTGGAACACAGCTATGCTGATACCAATCCATAAAAAAGGTAATCGCTTACAATGTGCAAACTACAGAGGAATCGCCCTTCTCTGCACAGCATATAAGATCTTTTCCTACATTTTGCTATCCAAAATCAATCCTTTTGCTGAACAACTGTTTGGAGAATATCAGTGTGGTTTCCGGCGGGGCCGAGGTACCACCGATGCACTTTTCTCGATAAGGATGATTTTGGAAAAGTGTCGAGAGTTCAACATACCTGTGCACCAACTTTTCATTGATTTCAGGCAGGCCTACGACTCTCTCGAACGAGAGACTCTATGGTCTGCTCTGGTGTCAATGGGAATTCCTGGTAAACTGGTATCACTATGCAAAATGACAGTACAGAACTCTCAATGCTGTGTACGAGTAGAGAACGAAATATCAAAGTTTTTTAAAGTCGACTCCGGTTTAAGACAAGGTGATGCTATCTCTCCTATACTTTTTAATCTAGCCTTGGAATATGTGTGCCGTCAAAAGAAACTACCGACTAATAACAATATCTTGTCAATAAACTCAGTACAGATGATTGCTTACGCTGATGATGTTGTCATCCTCGACCGAAGTGAAGCTGTTATGAGTGAGACTTTCAAGTCGCTTGAGAGTGGTGCTAGGAAAATTGGTCTGCAAGTTAACTACCATAAAACCAAACATATGAATGTTTCAAGAGAGGCTGAGAAGAAAGATTTGATGTGCGGCGATGAACGAATTGAGGGAGTTGAATCTTTTAAATATTTGGGATCAATGCTTGACTCAAACAACAGCATACTTACAGATATTAAAGCTTGAATCGCTGCAGGTAATCGAACTTTCTACTCAATTAAACCTCTCCTTGGATCACCATATGTATCAACTAACACCAAGCTCAAGTTATACAAGACATTGATTAGACCGGTTGTGATGTATGGGTCACAAATGTGGACCCTTACACAAAATGACGAATCGCATTTATCTGTATTTGAGCGTAAGATCCTACACTACATTTTTGGTCCACTTAAGACAGACGATGGAGAGTATAGAACCCGGTATAACTTTGAGATCAGAGACCTTTCTTGAGGGTCCTGATATAATAGGTTGTATCCGTTCTAATAGGATTGCTTGGTTTGGGCATGTTCTACGAGCCGATTCACAGTCTGGAATGATTAGAAAAATGTACGTTAGTACCCCAGGGAGTGGTAGACCGCGAGGTAGACCACGACTACAATGGGAGACTGACGTAATAAACGACCTTAAAAAAATCGGCTGCCATGGTAATTATGACCGTGGTGAATATTCAAAGCTGATTAACCTGGCAACGCTCCTACATGGAGCATGAACGCCTTAAAAAAAAAAAAAAAAAAAAAAAAAAAAAAATTACGCCATAAATCTCTATAATAATAATAAAGTTTCATGTCATACAAGTTATTAATTTTATTTTTTTACAAAAATTTGAGTAAAAAAGTAAATAAAAATCTTTCTTTTGACACACTTGACAACATTTTTTTGACAAACTATAATGCCATAAAAATAATGCCATAATTCTCAATAATAACAATAAAATTTCATTTCAAACAAATAATTAATTTTATTTTTTTCCCAAAAATTGGGTAAAAAAGTAAATAAAAATCTTTCTTTTGACACACTTGACAACGCATTTTATTGGCAAACTTATAATGCAATAATCTAGTTTTTGATCTCACATACCAATCACTACCATCAAGATTTCTCCAATTTCAATGTTCCTACTCGTAATCTCTTAAAATGAACGTTTTTTAAGCCAAAAATATGAAAATTTGCTATTTTTGACACACATAATGATTTTTTTGACACACTTTCGGTACAGTTATCGAACACAGCGTCCTTTCGGACCTGTCCCTTGAGTATACGTATTTTTTAAAAAAAAGTTTTGAAATCCCTCCAGCGGTTTTCCCTGCAGCTTTGGTAATGACGGACGGACGGCCGGCCGGCAGACAGACATACATTTTTTAGGGTTCCGTTTTTTGAGAGTAAAACGAGTTTTTCACATTATATCGATTATCTCGTAACTATAAATGCTATGGACTTGAAATTTGAGGTGCGTATAAAACTAATCATCTCACATGAAAGACGGATACAAATAAAACTAAAGTGGTTTTCGTTTGGTTTACAGGGGTACCATGAGAGACCTTTGAGAAAATATATTTTTTTATAGATTCAAGTAGGGTATCATATGAAAGGGCTTCATTTCAGTATTCCTTAAAAATTTATTTTGGAATTTTACACCTCACCATTTTTTGTATAATTTGGAATAATGACGTTTTTTTCGTGTTTTCTTACCTCAATTAGCTCCGAACCTAACTGATCGAAAATTTTCAAATGTATTTGGAATGATAGAAAAATTAGTAGGTTTTTAATAAAAAATATAAAAAAGTGTCATATTCTCATACTTAGATTTATTAAGGGGGTGGATATGAGGAGGGGTAAAATCACTATTTAAAATGGGGTCAAGTGGGGTGTCATTTGAAAGAGGACTTTATTTAGAAAACATACCAATTTTTTTTAGAATTTTGCGATGCACAGTTTTTGAGTTATTTTTAAAAAAGTGCAATTTTCAGACCGTTCCCCCCCCCTACGTTTTGACACTGATTGACAGAAAAATTTGTAAAAATTCACAGAGTTAGGAAATTTGGTTAATTTTGTATGAAAATTATAGCGAGGTCTCAAATAATTATATTTCAGTGTGTTTAGAGGACCGGTGTAAAGAGGTTAAAAAAAAAAGTTTTTTTTGACCCAAGCGAGTGGGGTGTCATTTGAAAGAACTCTTAATTTAAAATTTGTTGCAATTTTTTTTAGAATTTTGCGGTGCACAGTTTTTGAGTTATGGACAAAAAAGTGCAAATTTCAGACCGTCCCCCCCCCCCCCTCTACGTTTCGACACTGATTGACAGAAAAATTTGAAAAAATTCACAAAGCTAGGAAATTTAGTAAATTTTGTATGAAAATTATAGCGAGGTCTCAAATAATTATATTTCTGTGTGTTTAGGGGACCGGAGTAAAGAGGGTAAAAAAAAAATTTGACCCAATTTTTTGACCCAAGCGAGTGGGGAGTCATTTGAAAGAACACTTAATTTAAAATTTGTTGCAATTTTTTTTAGAATTTTGCGGTGCACAGTTTTTGAGTTATGGACAAAAAAGTGAAAAATCCAGACCGTTCTTCCTCCTACGTTACGACACTGATTGACAGAAAAATTTGAAAAAATTCAGAGCTAGAAAATTTAGTAAATTTTGTATGAAAATTATAGAGAGGTCTCAAATAATTATATTTCTGTGTGTTTAGGGGACCGGTGTAAAGAGGTATGAAAATTATAGAGAGGTCTCAAATAATTATATTTCTGTGCGTTTAGGGGACCGGGGTAAAGAGGGTAAAAGAAAATCTTTTTGGACCCAAGCGAGTGAGATGTCATTTAAAAGAGCACCTAATTTATAAATCATTGCAATTTTTTTTAGAATTTTGTGATGTAAAGTTTTTGAGTTATTATCAAAAAAGTGCAAATTTCAGATCGTTTCGCTCCCTACGTTTCGACGATGATTGACAGAAAAATTTGAAAAAATTCGCAGGGACAGGATAATTTGTAAATTTTGAATGAAAATCATAGCAAAGTCTCAAATAACTATATTTCTGTGTGTTTAGGGGATGGGTGTGGGGAGAGTAAAAAATCGCTTTTGACCCAAACGAATGGGGTGTCATATGAAGGAGCACTTAATTTAAGAAACATTACAATTTTTTTAGAACTTAGCGGTGCACAGTTTTTGTGTTATTGAAAAAAAATATTTTTAGTATGTAGCCCCTTTATCCCCCCTAAATTTCAACACTTGATTGACCGAAAAAAATAATCAAATTTAAACCATTTACAAGCTGGTGAATCTTTCTTGAGTTACCATAAACATCTATGGATGAGATTTAACCTAATGTAACATTTTTTGATTTATTTTTGATCAATGTGGATTTGATTGTAATTTACTATTGACATTTACGATTAAACATTAATTATTTTGTTATGCGTCTATGGTCTGGAAATATAAGGACATTACAATACAACTTTTTGTCAATAGTTTTTGATGTTGTGTTCTTTTACATTCACGGAACCCTTGACGAGCGAATTTTATTCGCACTTGTCTGACTTTTTTTTGCTTTTTTAGAATCAGTAGGTCTTAAAACGTCGAGAAATTTAAAAAATAGTGGGGGCAAGAATTTCACTTTTGGCTCATGAATGTAATACTTAGGTCTTTCAGACCGAAGTAATACTTGTACTTTAACAAAGAGTTATGTTTGATATACATCGCTGCCCAAAACTAAAAACCATGTCCTCATAAAAGTTTTTTGCCGAAAACTATATCAAAATCCTTAACCGAGACCGAAGTCTTGAGATCTCAGAGCAGTGAGATTTCAGCCCCTCCATATTTTCTAATTAAAATGCTTTAATTGAAAATACTCAATTCGTTTTACATTATGTTGCATTCCGTGTACGAGGGTATTTCATTACTGATGTGAAAAATCTCTAAGGTTAACAAAAATTGGGTTTAATGGCCGATAATCACCATCAATAAAATAGAAACGTCGCTGCATTTTTCCTTGATCAGATGTTAGATACTAAAGGACTACCTACTACTATTCCCAGTTGTACCATTTTTCCAAAGTTGATTATGGCTATTTATAAATTGTCAGGATTTTTGGTAGCTTTGGAGTGTGGTAGTTGAGTGTACAAGTGAAGAATACGGCTACCAAATATAGCTTCAAAATATATATTGTTATTATTTATTTTGTCGAAATATTGTTTGAGAATTGTAGCTATAGTGTAGAGCAGAGCAGTCTAGAGCTGTAATTTTTAGCGGATGGTAATAGTTTAGTTGATAATTATTTGCTTTAAGTGCTGCTGAGATGTTATCAATTAAATATTGAAACTTGCCTTACATCCAATTTTGATAATAAATTTTACGCGAATGGTACATTGTACTGGTTAAATGTGTTTTGGGGATATGACTTTTACTTAGGCGCAAAGATTGTTTTTCTTATTTGATAAAGAATCACTCACTGAGGCGAATAAAACCAAAACGAGTGGTATCGGAGCCTCGGGGTCCAAGATACAGGCCTTTGAAAAAAGCAAAATCCACACAAAACTACACTGTTTTGACAAGAATTTTTTCTGTTTTTTATTTTCTATGTGCTTATAAGACAAACAGATGGAAACTGTCCCTTTTACTAAATTTTCTTAATTTACGATAAAAATAGTTTAAAAAAATCCACTTGCGCTTTAGTTCTAGTAATCTTACCATAACGTGGGCCCCTAAGGTTATAATTATTTTTTTTTAAATTTTTCATGTTGATTCTTTGAAATTGTATATCAAAAATAACATTAAATGTCATTTAAATTGCAACACTTGGTAAAAAAAAGTGTATTTTTATACGATATTTTTTTCAAAGGGCTATCTATACCTTGGTCCCCGGGACAGATTTTCAAAAAAAAAATTTGTGTTATGCTTATAAAAATACCCTAAAAACAAAAAATTGGCTGGCGCCTAAGTTAAAGTCATCTTGCCTGGGTTTTTCTTACATAAGATGAATTGCAATGCTAACCAACAATTTATTTTGATACTTTATATATCTTCCTACCACTAAGTACTAACGAATATTACTGTTAAACGATTCTATTTCATTTTGAGGTTAAGAATATGCACATAAACAATGCTAATTTATTTACATTTAACGATTAAATATCGTCTTCATCTAATTTTCAAGAAAAGATTACCACTATTTAGAGTATGAACTTTTGATTACGATTTTTTATCAGATAATTAAATATTTTTAGACAGCTTTTATAATCACGAAAAACTGGCGTGTCAGTCGAAATATAATAATGGAGAATGTACATTGAAAAATTAAAACGTGTTAACTTCACAAGAAATGTCAATTTACTGCTGTTGCGTAGTCGTTACTATCCATATTGCAAACATTTATTAAAGCTATGTTCGCCACAGATCTAATCAGAGTTTTAAGTGACACAAGTACAAATTGGTGTTTCATTTTCATTCTCAATACCTGCCATGACGTTCCGAATGGTAACCACTAAAAACTTTGTCAAAATTTTAATGAAAATTGATGATTCATTACATTTAAGTTTACTAACCTTTCGAAGACAGAGAACTCTTTTCACAACGTTGAAAAAGTTTCTGGAACCTATTAAATAAATCTATGGCTTTCCTTATCCAGTGCGAGAAATTATAACTCTCATGATGTTACGATCGACTGTATAATTTTTGTATGTGGGATCAAATGAAATGACTCCAACGCTTCGATAAACTTCCGCAAATTCGCAAATGAGATGTAAACGGCGAATAAATTATTATAATAATAATTTGACTACCAACACAAGGCAACTAATAATAATTCAAGAAATTGATATTTTAAATGAAGATGGAATATCAATGTTCCACCCCAACTATGGCGAGTGATGTAATAATGATGATATGCCTAATAAGAAAACCAAATAAAGTTACAAAAATTTCGAAAAATTCCGAAATAAAAAAACAAAAAAAACTGATACATGCATTTGCTACGATATCTATATGCATTCGTTACATAGAATGTTATACATTTTGAATAAAATCAAAACAGACAAAGCTGTTCTGGCATATAATTTTCAACATTACAATATGTATACAAAACATCTAATATACTATAGAATTCAATTTTCTTTTAAATAACATCTTCAAACAAAATTCAACTTCCACGCTAACCGGCTAACGCAATATAATTACGCCAACTGAAATTCGCGCTTCAATCCAAATTTTCTTTTTTTTTTTTTAAAAATGAAAAAAACAAAAAAATATTCGACCGCTTATATAACAAAATGGCAACTATAGAATTTAGTGCCACCTATTGATCAATAGTATCAGTGTAAACCTAACGAAAAGAATATATATTTTTGGAAATGTCATAAAAAACATTCATGATACAAAAAACTATTGTAAATTTTTTGTTTAAAAACTTTATCGATTTTTTTAATTTTCGCTAAAATTTTTACTCTGAATTGAGAAATTTTATTAATCAATAAAACATTTACATTTATGTGTATAAAAAACTATTTGTAACAAATTTAGTGATTCTCTAATCAAACAAAGGATTTCCTAACAGTTTTTGGGATTCTTTGTTACTACGTTCGACAAAGAAATGATAGAAAACGGACTCAGCGGTTGAGATATTAAATCTTTTTTAAAAACTCTTCGAGAACTACTACATCCTGTTATAATTATTCTGTGTACCTATTAAATATGTTATTTATAAATTCATTTTAGAATTCATTTATTGCTCCCAAAGTACTCCTGTAGGTAAAGAACAGAATCATCGCCATCTAGTTTTAAATAGAAAAATCAATTATTTTTGAACGAAACCTCTAATTTTTATTGTTTTTGACAAATTTGTTTTGCTGTCATATTGAAAATATAAACAATTTATTTGTGTTTTAATTATTTTAATTTTTTGTTTTTAAATACAAATATAGTAAGTTATACTATTAGTTTTCTACTAGATAAAACATTCAACTGTATATTAAAAATATTTGTTTCTATATAAAACTAATTTTTCTACATTTAAGTGTAATTTAAAAATATGAACAATTTGCAAGAATCTTCGGCAGCGTATAGGCGTCATATTTGTGATATATATTTCTATATAAGTTCGATTCCAAACTTACCATCATTAAACTGGACGGACATAAATATCGTAAATGATGGAATTAAATTACAAAATCAAATTCGAAGTCGTTTAGCGAATGGTGAAAATTTTAATAATGATGAGTTTTGCAATACCATAATTAATTGTGGTAATATATTATTATGTGCATACTATTATCAATACAAAGATAATCTTCCAAGTGATTTGGAGAAATTCAAGCACGAACATGAACTAATAACAGACATATATAATTTAATATGTCAAGCAACGGGAGCAATTAAAGGGCGACAGAAGATTATTGAGGAACCAGCCCGAAATTATCCAGATAAATCAGAATTCTATTCGAAAATTCTGATGGAACTGAAGAAAAATTGTGAGTTTTTTCCTCGTTGTTTGATTTGTTTATATTTATATATACAACAAATATTTATTTTTTTTAACTTGACATTTTTATAACAATTACACTAATAATTATTTTATTATATTCCAATTACTAATAATTTTTATTCGTTTAGTTAAAGCATTCCAGTTCGAATGAACTGTCTCTATAAACTTATTTTGTGAAGATCGTATGAGATCTAATTATTTTTAATAATTTTATTTATGACAGGATATATTGATTATCAGTGTAGGATGATAAGTTGCTAGCCAAACATTTTATTGAAAATAGTGATAAAATTTGTTCCACAACAGCACCTAAATTTTAAGACTTACATCTAACACAAAATCACATTGGGTTCTGAACGGTTTTTTGATTGTTTGTGCATTGAAATTTCCTTTAAGTATCAGCTGGAAGATATTAATAAAACACGGAAGGGATTAGAAACAGTGTGACCTTGACGGTGTGGCTTTAAACTTAACAATTACCATTTTCATTATATGATCATTTTAAAGTAAATAATTTGAAATTGAAACAATGTTGTGGATGTAAGAGACTGGTTGAGTGCTACTCGGTTGACTCCGTTTCTAGATTCTGGAACTCTTGATCATGCCCACGGGCAGTACCACAGATCTCTCTTCGTCAGGGCTACTACTTTTTCTGAACTTGCAAATAATAACAACAAACGAAAGTGGGTTCTTTCCTATTCACCGTTACAGTGAATATTTTTTATGAAGGATATTCGTCAATCATTCCACCACTAAACTCAATAACTTTGAATGCTCTCAGGTATATACTTGCTATACAATGGACAGACCAGCATTATAGATGTTTAAACCATTACCTCTTACGCAGTTACTAGAGCGGGACGCGGTTGGCCCCGTTTTGATAAATTTTATAACCGATTGAACTTTTTTTAATGTTATTTGTTTCAGTTTAACACTAAAAACTACATTTTATAACTTGGTATCGAATTTAAATACTGGACAACTTGTTCATGACTTACCGTGAGTCAAAGATTGGCGCATAAAAAACCCGCTTTTTGGGTCGATAATGCACGAGCATAAGTTGTTTATTAGGTTGGTCGCCCCAATTTTTGACGTTTTTTATTTATTGGAACCCAAAAAGCATATTTAAGTTTGAGCGATAATTAAAAATTAAATCCGAGACAAAAGTTCATTTAAATCAATTGAAGAAATTTCTAAAATTTTTAAGCAAATTCAAAAAACCGCGGTATTGTGGTAAAAATTTCTATATGTTTCACATCAACAGATAGAAACCTTTTTAGACTAAGGCTGAACAACAAAATGTGTTCTAAGGTGATAATGGACGCGATTCCTTCTGTTTTTTTTTAAGTTTTTCTTAAAAAATGGACAACTAAACAATAAATCCTATCACATAATAAAATATGACTTCTGCCAATATTTCATGATAGAATAAAGCAGACAATAGACCATTACAACATTTGAATTGAAAATTCAAAATATTTTCAAATCTTCTACCATGGCTCTCGGATTGTTAAGTAAGAGGTGATCCAACATAAGTGTTGAATAGTACAGAACACAACCATGTGATTAATTGTGCTAAAAACTGACAAGTATAAGAACAATCATATAGTTGCTCTTTATCTGCCGAAAGCATTGACTGTGTCAAGCTACTTTTTGGGATTACCCCAGATGCCAGCATGCCGGATATATTTAAGTCTTGGTTGTACAGCTACCCCAGGCACTATTAAATTCTCTTTGATTTTTGCAACTTAACAGTACTTTGAAACATTGACAAATTCCCAAAACCCGTTCTAGAAAAAATAAATAATCACATATCAAATAGAGTATTAAACGCCAATCCAGTACAACCAGCTTACGAAAAAAACATTTCCACTAAGAATTAGTTTCTATTAAGATATTTTTTTTTTTTTTTTAATAAAATGTGTTGTGTAGTAGGAATTACAATATGTGTCACAATAACACATAAAAACCTTTTAAGACCAAGGTCCCACAACAACATACGTTCAAAGGTGATGATGGACGTAAATCTTTCTTTTTTTGTTTTTTTATATTTTTTGTTAATGAATGGATAACTAAACAAAAAATCCTACCACTGACAAAATATGACATAGGCCAATATTTTATGATAGAATAGAGAAAATAAAAGTAAATTAAAAAGTAAACAGCAAATTTTTACAAAAACAAAACAAAAATGTAGTTGCCAATAATCCAGCCGGTTGCATATTCCTCGATTCTGTGACGCACTGTCTTTCTTGAAGATTAAAGCCCACACATACTTATATGAAGGCTCGTTTCTTCAAGGAACCAATAGCGTCTCATCATCAAGGATTATTTCACAGCTAAGATTGAGGGTGCTACCGTTGACTGAATACAGTTCATCCGCCACCACCTCTAAGATGTCACCTTTGCTAGTGATATCTTAGTGCTATTGCCATTGGTATGTGATATCTCACGTTAACTCGTATGTCAATAGCAGGGACTGGAGTACGCGGGTTTGTCCCGTAGATCAAAAATAAAAAAAATTTTCAAAACAAAAACTGATCCCTCCATGCGGGGGGGGGGGGGGATGTTATTATTCCAGTGACATCGAGGATCTTATTCCAGTGTGACCAAAGTACGACCAGATCGCAGGTTTGTCAGTTTGGGGAAAAACCCAGATGATAATGATTGGTAATGTTTTAATGAAAAATACTTTGGCTTGAATGGGGGAATCGAACGCGGGTCTTCCGAGTTGAAATCCAACTACTTACCACTCCCCCACTCTCTCTCTCTGTCTTATTGCAGTGTGTGTACTCATATATAAACTGTCCATCTTAAACAGTTGATAATCATTAAAGTTCCATTCCTAAAATTAGACACAAATCTCGCAATCATGAAATTGTTAATAAAAAATAAAAAACTTAAATACGTTATTTGCTGCGGTCGAACGAAGCTGAGGTAATTGCAAGAAATGTTTTGGCTTTTTTTGTGTTCAAACTGTTTTAAATCGTTTGCTTTTCCTGTTTTATTTACAAACTTTGAAATCGTTATGAAAGAAATTCGATGTTTGCACTCCATAACTTCAAAATCTAAGTCAATCGGGCGGATATGTGTAAATTTAGAATTGATGAAAAACCTTTTATGATAATATGTATGTATATGTTAGGTCCAAGTTCTAACATCTAAACTCATACGTTGTTCATTTTATTGCAGTATTCTTTTGTAAAATTTTCTAAAGTTTAAAGCTGATTTGAATGATAATGACGTTAAGTAATAAAAATGAACGTCAATGGCTAATACTACGTTCATATTACGATGAAATCAACCTCGAAATCACCCAAAATTAAAGATTTCAAAAACCTGTTCATATTATCATTAACATGATTAAGTTTGAAATCTATTTGCACATATTCCAAATCTGTGAAAAAAAATTTTATTTCAGCTATGTTAAAGATATCCAAATAGATTAGTTTGTTTTTTTTGGCTTTTTTTGAGTCCAAACCTCCATCTAAAAAAATTTTTTTTGTATGATTCAAAATTTTATTGAAATTTTGCAATAGCCATCTTTTTATTTGAATTCAAAACAAAATATTTGATTTATTAAATGTCACTTTTGAAGTAGGGCTGTATTTTTTTCTTTCGAAAATCAAATATTCAGGGGTGTTTAGCGTGATTTAGAATGGATTTAATTTAAATCAACTTTCGAAATGATTTTAGTTTTGTATGGAAAAATTAATTAAAACAAGCTGATAATCGAGCTGAAATCAAAAATTGTTAATAACACTTACATATTTTAATTTATTTGTAGTAAAAACTATTTAGTTTGTACAAATTGTAAAGAAGTACACAGAAATTTATTTTCAAATTACGATGTAACTCATACAGTCTGAATAATTATAAGCAGGGTAGAAAAGAGTAAGCGAAAGAAAAAAAATCGAGGTTTAATGAAAACAATCGCGTAATGAAACAAATCTGCTCAGATACCATGCAGACCACTTTTCTTACCAAACATCTAGAATGATTAGTTAGCAACCAAATCTTAACTAGCAAACTGACTGTTTTAGAACGGAAACCCATCAATCTTGAATGGGGTTTCGTCCCAAAACATCACAACAATTTCGACGAAATATTTTTTTTTTTTTTTTTTATTATTAATTTTTATTTTCCAAAAAATTTTACAATTCATGTAGGAAAATATTACATACTTAATAAAACAACTAAAAAGTACAATTAAAAAGTACAATTCATTGATCAATAATTTTTTTTTTCTTTTTTCTCCTTTTTTCTTTACGATTATACAAATAAGATTTTACAAATATTAAATTGAGCCAAATTAAATTACAATATTAAAATTATATTGAAATATTTTATTGATTGTTAACAAGTGAGCGTAATAAACTTAAATAATAATTAGATTTTTACGATGGGTGAAGGCAAGTGAAAGTAAGTGACGATAAGTGACGACAGCAACAGCATTACAGTTGAAATCAAACAGCATTATATAAATATAAGCATCAAAAAACAAAAAAAAAATGGTGTGAAGCAGAACGGTAGAAAGAAAGAAGAAATGATATGGCCTAATCATATACAATGTGATTGATTAGGCCATGATTTCTATTATATTCGTAGATATAGGCATTATATAGTTTTGTCTTGACATTCTTTTTGAAATCTCCAATCTTCGAATGTTTATCTGCATCCGAAATCGTATTATATAAAATCAATCCCTTATAAAAATATACTGTTTTGGGTAACACTATATGTATAATTTTGGGGTCGAAAATGGTTTGCATACCTTCCAGTACGTTGGGAAATTGAATGATTTGTGGAAAGACTAGTATTAAATTTAATAATCTTGTTAGTTATTTTATATATTGTTATAAGATATTCAAAATCAATCATTTTGTTTATCGGAAGGATTTGAGGACTATACAATTTATAAGATGCTGTTCGATTTGGAAGCAATTTCAATTTTTTAAGGCTTGGTTCTGAAGAACCTGAAGTTCTCGTATTTTAGAATAATTAGCACTACCCCATATTGGTAATAGATACATTATGTGGGATTGAATCAGAGAAAAATATATACAGTGTGCCACATCATGAGTTAAATATTTTCCGACCCTTTTAAAAACACCTACAATTGGTGCAATTTTGGATTTAACATAATCAATGTGACTAACCCAGTTCAGTCTCGACGTTAAAGATAAACCAAGATAACATGTTGAATCGATCCGCTTGATTAATTCGTTATTAACTGAGATTTGCTAAAATTGATTACAATTCTCGGGAATTTTTATATAAAAGTTCATAAAGTTTGTCTTTTTTATGTTAAGACGTAGTTTATTAACATTTAACCATTTAATTAGAAGCAGAAGATCTTCTTCCATTTTTATTTTTAGTTCGTTGGAGTTCATACAACTGTATATCAATAGAGCATCATCCGCAAACAGTTGCAGCTTTCCGTGGAACTGTAATTGAAATATGTCATTTATGTAGATCAAGAATAGTAAGGGACCAAGAATAGAACCCTGGGGTACTCCGCATTTAACGCCTTTAATTTTTGATTTTACCGGTCCAATTTGGACAAATTGAGATCGATTTGTCAAATAATTTTTCAATAAATTTAATGCTCTTCCCCTGATACCAATTTTTTTTAATTTAGCTATTAGTATTAAATGGTTCACACAATCGAACGCCTTCATAAGATCGATAAAAAGGCATGCGGTGTGTTTTTTATGTTCTAAACTGTAGAAAATAGATTCAAGAAAATTAAGGGTCGCCGAGAGAGTGCTACTTTTTTTTAAAAACCCAAATTGGTTGAAGTGTATAACTGAATATTGTTGCAAAAATTTGTTTAATTGATTTTGAATGGCTCTTTCGTAGACCTTAGAGATCACAGGTAGAATTGAAATGGGTCTGTAGTTATTTTTATCTTTCTTGTCACCCTTTTTGAATATTGGAATAACTTTTGCAATTTTGAGATAATCAGGAAAAATTCCATTCTCAAAAGAGTGGTTAATTGATTTGGTTAGAGATGGAATTATTTTATCGGAACAGGATTTCAATATTTTTGCCGATATTTGATCATAACCATTTGCAGTCGATGAATCCAAATCGGCAATCAACTTAGCAACTTAAGTTTCAGTAATAGGATCAAAATTATTTAGTGAGAAAGGAGTCAAATCATCTGTTGACAGGATAGATAGAGGTAGATGATTCGTTAAATCATCTGCTACATTGATAAAGAAATCATTCAAAATATCGGAGACATCGGATTGATTATCGCATGTTAAGCCATTGTTGTCCAAAATTATATTCGGTACAGTTTTACTTTTTGTAACATTCGTTAAAATCTCATAAATCAAGGACCAGGTTTTGTAAGGATTTCTACGAACTTCATTGAAACCATTGGAATAATACTGAGATTTTTTTTCAACAATAGCTTGCCTTATGTTTTGTTTGAGTTGTTTAAACGTTTGTGTAAAGTATGTATTATTAGGATATTTTTTACTCAATTTATAAAATTTGTTTCGAAGCTTTATGCTTTCATTTAAATCATTTGTAAACCATGGTTTTTTATGATTTTTGCGAGGTAACGCAGATTTGAAAGATTTTGTTGTTGTTGCTTGCTCGACTATAGACATTAATTGGAAGTAAAATGTTTCAAAATCGATTTCTGTATAGTTAAAACTGGCAATGAAACTGTTAATAATCGTGTGGTCAGTTGTTTTTTTTATTATGGTTTCAGTTTGCTTCCATTTATTGTAAATGTTACATTTGAATAAAAGAAATCGATGGTCACTTAGATAGGTACTATCATAGAGAATATTAAAACCGGCATGAATAGATGAAATTATATGATCCAAGAACGTAGAAATAGTATTCGAACGCCTTGTGTAAAACTCATCTTCAATGTTATTAATGATTTTATAGCCATTATTAAGGATTGTTGATACATAACTGAAAACATTATTAGTGTGATCTTTCAAGTTAATGTTGAAATCACCCACAATTATAGAGGATTTATACTTAATTATAAGTGTTTCAAAATAGTTTAGGAATTATGCAAAATCTGTGTGTCCTGGACGATACACCCCAATTATGTTAATATTTAGTTTTTTGGAATTAAGGATAAGAAAGTCATTCTCGTGGTGGGACACACAAAATTTAAAATCAAAATCAAGATAATCTGCGACAAAAATACTTACACCCCCTCCCGGCTTTTTCCGACGCACATGATATGATCGATAGTTATTTAAATTTATATTTATATCGTTTTCATTCAAGAATGTCTCAACCAGAACCAGAATGTCTATATTCATACCAAGAGTTTGCATTAATTCTTCAATTCCTTCAATTTTATTTTTGAGACGGTTGATATTTATATATAAAATGCTGAATCCCACATTATTCTGACTAATACTGATATAATCCTCCAGATTCAAAAAGTGCTTGTTGCTGTCGTCATCAAACCCATAATTATCTTGACGATCAACCAAATTCATAAAAATGTATATATATATATATATATATATATATATATATATATATATATATATATATATATATATATATATATATATATATATATATATATATATATATATATATATATATAACGTATATATATATAACATACTGCTACGAACTGGACGTGGCGGTTTAGTTTGTTGTATGTAGGCAGTTAAAACTTCATCAGTCTCAAAACCGTATAAAGCACTTAATTTGTTCACCACATCCGAAGCCGATGGTGTTGATGGAGGAAGTCCTGTAACAACAACTTCGTACTGTAAACCATGTTGTTTTAGAATGTTTATTTCCGACTGTAATTTTTCGACTGCAGTTTCAGTATTTTGTAAGGCAGCTTCAACTTTATCTACACGTTTTTTTTGCATTTTATTATCATTGATAATATTAGATATTGCATCTTGGAATGTTGCTTGATTTTGGGCCACAGAAACAAATAGTTGTTTTATAGCCGCCATTATGTCGGCATTTGATGGATTTGCATTTTCAAACAATTTTTCAACACTTGATGCACTCATGATGTAATTTAATTATAATTTTCACAATTCAATAGAATTTTGCTATTACTAAGCACAAAAATGCACTAAAGTTAATTTATATCAATTTCGCGTGTAAATAAAGATTTTTTATAACAGTAGAACCGGCAGATTGAAATAAATTTATGTTCAATGTTATTTAGTAAAAATACACAGATTCTATTGTAATATTGTTAGAATTAAACTGTAGCACTTAAATAGATTTATTTTATTTGATTTAACTTATTCATAAAGTACACATTAATTAAAATTGAAAATAATATGAAGACCGACGCAAAAACAGATCTTATTCAATCGCCATCTTTTTTTCATCCCACTGCGTTGCCCCGTTTTTTGAATAACGAAGCAGTTATCACTTTCAAACTTCTCCATAGATGGATAGTCAAAGTTTCAGCCTCATAGATAGCCTCATAGTTAAAAAAAATTTCAAATTTGGTTTTAATCAGAGAGATAGAAGGTTATATTGTTTGTTAATGTTAATAAAATATTAATTATTGGATAATTTAATAGTTAAAATATGGAGGGGTTGAAATCTCAAGCTCTGAGATATCAAGATTTCGGTTTTGGTTAAGGATTTTGGTATAGTTTTCGGCATAAAACTTTTATGAGGACATTGTTTTTAGTTTTGGGCAGCGATGTATAAAGTATGTCAAACATAAAACTCTTGGTTACAGTCCATGTTGTTGTTGTAGCGACGTGCTTGGTGCTAAATGCTAATCCTCCGGCTCCTTGTCCAGGTTAAGGAACTCTGATACTGCCCTTGGGCGGTACCATAAATCTTCCTTTGCCAAGTAAGTTATATTTTCAGGACAATTAAATAGGTGGTCTGCATCGTGTGGCGTGCCTTCACACGCGGGACACTTGGTAACAATTTCAGGTTCAACACTGCTCATGTAGTTGTTTAGAATGCGTGACCAACCGGATCTTAGTTGAGCTAGGATGGATCTGGTGCTACGGGGTAGTTGGGCCTCTTCGGCAGCGACTTTTAGTGGCTTTCTATTTAGAACACGAGTTGGAATATAGTTCCTTATTGCATTTTCAATCGTTTTGGTGTGGTGTTTTTAAGCCAGTTCTATATGTAGGTTCGTCGATGTTATCAGTAACCTGGCTATCTCTGACATCCTACAGAAAGCATGTCTCTGAGTGGTTCGATCGTAGTTAAGGTGTCATTGCAATGATGTTGTTCTGTGTGACAGGCCAATAGATATTGTTTGGTTAGCATTTCATTATGTTCACGGACCGGCAATATGTTACTTTCCTCGTGCGAGTGATCTCGGTGAGTCATCAGGTGACATCCGGTTGCGGTTCGCAAGGCAGCATTTTGTGTTGTTTGTAACTTATTCCTCATGAGTGTTTGCAACTTGGGGGGATCCATATGGGTGCAGAATAATTAAAAATAGGTTTTCCTATTGCTTTGTACGTTGTTATGATCGTGTTTTTATCTTTGCTCCATGAACTACCCGCTAGTGTTTTCAATGCGTTATTCCTGTTTTTCAATCTTGAGTTTATTTGTTGTGCATGAGCATTGAATTTAAGCAGTGGGTCGAATGTTACACCCAGCAGTCTCGGATTTTTTACTGTAGGAATAAGTATGTTGTCTATGCAGATGCTTAGTGGTGAATTTACCTCCTTCGTCCATGTGGTGAAAAGTATAGAAGTGGACTTTTCAGTGGAAAGTTTTAGTTTTCTGGTTTTAATCATTAAGAATATTAAGGTAAGATATTTGTGAGTTGTTGTAGGTTATTTCCTGTTGCAAGCACTGTGCAGTCGTCTGCATATGACGTGATAGTTATTCCTTCAGGTGGGGTAGGCAAACTGCTTAGGTAGAGTTTGAATAATGAAGGTAAGAGAACTCCGCCTTGACGAACTCCTTGTCTTAGCACTCTCATTTTGGGCTTGCAGTTACGGAACTCAACGTATGTTTGGCGACCTCTGAGGTAATTGCACAACCAGCGTTTCATTAAACCTGGCAAATTAGTATTGAAGATATCATCCAATAGAGCAGCGTGCGACACTGTGTCGAATGCTTTTGACAGGTCAAGTGCAACTAAAATTGTTCTAGCGCATGGCTGTTTTTGATTCAGACCATCACTGATCTGGTTTTGTATTCTGTGTAGCGCGGTGGTTGTACTGTTTGTTCGCCGCAAGTCATGTTGGTGTGGCGCCAAATTGCAAGATCTTGTCAGCTGAGGGATCAGAAGTGCTTTGATAAGTTTTGCGACCGATGAAAGGATGGACATTGGTCTGTAAGACTCTCCCTTTTTTCAAGTTTTCCTGGTTTCAAAATGGGGCTGATTCTGGCCGTTTTCCAGATATTTGGTATCTGTATTTAACGATGTATTGACTGTAGGAGTGAGGCAGTTCAATCCGTTGGGTCCGATGTGTTTGAGCATGATAGCTGAGATGCCGTCGGGTCCTATAACTTTTGATGGCTTAATTTTCCTTATTGCATTCTCCACCTCTTCTTCGGAAAATATGATATCCTCCAAGTTGTCAGTGTTAAGTTTGCGCATGTGTCTCAACACTGATCTGGTTTCTTTCTCGTGTTTACGCTGCTTTTCTCTAAACTGACTTAAATTTGTTTGTGCATTTTCTGTCGTTTCCAGTTGGGATATCGTCGAAGGAGATCATGCAATTATTTTGTGGTTGTCGAGGATGAGTTAAGCCCTTAATGACCTTCCCAAACTTTTACTGGTACCCAGGTTTGATTTACTCACAAGCTCTCCATTTATTTCTTTTATGATCCGTGACCAACTTGTTAATTCGCTTGTTCAGGCTCGGAATTCTGGAGTCGGCTGGATCTGCTTTACGGATGTCATCTCTTTGAGTAGAAAGCACACACGCTTCATGTGGAAAGTTTGGTTTGGGCTCTAGCCTTATTAAAAATGTATCTGAATTGTTTTTCCCCAGAGAGGGCGTCAAGTGGTAAAAATTGCTTACTGAATTCAATTTCGGTAAAATTTGTAAAGCTTTCCCAGTCAGTTGTGTTAAAATTAATATATGTCTTCTTTTCGGAATTTATTTGATTTATGGAACGGCTTAAGGTGATTATGATCGGCACGTGGTCTGATCCCAATGTAATTTCAGTTCTCCATTCTACAATTGGCATTAGTGACATACTGGCAAGGGAGATATCTGGAGAAGAGTATGAGTTGTTTGTTACCCTTATTGGATGTGGTTCGTTCAAGACTCTAAAATTGGAGCCGTCAATTTGACCAGCAATGCTTTCACCTAGTGGATCAGTGTTTAAATGTGAATGCCATAGATCATGGTGCGCGTTCACATCTCCGAGAACTGGACAGTCTTTCTTTGGTATAAAATAAATGGACGGTTCATAACCTGTATCACAGCTGCTTACTGTTGGGATATAAATATTGACTAGCGTTATTTCCGTATTTCCAGGTTTTATGATAATGCCTTGTTGTTCTTGTTTGTCGTGTTTGTCAGTTCCCGGTACTGCAGATAGTGTGGTTGTACGGTAAATAACGCTTTTGTGAATGATAAAGGCAAGACCACCACCTTTGTCCTTTACTTTATCCAGCCTTATAATTTTCTAATCACAGATATCACTAAGCTTAGATCTAACATTTAATTTTGTTTCTTGAAGAAACGTGACTAGAATATTGTTATTTTTTTTTTTTTTAATAAAATGTGATGTGTAGTAGGCATTACAATATGTGTCACAACAACACATAAAAACCTTTTAAGACCAAGGTCCCACAACAACTTGCGTTCTAAGGATGTTAATGGACGCAAATCTGTTTTTTTTGTTTTTTTTAATATTTTTTGTTAAATAATGGATAACTAAACCAGAAATCCTATCACATATAAAATATGACATAGGCCAATATTTCGTGATAGGATAGGGAAAATAAAAATAAAATAAGAGATAAAAAGCAAATTTGTTTTAAAAACTTGCAGGAACAAAACTAAAATTGGTTTGCCAATAGTCCAGCCAATGGCGTAATCCTTGATTATGGGACGCAGTATATTTTTCAATGATTAAAGCTCAGATATATAGTTATATGAAGGCTCGTTTCTTCGAGCAAGCTACAGCGTTCCAGCATCAAGGAATATTCATTAGCTAAGATTGAGAGTGCTATCGTTGACTGAATACGGTTCATCCGCCAGCACCCCTAAGATATCACCTTGGCTAGTGATATCTCACTGCTATTGCCAGTGGTATGTGATATCTCACGTTAACTCATATGCCAATAGCAGGGACTGGAGTACGCGGGGTTGTCACACCCGTGGACCAAAAATAGAAAAAAATTAACAAATTAATAAAAACTGATCCCTCCATGCGTACATGTATTTTTTACATGTACTTTAACAGTTAGCTTTTACCTTAACTGTGTACATGTATTTTTTATCTCTGTTCAGAAATTTATCACAAAACTAACACATCAATACGTTGCCCCAAAATTATAACAGATCGTAAATTAACATAATTTAGTGAAAAGAGATACAATCAGCAATCTATTCAAAAACCTCTCCATTTAGCGTTTCGAGAAAATATTGCAAAATCAAAAATTCATATTTCTTTCAAAATTCCAAAAATATTGTAAAAATTAAATAAAATCAAAAATTCAAACTTTTCCAAAATTCTAAAAATATTGCAAAAATTTTAACAATATCAAAAATTGAACCTTTTTTCAAAATTCCAAAAATTATAATAAAATCAAAAATTTAAAATTTTTCAAAAATTCTAAAAATATTCCAAAAATTCTTACAAAATCAAAAATTGAAACATTTTTCAAAATTCTAAAAATATATATAAAATTCTAATTTCACAAATTCAAAGATTCTATTTTTTTTTTTCAAAATGCTTATAATATTGCTAAATTTATAACAAAATCAAATATTAAAACTTTTTCAAAAATTATAAACATATTGCAAAAATTATTACAAAATCAAAAATACAAACTTTTTTCAAAATTCCAAAAATATTCCAAAAACTATAACAAATTCAAAAATTTCCATGTCCGATTTCATGTCATACAAATAATTAAATTTTTTTTTCCAAAAAAATTGACTAAAAAAGTAAATAAAAATCATTTTTGACACACTTAACAACATTTTTTTGACAAACTTCTAATGCAATAATCTAGATTTTGGTCTCACATACCAATCTCGACCATCAAGATTTCTCCGAATTCAATGTCCCTACTCATAATCACTTAAAATGAACGTTTTTTAAGCAAAAAATATGCAAATTTCCTTGTTTTGACACACCTGACGATTTTTTTGATTTTTTGGACACACTTCCGGGACAGCTCATCGAACACATCGTCCTTTCGGCTCTAACCATTGAGTATACCTATTTTCAGAATCAAAAATTTTTGAAAGCCGTTTCTTATATCGTCGGTTGTAACGGCTGGCCAGACGACCGGCCGGCCGGCAGACAGACAAACATTTTTTTTTGTTTTTTTAGAATCAGTAGGTCCTAAAACGTCGAGAAATGCCAAAAAAGTGAGGGTAATAATTTCACTTTTGGCTCACGAATGCAATACTTAGGTTTTTTCCAAAACCGAACTAATTTGATACTTTTAAAGAAGATACGGCATATTTAATAGAGTAATTTTGAATGAAAAAATTAATTAAGTGGCTTAATTATATGATAAAAATGTCCATCGAGTGTTATTATATCATCTTAGATTCATAACTCATTTTTGACAAAAAGCAAGTTACCACCTTTGTGTTTAGCACGGCAGAACTGGTATCGAAAGAAAACCTGGACCCATAAAAACATTGCAATTTGAAATATATAAAAACATTTAAAGGACAAAATTAATGTCCATTATGAGTAATATATGTAAAGTGTTTTCACCTAAGATGTGAATACACTCCATGATCTATATTTTATGACATTGTTATCTGAACAACAACTCACGACACGAAAATATTGCTGATCAAATTGATGGCTCCAATTTTGGACTGCTCAGTGAATTAAAACCAACAAGTGTAATAAATACCACTGACTCATCTGCCGTGCCAGTTTGTCACAGATGTCGATTGTTGAATGGAGAACCGAACTTTCATTGAGATCACATCGTGTGCCGATCATAATCACTTTTAGCCGTTCCATCAATCAAATAAAATCATAGAAGAAAAACTACATTAATTTTAACAACATTCTATTGGTATAATTTTACTAATTTTTCTGAAATTGAATTGAATAAACAATTTTTACCACTTGATGTCCTCTCAAGGAAGAAGAAATTCAAAGAATCTTTTAACAAACATAGAGCTCATCCATCCAGTAGAATTCAAAACGTGAGAAATAAAAGGAGATAACTAGAGCAATCAAGAACAACTCACCAATAAGCTAAACGAATATCTTAATTCCGTTAATAAATATTTTAGAGGGAGAAAGCTGATAATATCGTCAGAAAAGTTCACTACTACACTTTTCACCACTTGGACGTAGAAGGTGAATACAAAATTAAACATCCGCATTGACTACGTGCTCATTCCTACAGTTAAAAACCCGACATTGCTATGAGTAACTTCGACCCACTCTTCAGGTTTAATGCTCATGCACAACAGGTGAACTCAAAGCAAAAACAATGCATCAAAAGTGCCAGCTGGAAGTTCATGGGGCAAGGACAAAAACACAATTATTACAACATACAAATATATAGGTGAACCCATTCTAAACTACACAGCACCCATATGGACACCTCAAGTTTCTGACACGCACTGCATGAAAAATGTAATATCATACCGGTCCGTGAACGCATTGAAATTCTGTCTAAATAATACATATGAACCTACCACAAAGAGCAATATCAATGCAATGACATCCTATTAATGGCTTCACTACCTAGAGTCATAAGGAAAACTGCTTAGATCTTTCAAAACATCAAACCGATGTTAGGATCCAAACACCAGGAATATCGATAAGCTTACATATAGCATTGGTATAAAAAGGCTTCACACCAAGGCTGTAGAAGAAACAATAAACAATTACGTACATAATTGGCTCCTGAATGAAAAACCACCGCAAGTCGCTGCAGAAGAAAACCAATTGCCTCGTAGCACTAGATGCATTCTAGCGCAACTGAGATCCGGCTGATCACGAATATTGAATAATTATATGACAAGAATCGACCTCCAAATTATTGACAAATGTCTCGAGGACACATTACATAATGTATGTTGACTACTTATTTACATGCTTAGAGAATGCGACGCACCTGACGAAGAAAGATTTGTCGTACCGCCCAAGGGCTGTAGTACAGTTTCTGAACCTAGAAGCGGAATCGAACGAGTAGCACTTTATCAATGTCGCTACAACAAATGCATGATCTGCTTCAATGATGTACCAATTGAAAATTCGAGAAACACATTGAAATTTTGGTCAAAAATCGGCATTTTTTTTTTGAGCCGCCATTTTGTCAAAAATCAAAATTTCGACTATTCCTGCCTAGATCTATCAACAACTTACATCTTTTTGTTTTTGTTACTTTAAATAATCCAAAACAGAGATAACACGCTCACCGCCAGACACCTTCTTTTGAAGAAGCTCTAGGAGATCGTCTACAGGAACACTGTAACTCAATGTTTTCACAAATGAAACGGACCGATATAAAGTCGTGAAACATGTCGTATTTACCTATTCATGTAATTGTTATTGGTTTATTATGTGTTAAGGTTTTCATTAGAAAAACAAATTAAAAGCGTTTAACTTAAAAGAACAACTAAACAACATTTTGAATTGTGGAGAATTAAAAATTTTCTAGCATGTCGAATGAGTTACGTCCTCGTTACAGCCCACCTAATCGACGACAAGTAGTTGGGGAATTAATAGACGATTTTTTAGAATCTTATTTACAAAATAGATTTTTTTTAGAGGAGTTATCGGAGCAAAATCGAGAACATAAAAGCTTTGATAGAACTATTGGTAACTTGGTGATGAATATGGCTATTTAAAGAGGAGCAAAAAACGTGATAAAATTGTTAACGGCGATTTCACATGTATTCAATACTTGCCAAAGCAATAATGTGAAATTGTCTGATGGGTTCAAAATGAGAAGAAAATAATATGTATTGCAATTTTATTCCTAGACGAATATTACAATATACAGGGGGAATATTACTCCATTTATTTCCATTAGACCTGCGTTTAGTTTATCCGTTGTTAGTGTAATGTCAGATTCAGAATGGTGGATGTGGCTTCGACTAATTTATCCTGACGAATTTTTGGAATCAAATTTAAATGAAAATCATAAATTGATATCAGCAGTATGTTTGTTCTACAGCTGGCGTAGAAAGAATATTTTCTATGTTCTAATACATTCTGGTATAAGAAAAAAGCTTGGAGTATTTATATTTAATTTAATACAAAAACTGAACTTAAATCAAAAATACAAATGGATTGTATTTTGCTACAAAAATACATGCATTTTTCCAACCCCGTGTGCAACTGCCTAAAAATACGTAGACTTTCTTAACCCCAGACCCAAGATAAGAGTACTAAGACAAGGAGGTCCACACGCTGGAGTTCTCACACATTCATTGTTCAATTTCTACCTAAATAGTCTATCAATTTCACTAAAAGGAATAACCATAACGTCATATACTGACGACTACACGGTACTTGCAACAGAAAACGGCCGGGGACATGGAACTCACTACTATTCTGAATGCATACCTCAACACATTGACTAAATGTTATAAAACCAGAAAACTTAAACTATCTAATGAAAAGCCCATTTCTACAACTTTTATCACATAGACAAAGAACGTAAATACAACACTGAATTCAATGAAACCCTCTCTAAACAATATCTGTTGACCTGCCTCAAAGAGCAACGCATTTCCAATGATACCTTATCAATGACCTAACTACCTAGAAACAACAAAAACTACGAAATACTTTCTACATGATGTCAGAGTGGATCAAAGCATCAATGGAACATCAATGAGTTTACATATTAAATTGGCCTAGTATAACTTCATACCAAATCTGTTGGATACAATCATGAATTACGCCCAATTTAAATTCTGATTGAAGCCATCACAAATCGCTTCCGAAGAAGTTCCATTACATCGTTGCAGCAGATTCACTCTATCTAAATTCATCGCATTCTATTGAGAATGAATATAATACTGAGAAAAATCTGACAAGCATAAACCTTCGTTGTTGTCTTACACAGATTTCGAATCCCAAAAAAGTAGGTTTGTAGTAGTATATCTATAATCACTGTGCAACTCGTGTTCGAGCTACCGTCAGACTTGCATGTTAAAGCCAGAATTTTGCAACAATGGTTATTTCTGTGGTAGATTTAGAGCAGGTAGCCCCTATTGCAAAGTTCTTTCCAACTGATTGTTTTGGATTATCTGAGCTTACTGTTATGCATAGTTGGTTGGACCGGCTCGCATAATAGTCAATTATTTGTTCTTTTGTGATCGTTGTTTGTTCTTTTTCCTATTGAAAATAGCCGATAATTATTCCTTTTATCTCTAAATTTTCATTCTTACAGATCATATACGATTCTTACAGAATCATGTTGATATGGAACAGCATTAAACTCATGATACACTACAACTAGTCTTTCTTAAACGTAGAATGAAATTTTATGTTTATAGAATATTCATCTCTTAAATCACGTAGCATCAAATAGAGGGATTATATGTTGCGACTTTTCAAAAGTGTTAGGTCCAGCGTGAATTATATATTTTTTCAACAGTAAACTGCAGTGCCGAACCTGGTCTGTTCAATATACGTTCTCGTCACTGACCTTGGTAGGTTGAATATAAGACTAACGTCCTCACCCCGCCAAAATGTAATAAATCTAAAAACGATTTAAATTTCGAAAAAAAATTGGGATCGAAACGTAGAATGTGCTGAATCTGAGACTACCTGATGATATCGGGAATATAAAACAAACAGACGATAGAATAGATAGACAGACTATAGACGGACGAAAACTTCAAACCTGATATAATTCGGTTTTAATTATGGTTCGGTTATGGCGCAGATGGGATGGGGTGTATATGGGACGAATGTGGCGTATTTACATATAATAATTTGTTTATATGAGGCATTCTCTGTCAACTCGGCCACTCCCCTCTGTCCAAAAATTGGTGCAACCTATAAAATCCCAGTTAAGCTAATTTTTTAGCTATAACTTTCTTGTTTGATTTAAGCCGTGACCATTTTGGAAAATTCAAAATGGCGGAACAGTGTGGCGGCTGCAAGTCAACCACCTCAACATGTAAGATTAGTTTTTTCGATGTCATACTTGTAAAAGCCATCGGATCATATAATAGAAACCATTTTCTGATGTATTTTTGCGTGGTGAATACGAAAATAACCTTACTTTTTGGGTCAATCAGATGAAAAAAACAAATTTCACGATAACTTGGGTGATCGTTGAACTCACAACACAGTTTTTAATAGTTTTTCGGGGCTTAAGAGCGAAAAGTCAATTTTGTAGTTCAAGTTATGGTTAGAGTCGTACGCAACAAACCAAACTACATACACCGAAATTAGGTTTTTTTAAACTTGTACAGTAAAGGATGTGTCCACCAAAAAAGAATACTTTTTGGGAGCTTTTGTATAGGTTAGGGAAAACTTGTGTAACTGTTAGTGTAGTGAGATTTGTTAAAATTTTTACTGTACGTTATATGATCGTTTTTGCAAAACACAGTATTTTGAAGGATTATTTAGGTTAGCGACACAAGGGAGGATTCTAGCTCAAAAAAAGATTACATTCGTATTCAACACGCAAAAAAACATCAGAAAATGGTTTCTATTAAATAATGCGATGACTGTTACAAGTATGACATCGAAAAAAACATTCTTTCATGTTGAGGTGGTTGACTTGCAGCCACCATACTGGTCCGCCATTTTAAATTTTCTTAAAAGGCCACGGCTAAAATTAAACTAGAAGGCTATAGCTAAAAAATGAGCCTAACTGAAATATTATAGGTTGCTCCAATTTTTGGACAGAGGGGTTGGCCGAGTTGACAGAGAATGCCCCAAATATATATATATATTTTTGTTTGTTGTTTTAATGTTTGTGTATTGTGTTTTGCAAGTCAATTCATTCTGTAATTAGTATTAAGTTTGAATTTTTTTGTGTAGTCTATTAACTATTAACTAGACTATTATTATTGTATAAAGAAAATTGCCTTTAATTGCTTATTCTCCATAAATAAATCTAACTGCATCCTTTTTGAAAAATCTGCCGCATCTGGGTCCGGATTTGTCAAAAATTGTACGTCAGAAAACCCGTCGAATAAAATACCACAAAGTTGGCTACGACTACAATGGGACACGGGTGTACTAAGTGAACTTAAAAAAGGTAGTTATACCGCTACAGTTTGTGACTGCGATGTTTATTAAAAATGAATTGGTTCGGTAATACATCACTAATGCAAAAGCAGTAGTATACAAAACTCGATATATTTATTCTAAAAAAATAGTGAATTTTAAACAAAAATTTTCGCCTTTTTTGGAATATTGGGTGTGCCATTATTCAGGATGTATTTGACTTAAGTTTCTGTTTCTGGAATATAAACTGTTGGAGTTGTGAATTCATAAAACCTTCAACTTAAAACTTAGTAATCAAATCAGTAGTGGGTTGGACAATTTTGTAAATTTGTAGATATTGTTTATGATATTAGGGCTCTGCGTATGTAGGGATCAGTTTTTGTTGATTTGAAGTCTGTTTGTTAATATTGTTGTTGTATCGGTAAAGAAAAAATTTCACTACCTTCTTTTGTTATTACCAAAAAATAACAAATAAATTCTCTTTCTTCTTTACAGCTGATAAATTTAAACTGTTTACAAGGATGTCACAAAGGCAATTCGATTTCTTAATAAGCTTGATAACACCACAAATTAAAAATTGTAATACATATCGAGATATAGTACCAGCTGAAGTTCGTGTAATAATGGCATTAAGGTATTTGGCAACTGGAGAAAATTTAGTGAATATTGCAACAGAATATTTGATTGATCAATCAATATTAAATCAAATAATATGCGAAACATGTCAAGCAATATGGAGTGTTCTTCAACCATTATATGTATCATGGCCAACCGATTTACTAAAAGTAGCCGATGAATTTGATATGAAATTAAAATTTCCGAATTGTTGTGGTGTTGTTGGGGGTAAACATATTCGTATACAAAAACCAGCTCATTCTGAACAAAAATATTATAATCGTAAGAATTTCTACAGTATTGTGTTGATGGCTGTATGTGATGCTGATTGTAATTTTATTTACGCAACAATTGGTGGTTATGGTTCACAAACAGGTGAAAGTATTTGGTCTAATTGTAGTTTGGGACGGCGCATGCGTGCTAAAGAAATAGCCTGGCCAAATCCAAGAAATCTTCCGAATTCGGATATACCATATGAATTCTTTTTAATTGGTGATCTAACATTACCATTAACCCAAAACTTCTTACGTCCGTATCGTGGCAAAAATTTATCCGAAGATAAATTATATTTTAATAAACGATTGGATATCGCAAAAAATGTTGTTGGTCGAACATTTGATTTACTGGCCAATCGTTTTCGTATTTTTCAACGTGATATACAAAATAATGTTGAAACAATTGAATTAGTTGTTAAAGCAGCAATAACATTATATAATTACATAAAAATGACAGCGGATGCTGAAACACCAGATATCAATCAACATTTAACAAGTGGAAATTGTTTTGAAAATTTAAGTGGTGTAAGAGGCAGACAAACAAATGATGGAACATTTAAAAGGGACATTTATAAAAACTATTTATGTTTACATTAAATAATTAGATTAGATTAAAGTTTTTATCCTTTATTATTTTTAAAGAATTTTATCATTATAACTACATATATTATTATTAATTTTATTTTTTCAATTTTTATTTTGAAAAAAAAGAGCAAACTAATTTATGTGCCATTTTTAATTATTATCAAATCAAAAACATTTTTGAGAACAAAAAACATTTAATTCTGCTAACTAATTTAATTTTTTTAATTTTTGATTTTTCACTTAATAAAAACAATAAGAATTGTTGTCAATTTGAAAATTAGTAATTTACAAATAAGATAAAAATGGTAAACATAAATTTATATTTTTAGAGTGCTTTTCTTATGTTTAATGTAAAATGATCAAATTTTATTACCCTAATTTTTAAAACTAATTTTTTTTTATATATTGATCTCTTTTTATTAATTTGAATATACTATTAGGCTTTTATATATATTTAAATAAAACAAATAAGAAAAACATAGAAAAAACGTAATAGGAAAAAAATGAATCTCCTGTAATATAATGTCCTCATTTAGTTTGCTTAAACATTTAATTTTTATTAAATAAGATTTACATTATTTTTATTTAGTTAGAATGTTTTGTTCTCCTCCTAAAAAATGCTTATTGATGGAATAGTGTTTGCATGTCTTTTTACCTTAGGTTATGAAATATACAGGATAAGCAATATTTCTTAAAACATATCCATAAAATGATATATATGTGAAGATATTTTGTATTCCACATTTTCACTGATTTGAAAATATTCAACCTTATTCGCTTTTACTTTTTTTTAACGAAAGTATATCGATAAAAATAAAACTGAAAATATTATCCTAAAAAAAAGAATGTGAATTTTGAATGTAGAGATGTTTCGCTTCATGAACAAATTATCTCTCACAAAAAAGGATGTTTTCATCTCTAGTAACAAAATATATAATAGATCAATATTTTTTAAAGTTTTATACAAAATTTATGAAACATTGCTTATCCTGTGTATTATATAATTCAAGTTTTTTCCAAAACAAAATAATCAGATGTAGTATTATAGCGATAGAGAATGTGTTTGAATTTTTTTAGTTATATTGAAAAAGTGAGAATTCTGTAAGTTCAGACCGTTGTTAGACACAGTTGCTTTCGTTTAGAAATAATTAACACATAAATCATTTTATTGTAAAGCAGTTGCATGAGTAGAATCAACCTTATTTTATCGCCGGCGATAAAATACTACCAAATCAATTTGTTGTTTAACAGCTACATGAGTAGAATCAACCTTTATTTTATCGCCGGCGATAAAATACTACCAAATCAATTTTTTAAGTTGTAAAATTATTATTGGAGTTTTTTTCATCACGGCTTTTTATATTAATTTATAAAAACGGACAACGTCAACGTTTTTTTTTTTGTCGTGTAAAATTTAAATCGCTCGGCAACCCAACGCTTTCAGCCGTCATTTTGTTTTGTTTCAAATAGTTGTGTTTATATAATTTACACTGTTTGTTGTTGGTACATTGCGTAAGTTTTCAAATAATTTAATTCTAGGTATTAAATTTACTTGAAATTGAGCGTTGATTGTCCCTAAAAAAATGCGAAAAAGCTAAAATAAATATCGAGTATTATTAATCCTTTGTGTTTTCTTTAAAATTAATAGTATATTAGCTTAATCCAAAAAAGGTTTAGCATTATATCAATCATTTTTCAATCGTCTACAGCCTTCTTTAAGCTAAGGAATGCAGACGCCTCCTTAGGTTTCCTGTGGAGACCAATTGCTAATTGATGATGTGGTGTTGAGTGAATATTTATATTTTGATCGTCTCTGACTTTGATGGTATTGTTCTTTATATACTTTTACATTATAATGCCCAAAGGAAAATTCGTCATTAATTTTCTTTACTTTATGGTGAATCAAATTTCACTTTCAAATATATAACATAGAAAATTTCGCAAAGAAGCGTAATTAATTTTTAGCGACTTTTCAAATTTCGTAGTTGCAATGTAAGTTGCCGAAAATGAAATTGTGAAAGAGAGTAATAAGATTCCGATTATTTTTTGTAACATCGTAATGCTATCGATAACGACAGCCTAAACATTAACAAAATGTGACAGCTTATGATAACAATTCCATTCATATTTTAATGCAAGCATTTTATCGAACCATACTATCCATTTAGCGTTCAACAGACAACAATTTCAACTTTTGTAAGAAATCGACATACAATCTACCAATAACTAATATTTTCTATTAGTCCAAACAACTTCTCAGAAATTCTTTGCATTTGGCTAAATGATTACAAATGAAACAAGCTGATGTTTTCCAATCCAACTACTCCTATTAGTCAAGAAAATTTAACAGAAAACTTCTCCATTTGAGAAAACGCTTAATTTCAATTTATTCTTATTTAATTCAATTCAATCAATTTAATTTCTTAATGACAACTTTTTAAAAAAAAACTACATTTAATTTAATTACACTTGATATTTTCACATTTAACTGTTACTATACCCTTACCTTCTTTTTGCTGTTTTTTTGCCCACAAGCTTTCAAAGTTATGGCAACTACACCGAAAGCTTATGAACCGAGCTCCACTAAAATCAAATAATATAAAATACAACGTTATTGAAGTTTTAAGTAAATAAGGGTTCCGAATATTCCGAATAGGTGTTTCTTCTCCCTTTGTTCAATTTTTTTCCACAAAATCTTGCAGAACTATGGGAAACGGAATGACAAGACTGGGAGTTTTGTAGTTTCAAATAAACGTATTGTATTTGGATGAAAGTCCATCTCTCCAACTATGTACAATTTCGCTCAAAAACTTTCAAACTTTAACCACTATGAAAGAGAAAGGCAAAAAAATCTATATCGTAATGCAATAGATAAGGATAACCTTGAAGTTGGGCAGATTTCCTGAATTTGAACATAGAGTCGGCAGATTAGCACCGCCCCCATCGCTACAACAACAACCTAAAATTCAACAAAATGTGAGAACTAATGACAACAATTCCATTTGAGATCAACATTTTTGTAAGAAACCGATGGACTATCAACCAATACCTAATGTTTTCTATTAGTCCAAAAAATTGCTCAGATTTTTTTTGGACCTGACTAAACGATTACAACTAACAAGCTGATATTTTCAACCCAACTGCTCTTATTAGTCCGAGAAATTTAGAAGAAAACTGCTCCATTTAATTTCAATAATTACAACTTGTGAGAAAACGCCCTTTAATTTAACTGTTACCACTACTCCCACTTTCTCCAATTTTGCCTAATCCAATCTTTCCAAATAATATGGAACTATTGCACTGTGCGAATCCACGAAATAATGAAAGATGCAAATTATTAATTTTTTAATTAAAATTTTGTCTCTTGAAATTTATATTCACCATAACGAACCATCAAAATTTGATATGGCTTTTTAGAATCATCAAATTATGACCTTCTCCGCCCGTTGGCCAATTTTTTCCCCCAAAAGCTTTCGGAACTATGGGAAACCGAACTAAATCGAGTGACAAGACCTAGTTTTGGAGTTTGAAAGCCGCTACATGCGCTTCCCCCTCCTCGCTCTTTTTTTCCAATTTCACCTTGAACTTTTCAAACTTTGCCTACTATGATTAATCATTCCAGAAGCTTATGTACTGAGTTTTATCAAAATCAAATGGCATAACTTATAATGATTGAAATTTGAAATAAATATTTGTTCGTAAGCCCCTCCCCTCTATGTACAATTTTGCCCAAATCATTTATAACTATCGAAAACCGCAATGAAAGATCTACCAAGTTTCAATCAAATCAAGTAACAGAGCTAAATAAACAGTACTATGGACGTTCCCTCTTCAAATCGATTTTACCTAAGTGAGCAGACCTATCGCGTCACACCAGAGCATCGTTAGTGGTGCATCCTTTTATGGTTCAAATAATTAGATGTAGAACTGTATCCATTCAGCGCGACTTTTTCAACAGTCTCTTATCTCTGGAATTCGTTACCTTCGTGGGTTTTCCCTGATAACCTCAATCCTCAAAAGTTCAAATTTGGCGTTGAATTCTCAAAGAAACTTAATTCTCAATCGATCCTAATCCCTAGTTTTCATGGTATCTTCGGATATTCAGAAACGTTATTTATAATTTTTTGGTTCCGGTGAGGATTCTGTGACCGTAGAAGAACAAACTGACAAAAATAATTTTAAAAAAGTTGTGTTGTAGACTTTTTATATTGCCAGACCAGAGGCATAAAAATGTTTTTTTCCTCGTAAATGTCAATAGCAATGTCAATTGAAAATTGAAACAAATTATCAATAGCAGCTTAGGGTAACTAAAGAGAGATTCAATTACAACAACTTGTAAATGGCTTAAATTGGAAAATATGCATTATTAATTCAAATAATAATTCACTAATAATTGACAATAACTCAAAACTGTGCACCGCAAAATTCTTAAAAAAAACTTACAATGTTTCTTAAATTAAATGTTCTTTCATATTATGACACCCAACTCGTTAGGATCAAAAAGGATTTTTGTCGCCCTTTCCCAATCTCACCCCCTCAAAATACAAAAAAAAAATTATGTGACATTTCGCTATAGTTTTAGTTCAGTGTCTATCAAATTTCCATCTCTGTGTGTTTTTTTCAAATTTTTCTGTCAATCAACGTCGCAACGTAGGAGGGGGATCAACTTTCAGTTGCACTTTTTTGACAATAATTCAAAAACTGTGCACCGCAAAATTCTAAAAATAATTACAATCTTTCTTAAATTAAGTTCTCTTTCATATGATATCTCACATGACTGGGTTTTTAATGGTGTCTTTCCCCCTTCTCATTCCCACCCCTTAATAAATACGATTATGAGTATTTTACACTTCGCTATATTTTTCGTTCAAAAGTTACCATTTTTGAAGTTTTTTTTATTAAATAGGTTCGGAACTAAGTAGGGAAAGAAAACATGGACAAAAAACGCTTTATTCAATGTTATTCAAAAAACTTTGTAGTGAAAAATTCTAAAATAAACTTCTAAGGGATATTGAATTCAAGCCCTTTCATATGATACCCTACTTGACTCGGTAAAAAAAAGTATTTTTTAAAGGACTTACATCGCAGTCCCGTAAAACAAACGAAACAACTTTATTTTTTTTTTTGTATCCGTCATCTTCAGGGGACAGGTTAGTTTTATACGCATCTTATATTTCAGGTTCATAGGATTTCTAGTTTATGAGATAACCGATTTTAATAACGGAATCCTAAAACGAAAAAAAAATTCCCAAAAGCTTTAAAACTATGGTGAATCACACCAAAAGCTTATGTACCGAGGATAATCGAATGACAAAACTTTAAGTTATTGAAGTTTTAAATAAATAATTGTTTCGCGCAAAACCTTTCAAAGCTACAAAAAAATGTGCTTCTAGGTTTATGTACCAACTTTCATTAAAATCGAGCGACAGAACTTATAGTTATCAAAGGTTAAAATAAACACTTGCATGAGAGCTTCCTCGCACCTTCTTTTTGTCCACTTTTGTCAAAAACTGTAGCAAGGTGTCCACCAGTTATGGAATTCTGGAAAGTAAGGCGATTTCTTTTTGGTAAGGGAATTTTAATTATTTCTCTGGAAACATTTTATTTTAACAAAAACTTTTTAAATAAATGTTATGTTTTGTTTTTGAATAAATCTATTGTCTTTTTATGCGATTTTTGAAGTTACGCGGTTTTCCATATAGTTTTTGTGCGGGTATTTTATATGTTTTTCTCCAAAAAAATTGGCAATTTAGCTTCAGTTTTTCAATAAAGTTTCGTTGCTTTTTAATTCTTTATCTTCTTGAGTTTTCTCTCATAATTTTAATAATTTTAAAGGTCAACATCCATAAATTCTTCAATAATATAAAAATCATTTACCAAAACTTCTGTTAGCATGGTAGCATCGGATATTCAAAAACGCTAATTTATAATTTATTATAATTCCAACTAAAGATGATTCACTTTGTATAAAAAAAACAAAAATCCGAATGTATGTCAGTCAGTCAGAAAAGTTTGAATCAACTTTCCGATTGCGGTATGAAAACCGTACGCAAATAGGTTGTTGATCAAGTTGGCATGCCAGATTCGATCAAATGCTTTAGAGATGTAGTTCCATTGACCAACATCCAGTACGAAGGGCTTTGTTTTTGATTAAGTCTGAAAAGTTTTGCAACAATTTGGGTTTGAAATCAAGTTCTTTGCATATAAAATCCACATACGTCTAAAATCTTTAGCTTTACGTCCTAGCATCATAATGTACTATTGTATACATTTGTTCAAATTACAATAATATATGTCTCGAAGTATAAATTTTATTTTTTTTTTACAAAATTATTAGTTTAGTTTCGATTTAAAAACAAAGGGAACACCATGTATAGAAAACCACAACAAAAGTTTATGCCCCTCCCACCTGTTTCGAATTTGGTCCACAAACACAAAACACATTTTTTAAATCGAATCATGGCACAACAGGGCCGGCCTTGATCTTTCAGACCGAAGTAATAAGCTCTGTCCTTTAGCGAGATACCTCAATCTAATATTTCAATAAAACAGTTTTATCGGATGATTTGAACAATATGCGTATTTTTTCCATGCAATCGAAGTATTTTTGTATTTCATTGACTCTCTTGCACTCCATTCCAATCTCTATTTCTTTATGAGTCCGCATATAATCCGTAAAGTTCCTTGAATTGTGGGATTTTACGTAATGTGCAAAGTTTCAAAAACACAAATTTTCAAAACCACAGGATTAACATTCGGACCAGCAGTCTATTTGTCTAAATCAATATTTCACCCAAAATTGTTCTAGATCAATATTTCTTTTCTTAGCTCATCTCTCAATCTTAAAGACTACAGCATATCCAATTCAATTTCATTGATCATATTAACATATTTCTTGAGTCACTAATCGAATCGTATTGGAATTATTATATTCAATCGCGAGATGTTTAAATGCTGACGTCATCCATTTTCCCATACTCAACAAAAATTTGAACATGTGTATGTAAACTCAACCAATCTCAAATTATTTCTGTAGCTGGGTACGGACAGAACACATGGTTTCCACCCAAGGTTTCATAATACGAGTTGACATAGACTATAGAGCCATAATTTTAACGTGTTATTGCATATAAGAACGGACTCATTAAAATTTGTGAATAAATTAAGATTTTTTTCTATTCCTTTTTCCATAAACTGTTACCATTCTTTTTGGTTGTTATTTGTTGTTTGATAGTTAAAGCATGATGTAAATAAATTTGTAGAAAATTCGTTCGAAATAATTTGTAAATCTTGAATGCAATTGATGCTTTATCTTTCCAATTAAAAATTTAAATTTGTTATTCGCAAGTTTTTTATTTGTATTATTTTTTATAATTTCATTACGCATTAGTGCGTAATAAATATATTACACATTAGTGCGTAATAAATATATTACGCACTAGTGCGTAATAAATTTACTACATACTAGTGTGTAATAAATTTATTACGCACTAGTGCGTTATAAATTAATTAGGTTACTGGTATCTAGGTTATTTTATCAAAATAAATAAAATCCCGAAAAATAAAATTATTAAAGATAATTTGAGAAAAATGAAACAAACCTACAGTTTCCAATAGGGTTTTCATTGGTTTTTCTAAATGACGAGATAGAGTTATTTATTCTTTTTTGTTCTTACGATTAAATCACTTAGGCAGCAGTAACATAACGAATGAATTACTAGTAAGCAATCCAATGTTGTCGCATATTTTAACATATGCACTTCACATAATCATTTTCTACTATTTATTTCAAATTATTTCATAACGATTTTTTTCAAACAGTAAGTTTGGGAATATAACAACATACACAATCAAAAAACATCAGTGCATGTCAAACCAAATGAGTTATAATTTTAATGAACTCTTTGCTTTGTAACTTGTACTCTTTGCACTTCTAAAAATTTCAAAATGATTTTTCGTGCTAATTTTTTATTTATTTTTATAACACAAGCAATAATTAATAACAAATCATCCAGACGAATAATTTGGAAATGCAATATATAAAAGTTACTCTCACTGAAAGAATGGAGTAAATAAGTGATATACAGAGTGTTTTAAACTCTGGCATTTTCTGTGTCAAGTTTAGTTGCGGAATGCTAATAATCAACTCAACCATTCGTCTTCCTATAACATTTGTATCATCACGAAAAAATGCCACTATTTTAGTATCAATGTCACAAATCGTTTATAAGAGTTCATTATTCTACGACTGATATCACCATATTTAACCCATTTCTAAAAATAAACTGGCCATTTCTGATGAGGCGTTAATCTTAGAAAGAATTATGAGCGTTAGTGTGCCACCTGATTACACCCTAGTACACATATCATATCTAGCTTGATATGGTTCAATCAACTTGCCAATCCTCCTTTAATCAAGGAGGACAAAAGGAATTTTCCTTGTTTCTCTTTATTTTTCCGAAATCTTGGATAAAGCGGTTTTCTTGAGAAATATTTTTGTTTTCCACTTCCGCGATAAAAATAACCATAGCTGTTGTTGTTGTTCTTGTAACTTTAATTAATCATCCGCCAACGCCCTCTTTACGTTCTTTAATGATGTCATACATTTACGGGGATTAATTATTTGTGACAAAAAAGGGGTGTTTGCAAAAAATAATATAAATTTTTAAAACTTCGAATCAAAATGGTTATCATTTCGCGTTTTGTGTTTGGCTGCAGATAATATTAGATGGAAGACATAAATGACAAACTTTGTAAATCCTATTTTGAAGCTCATGTTGCACGGCAGTATGGATATATTTTAAACTTTTTCACTTTCAAACCTTTCCTTGGATCTAAAATTTTAATCTTTCTCTAACCACGAGAAGTTTGTTTAAGTCACACTGATGGTGGCAGGAATTGGTCACCTAAAATATTTAAACATGAAATACGTCGTTTTCAACAGAAATATCTACACATTTCATAATCTGAAGACAATAATGACTTATTTTTACGTGCTCTGGAAAGTTTCGCGCCTTTTTTTTAATATTCTGGGTATTTCTATCCAATCTTTCGTGAAGCAATAACACAAGTACGTTGTTTCACACGGTGGTTAGAAATTCAAAAAATCGTCTGATATCATTGTACTCCAGTCTTTGCTATTGACATACGAGTTGATGTGAGATATTATACACCACTGACACTAGCAGTGAAATATCGCTAATCTTAAAAGTGTTGGCGGATGAATTCTATTGAGTCAATATATTCCTTGGTGAAATCACGCCAATGCTTGGTCGTAGAAATGAGTCTCCATATAACTCTATATATGGGCTTTAATTATATGAGGAGGACGGTGCGTTCCATGACCTAGTAATACGGCGCTAGCAGGATTATTGACAACCCCATATTAGTTTTGGGTCTGTAGATTTTTAAGAAGACCACTATTGATTTGTTAGTTAAGTTAACGAGAGATGTGTGATGATTCTATCAGTTTTGATTCAATGTCCTTCCTGAAGCAAAACTATGGGTATAAACAACTGAAATGAGATGTCACTGCAGAGTTAGAAATGTAAGGGACTTCATAAGTTAGGAAGTGGTGCTTATAAAGATATTGGTTTTTATCATTTTTCTTGATTTTAGTAAAGGTACAACCCAGCCGACCCGCAGTGTTGGGCAGTTTAACAGTGAATTGACTTCTTTCTGGAATAATTGGTTCGAGAGCCTTGAAGGTCTGCGTGGACATGCATATTTGGTTGTTATTATCCTCTACAAGCTTTGTGTAATTATCTAGTGTTAACTTGTGGATTTTTCTGAGGTTGTCACAGAGGTTTTTTAAAAATTTTATTAGGGTTTCTCTAGGTATTTTCTCCACTTATCGCATGTGTGTTCATTGACTAATTTTTTTATGTTAGCTGCCAAATAGTGACAAATAGTTAATCTCTTTCATTTGTCATTCGTGCTGTATTTGCTAGAAAATTAGGTGTAACTTCCGGGTAGCTGCCTGATGAAAAGAATGTTCGTGCCGCTTTTTCCAATACAATATAGAATACATAATCTGTTTTCGAATATTTGTATGCAATGTTCGAACAGACTTGAACTCAGGTTTTAGACTTCGAGGTATGTATACGTTTATCACCATGAATTCGGCTTTGCTTACTCTTCTAAAGAATCGATTTTTGTTACGGTAATCCATCCGTCAAGGCCTTTACCTCTTTTTTTGTCACGATCCTATCGACTATTTGTAGTTATTAAACTTAACAATCCATGAGTTTCACATATGCCCGACTTACAGATTACTTCTGAAAATTACTAAGAGCGGCAGTAGCCCAATTCTACTGTTTGCGGAAAGACATAATTTATCACCCTACCTGGCGATATACTCGGTCTGCTGCAAAAAGATGTCGAGTGTCAGGTCTGTCAACCTTCTGAACCTGGACCATATACGTGTTACTACTACCCCAATTATGTTTCTATATGAAGAGAATTTTTCTGTGAATGTCGCATCCGGGATTGTGAGAGGTTGTTCTTTCCATTATCTTTTACTAGTATCTTGTGCAGTCTTGTAGTAACTGCTGTTCCATTGATATTATCCCAAAGGGTAAGGGATCTAAATAAACTTTTCTTAGCTTTTCTGGTTTTTTTCTGTCGGCGAAAACACATATTGTACTCTTAATTCAGTTGCCTGACTGCTAAATTCTGTTCTTGCTGGAAACGGAAGTTTTTGACTCTGGTTTAATGGTTATCGCAAAAAAAAATTAGGTTAAAAATACGTGCATGTGCAAAATATGACGCAAAAGACCAATTTAAAGCAAGCTCAAGGAAAGAAATTATTAGACTCCAAGTGACGACACCAATCAAAATTTTAGTTTTATGCTTAAAATGGTTTGTAGTTGATACCTATAACTTGGAATGGTTCAGTTAACGATGTACTTACGTATTGTAAATAAAAAAACTATCCTTCAAACGAATTGTGTTTTTGACGAATTGTGTAAAACTGTAAAATAAAGACATTTTAATTTTTTTTAGATATTTAGTTGCTTGTAGAATATTACGCTTTTCAAAGTTTATTTTGTTTGCTTTTATTATTATATATAGATAGTTTAATTTTTAATAAGTTTTATTATTTTTAAATGTTGTATACCCAAATTTTGTTTGCTGCTTTTGCGCACTTATGCAATTTTTTAACGCTTAGCAGTCTCATTTAATTTTATTGAATTAATTATATATATATTATTAATTGTATTTATCATATAAGAAATGACTATTATTTTTTGTGTTTTATTTTTATTGAAATAAAAATTATACTTTAACGAACCGTTCGACATTTTAAAAAAAAAAAGAACAAACTATTATATTTTTCACTTTATCTATGATTGATATCCGCTTTGTGATTATCGATCGTCCTCTTTTTAATACACTACGGATAAAACTGTTTTTACAAATTAAGATAAAATTTAAAAGTTGAGTTATGGTTGAGAAGAATTCACTTACCTCATTATAAAACGATCAAACGATGATCTTCTTGAATGTACTCTACAACAATATTTTTGGGCGCCACTGTCACAGTTGTAAGTATACGATTAAGTTTTTCACTTTGACAAAATTCCTTCCTGAAAAATGTTATGGATCATGAGATTATCTAAAAAAATCTCATGTTAGGAAAAAACATACAGGGAAGAATTTTGTGAAAGAATGAAAATAAATGAAACAAACTGGAAAAGATGTTTAGGCTTGAGTTAACGAATGACTCGATAAATGAAAACTTATGAGCAAGTAAACAATATCAACAGAAATTGTTTTGTAGGTATACTACTTCTCTATCGAAAACGATATCTGGCAGCTGATTGAACTTCATTATATGGCAATGGTGATCATCGCGCACTAAATTTGCAATTTTACAATCAAGTCCGTCTTCTTCAATTCTGCAAATATGATATGAACAAAACTGCAACCAATTAATTAAAAATTATGAAAAGTAAAATAAATATACCCAAATTTATCAGTTGTAATTTCCCAAGGGCGGTGATAATTCGAAATAATTTTTTGCCAAAAATTTCGAAAGCAAGTATATTGATAAAAGCACGAGGCCGTAGACCGAGGGCTTTTATCAATACCACTTGCTTGATGAATTTTTTTAAATAATTATGAGAATTTATCAACGAACGAGGGGGATTCGTTTAGAAATTTTTTTGCCATTTTTCATTTCTTTATATATTTTTTATGAATTATACGTTGGCCTACTGTGATATCAGTTAATTATTTCAAAATTAGACTGATAATTTTTAATATCCCAGTAGGCCAGACGAATAAATATTTGTTATCAATATAATTCAAATGTTATTGGTGAAATTGAATGTCATTACATTTTAGAGAATTTCATTGGTTTAAATTAAAATAAAACTAAGGCAAAAAATGTTCAGCCTAATTTTGAAATAATTAACTGATATCACAGTTTAACTGATATCACAGGTCAACGTATCATTCATAAAAAATATATACAGAAATGAAAAATGGCAAAAATTTTTCTAAACGAATTCCCCTCGTTCGTTGAAATTCTCATAATTTTTTGAAAAATTCCTCAAGCAAGTGGTATTGATAAAAGCCCTCGGCCTACGGCCTCGTGCTTTTACTTGCTTTCGAAATTTTCGGCAAAAAACTATTTCGAATTATCACCGCCCTTGGGAAATTACAACTGAAAATTTATAGTTTAAATTTTATTCAGATAAATTTAATTGGAGATTTTAGTTTATTTACCGGAGATGGAATCTTTTTGTATTTTAATTTTGTATGTGTATTTGTGTAATTCAGCAAAGATGAAAAAAATTGACAACTCAGCCCATTACGTTTAGCAGAGTCATTTATTATGAAAGTTTTTGAATAAGTGTATCTTACTTCACTTATCGCGATTTTATTTAACCAAATAAACAACACCACGTTTTTTACTTCAAAAATTAGGACAAATCTTTATCCAAAAGGATATTAATTTCATTACGGTCAAATGAACTCTCTTGATTACCCACCGTTATACCATAAAACATTGCATTCATCATTTATACCAACTGATTTCCTTCCAATTCAAACACACATCACTGTTTTTTTTTAAATCATCAAACAACAAATTTTCAATCAAATTAATGTAATAATTTTATTTTATTAAGGAGACTTATCTTTAAAAATATTTTTAAAATTATTAAACGTTTTTTCAAAAATTAATTAAATTAAATAAAAAGAAAAACAATTTGTTTGTTCATAAAAAATATTTTATAATTTTAATTTAGGATTCTCAAAAATTTTAATAAATAAATTTACCTTAAAAAATTTTATATTTATATATTATATATATTGTACAATAAGAAATGAAAACAAAAAAATTTATTATTAATTAAATAATTTAAAAATTATAAAATTTGAACAACAAAACACAAAAAAAAAATCTAAATTAATTTAAATAAAAAATAAAAAAACAATATAAATAGTGAAGCGTTAATGAGATATCAATATAATATTTTTTAATTTTAAAAATTTAGTTTCCTATATAATTTAATTTACAAAAAAAAAGAAATTGTTTCTATGTATTTACAAATTTTAAAAATAAAACACTTTTTCTTTGCTCCATTATTAATTTTATTATTATTTTTAATTTTTTACGTTTTTTGTTTTTGATATTTTTCATTTTTGAATTCTTAATTATTAATAATATAAATATGTAATAGAAATTAAATAATAATAATTAATACAAATATTAACAATAATATTTCTTGGAAAAAAAAAATTAAAGTTTTTTATTTAATTATGACGACATATGCTCTGTCGATTGTGTTTGAGTGTCTTGTTCACCTATACTAGGACAATAATGAATGAGAGAAGCCAAGAATAAAAGTTTCCAGAAAGGAATTGGAAGAAATTCTAATAGGCTGAAAGACTGAAGATTCAGATTTTTCAGCTCAATTGTCATTTCAGTCGTTCAACCGCCGTAATATTAGTAGTTCCAGATGGCTTGCAATTATTGTAGTTGACTCCGTAACAAAGTTTACAAGTTTGTGAGCAGTATACGCCATTCTTCCTGCAACCAAAAGCTGCACCACAACAAATACAACCGCAACCAGTTTGTCATCAACATATTATTACATAAGTTAGCGGCGGGAGACAATTTGGTTATGTTTTTTTTTCTTTCAAAAACATATTATTTTTGGCACGGCGCAGTTTTTCTTTAGCAGAATTTTTAATAATGGTGCTGTTCCACCACTTTTCAAGAATGTTTTAGAGCAATAAATGCCGTTAGACCATATAAGTTTATTCGAAGATTTTTTAATAAATCAGAGATTGGAGCCGAATGTGATGCAAACTCAAAAATAAAGCGTCTGTAGTAATCCGCCATTTCCAAAAATCTATGAATCTGCTGGACTGTTTGAGGAATCGGAAAGTTCACTATCGCAGCTGTTTTATCTGAATCTATTTTCAACACTCCACTCCCCACATCGCATCCTAAGTAGTTAACCTCCGGGAGAAGGGTCTTGTTTTTTCAACATTAATGGTTAAGTTGGCACGCTTTAAGCATCTAGACACCTCTTGTAATACTTGTATGTGTAACGCCAATGTATCAGTTACTACAAGAAGGTCATCTATGTACGTAAAGACGCTTGATTTGAGTGGGGAAGAAATTACTAGATCCATTTATTTCGACATGGTCTGTGGCGCGTTACATAGCCCGAAAGGCATCCTGACAAACTGATAGAACAGTCGACTGTGTTTTTCAAGTGAAAACTGCCAGAATGCATCCTTCCAATCTATACTAGAAACGAATTTTGCTTGCAGCAGACGACTCAGTATTCTGTCTATTTGTGGGAGAAGATAAACATCTTGTTTTGACACTAAATTAATTTTTCTAGAGTCAAAGCAAAGACGTACTTTGTCAGGTTTCTGGATTATAACAACAGGAGAACTCCAAGAACTTGAACTTTTTCAATTAATCCTAGTGACAGCATACGATCCAACTCTTCTCCCATCAATTTCCCAAAAGATAATGATATTGGATAATGCCATTGTTTGATTGGAACCGTATCGCCTACATTACATGTTCCAATATTTGTGTTCTACCCAAAATCATTTTTGAAAATTTTGTTTTAAAGCAACCTACAACGCGTTGACTTGTACCATCTGCGGTTCCAATTTTAGCAGATGACCGTTCTAAAAGATTTAGAATCTTCAACAATTGTTATCACTAACCACACTAATTAAGGCATTATCCAACAATCCGAGTTTAATTTGGTTTTGTAAACACAGTTTTGTCATATAACGTCATATAATCATTCAGTTGTTGTTGATGTGATTTGAAACTGTTAATATTGTTAATATAATTAAATGAACAAAACACTTATTTGGTTTTAAACAATATTTTATTTTTGATGAACTGGAGCACATTCTTATAATGACATTTCATTTGTACTAACGTCTACGCCATCTTCATTATTATTCTAATCTAGATAGTCTAATAGTGTTGCCAATGTAAATGTATAAAACCAACACACCTCCTTACATTTATATTGCAACACAATAACTAATATAACTTATTCTAATTTTAATGCATCTCTAAATTTAATGAATTTAGTATTTCCTAATGCTTTAGTAAATATATCGGCAATATTTTCTTCGGAATCTATCTTCAAGACTTCAATTTTTCTTTCTTGGACATTTTCATGTATAAAATGATAGTGCACCTCTATATGTTTGGAATTCTTCGTAAAATTTCCATATTTAGCAATGGCTACTGCTCCTGAGTTATCTTCAAATATTTTTACTGGATTAGATACTTTGGTAAACACATCATTTACAAGACAGATTTGAAAATTTAATTCTGTTACAGCTTCTGATAAGGCGATATACTCAGCAAATGTAGATGATTTTGTTACACTGTTTTGTTTTTTTGATTTCCAAAAAATAACATTTCCATACAATCTGATAACAAATCCCGTTGTAGACTTCCTGTCTAAAATATCTCCTGCCCAGTCGGCATCCACAAAACAATCGAATATATCGGCATTATTAGTTTTACGATATTTCAATTTAAGATTTTTTGTTAAGTACAAATACTTCAGAACTCGCATAGCATATTTAAAATGTATCTCATCATAGCAATTTTGAAATCTGCTTAAATAGTTTACACTGAACGATATATCTGGTCTAGTACCAGAACTAATATACAATAGTGCACCTATTAAATTCCTATACTTTACATCCTCGTTTACTTTGGATTGTTCCAGTTTCAAATTCATTTCCATTGGTGTCCTATATAATTTTGTATTTTCAATATTGTAGCGTTTAGCTAAAGATTCAATGTAGGATTTCTGACTTAGTGTTAGAACATTATCTTTTTCATAGTTATATTGGATATCAATACCAATGTAGTTTTTTACTTTTCCTATGTCCTTCATTTTAAATTTCTTAGATAACTTATTTTTTATGTTGACAATAGTATTTATATTTTTACAGCAAATTAAAAGATCGTCAACGAATAGTAAAATATAAACAATTATTTCATTGTTTCTTTTAACGTACAAACAATAATCATATTTACTTCTTTGAAAACCAAGGGCTGTCAGAAATTCGTTAAAACATTCGTACCATGCACGAGGACTTTCCTTCAAACCGTAAAGTGACTTATTTAATTTATAGACTCTACCAGTACCATCTTCATAACCAACTGGTTGTTTTATATATACTTCTGATAGAACTTTACCATTTAAAAATGCTGTTTCTACATCCATTTGATGTATGTTTAAATTATTTTGACAACAATAAGACAATAACAGCTTTAACGTCGGCATTTTCGCAACAGGGGAATAAGTGTCATCTATACTATCAGTTTGTTGAAAGCCTCTTACCACTAATCTGGCTTTATATTCACTTTCACTCTTCTTTTTGTATACCCACTTTACATCAATTACCTTTTTTTCCTCAGGATACTGGTTTACAATTGTCCATGTATTGTTTTCTTCAAGACTGTCCATCTCACGATCCATAGCTGCTTTCCAATTCTTTGATTCATCGCATTGCATCGCCTCCTGATAATTTACTGGAATCATAGCGTCACTGTAATTTGCACTTATACAGTAATAACTATATTCTTCATCAAAACGAAGTGGAGGTTTAATTTGCCTTCCTGATCTTCTTCGTTTCGTTGTTTCCTCATTCTCTTTTGTTTCATCATCACTATTAACTTCATGTATATTATCATTTTGTAATTGTTTTGTCGTTTCATTTCCATCATGGTTTGAATTAGTCAAATTTTCATTCTCTTCTGTTTTGTCCAAATTCCTTTGTATTTCTTCTTCGTTAATCTCTTCTTCTTTTGTATATTCAAAACCACACATGGGTACATCTTCTTCTATTATGTCACAGTGTCTAGCTATTATTACTTTATGATTGATCAATACTCTATATCCAGTGTCACTATATCCAAGTAAAATTCCAATTTCCGCTTTCTTGTCCCATTTAGATTTTCGTCTTACCTCTGGAATTCTCACAAACACTTTACTTCCATACATTTTTAGATTTTTTGCCGATGGCTTTCTTTTAAAAAATATTTCATATGGCGTTTTTCTCTCAATGGTATTATTCAGGGTTCTGTTTTTAAGATATGCAGCAGTTTTAATTATTTCTGGCCAAAACTTTCTTTCAACTTTCGCTTCGGATAAAAGACACCTTCCCATATCCATTAATGATCGATTGTATCGCTCTGCAGTCCCATTTAACTCATGTACATATGCTGGGCAAGGTTTTATTATTATTCCTTTTTCTTTTGCAAACTCCAAAACTCTCGCATTCATATACTCTTTCCCGTTGTCACATCGCAGTTCTTTTATAATCTTTTCTGTTAAGTTTTGTACTTCATTAACATACTGTACCAAGCATTCATATACCTCATCCTTTGTCCGGATGCAATAAACTTTAACCAATTTGCTATAATCATCAATGAAGCTCAAAAAAATACTTCTCTCCATGATTTCCTGTAGTTTGATGTGGACCATTTAAATCAGTATGCACAATCTCTAATATTTCCTTTGCTTTTCTTCGATTATTTTGAAACGGTAGGTTATGCATTTTGTTTTCAATACACGTTGCACATTTTAAATATGCCGATTCTATCTCTTTAGGTAACCCATCTAATAATTCATTCTCACACATTATTTTCAAATTATTAAAATTTACATGTCCAAACGTACGGTGTAATTTTTCTTTTATAGTTAAATTGCTTTTACTCATGTTGACTTGAAATTTTTCTCCAATAACGTAACTTTTTATTTTATAAAGTCTATCTTCTTTAATTGCAACAGCTATAAACTTTCCATATTGGTTGTAAATTTTTGACAATCTTCCTTTTGACACAATTGAATTTTGTTCCGTGATTTTAGAATAACTTAACAAATTTGCTTTCATCTCTTTTACATAAAAAACATTTTTCAATGTCACCTCAGATTTTTCTCCATGAACCGTGAAATACGTTTTAAAATTTCCAATCTTTGTAGCTTCTAATACTCTTCCATCACCAATTTTTACTTTTACCGGTTGTTTCAAAGTCTCACAGACTTCATAGTAATCATCTGTGTTAATAATATGATCCGTACAACCACTATCCAATAACCATTCGATTTGACCTTGCTTGTTGTCATTTTTATTTGTTGTGTAGGTATTATTTGCAATACTAGTAAAAAATATATTACCTTTATTTTCTTGATTGTTATGGTGATTTTGATTTCCTCGTCCTCGATAAAATTTTCTATTATTGTATGCTCCACGTCCACCGAAACCAGAAAAGCCACGACCTCGACTACGGTTTTCATACCCATTACGACAATCTTTTTTCAAGTGACCTGGTTTTCCACAGTTAAAACATTTAAAACTATACTGGTGTGATTGCCTGGCTTCAGCTCGATAAACATTTGCTCGTTCGTTTGACACTTCATTAAATTTTTCTTCTGTATTTTTTAATTTTATTTTACTTTTGAGATAATCAGTTGTTTTTTCTTTTTCAGGTAGCAAATCAATTAAATCGCCAATATGACTGTAATTTTGTGGTAGCGATTTAAGCATGTAATTTAGTTTCTCTTGTTCTGCCATTACTGCACCTGCCTGCTTTAATTCATTTACTGCTTTCTCGAACTCATCGAAGAATACACTAACATCTGAATAGTTTTTCAATTTAACATTCTCTAGGTTACGTCGACATACAATTTGTAAGGCAGTTGACTTTTTCATATACATTTCATCAAACTTTTGTATTATTTCGTACGCTGACTCAATTTCACTTATATATTCAAGCTGTTTGTTGGTTATGGCGCTATAAATATAGTTGGTAGCTTGTATGTCACGTTCTTCCCATTTTTCATCATCTGTACTCAATTTTTTTCTTACAACAACTTCTTTACATTTTTTAAATTGTAGAAATTTCAGCATACGTAACTTCCAATTTGCATAATCTGCTCCATCAAATATTGGTATATTAATATCACTATTTTTCGCCGCCATTGTTACGTTAATATTTTCCTTCTTTTATGTTCTCGAACGATTTTGATTTTTCTTAACTTTTATACTTGATAACTTTATTTTTATCTACTTTTATTTTTCAGCGAAACCACGCTCTGCTACCATGTTAATATTGTTAATATAATTAAATGAACAAAACACTTATTTGGTTTTAAACAATATTTTATTTTTGATGAACTGGAGCACATTCTTATAATGACATTTCATTTGTACTAACGTCTACGCCATCTTCATTATTATTCTAATCTAGATAGTCTAATAGTGTTGCCAATGTAAATGTATAAAACCAACAGAAACAAATGTTGATAGACCGAGGTTTTTCACCAAGACCCTCACGCTTGAGAACTGTAATATTATTTAAATTTGTTAAAGAAATATCATAACAGTTAGAATATACATTTGGTTTTAAGTGAAGAGAATCATTAGATATTGACTTAGTATCGACCATTTAGTGTAAGGCCAGAACCATCTGATTAATTAACTTAGGCATTTTGTAACGACGAACTATTTTCAATATTTACTCTAAAATAATAGTACATATTCATAGGAATTCCCTAATAATTTGTTAATCTATTTTCTTCAATTGTAATAAGCGTAGGGACATTTGTTTGTACTACTGTATTTTTTGGTCTCAATTAATAATACATTGCAAAACATGTTTTGCATAAATGATTGTTTGTATTAGTGAAAATTGAACAATAACATACAGACAGACTTTAGACTCGCTATATCATAGCAAAAACCACTCCTAAACCTCCTCAAGCAATGACCATTTCCAAACGCAGAACACGCTCATATTACAAGACATGCATTAAAACAATCAGACCATTCACATTCCCAGACAAACATAAACCTTTAATCTCCAATTCAATTACAACCTCAACAAAAAACCCATTTTTATCGAAACTAACAAGGGTGAAACGCGGCACAAAAATCAATTTAAAAACAATTTAAATATTGCCTAAACGGTAAGCAACAACAACGAACAGAATGTCTCACCCATGCAAACCCTCTTTTAATTCCCATAAGCAACATAACGAAAACAAAAATTAAACTAAATGTGACAGCCCTATTTGTTTTTCATCAAAAAAAATGTGATGATAGAAATAAAATTTATCATAAAGATTAATTGAAAGTTTGTCGCTGAAACAAAAAAGCTTTACGCTTGAAAGATCGCGTCTTACAAGAAATAAAATAGGTAGACTTAGCTTGTAATTAAATAAATTTTGACAAATACTACATTCAATATTAAATGTTGATGGAAATGACAAGATAAATTTTTTGAATAGTTTAAACAAGTTAAAAAGTTGTGCTTATGTAAAATTCGTTCAAGGTTGAACTCGAAGATCTTTCTTTTATTATGAAATTGAGATACATAATTTGAAATTGTCATTGGCTGGAATATTGAACAGTATATATATTACGTGCCCTCATGTGAATTTTATGGGTGAAAAAATAGGAAAACAAAGTTATCAATTATAAAAGTCACCAACAAAAAGAAACAAATCGTATGAACTCCAGGAAGTTAAAATATATTATTGGGGGGGGTGAATTAATGATCAAACTCAAAGAATTCTACCGAATCTGTATTTTTAGGAATTGAAGTGTCTCGTCACAACTATATAAAAAAAACCATGAACATTGGATGATACAATCGGACAACAATTTTTATTTTTTTTGGAAAAACTATACTGGAAGTGAATGGAGGTCGCACCTTTCCCTGGGATCCACCAATCAACAACTTAAGTTAAGTTTTCTTTATATTTTATATAAATAAATCGTTTCTTAGATAAGAGATTTCCCAAGGCTGGATTCGTCGTTGGGGACTAATTCGCAATCCCGGGTTAAAGAGATTTTAGGTATTAGTTATAAAAGTCCAAGTATCAGAATAAGTGTTTCACATTTTCTCAAAACGAATTAAAATATTTTCTCATCAAAAATTGCTCCAGAGCAATTTTAACTTAGCTATTCAGAATTAAGATATAATATTAATTAAACTATGTAACCAAAAACTCCCAGGCGAATTTCTATACAGATTAGAATGAAATAAAATACGACAGACGAGAAATAATGAAAAACTCATAAGATAATTCAAACTATGCATTTTCTATTTTCTCAACGTTAGTGTGAGAAAAAATACTTTATGATTTATGATGCAAATTTTTGATTGGTCGAAGCCAACTCAAAATTTATAATAAATAACAGTAGAATAACGAAATTCTAGTTAGTCTATACCGCAGTCTATATCGCGTTCTAAAAAATAAAAGTTCAATCCGGTGAACTACGAAAAACTTACCGAGTACCGTTAAAGCCAGTGTTAAGTGCAACAAAGGTGTGTTTATCTATAAAATTCGAATCCAAAGGTTCAAGTGAAAAATAAAATAATAATCATGTAACAAATTTACTACAAGAAATAAATTGTTTAAGTGTAATCTAGTTCTAATCAACATTGTTAAGTTAAGATAGAACCAATAAAAAAATAAAATAAACTATACAAAAAAAAACGTCAGTGTTTTCAGTTTTCCCAACAGGTCAGAGAAATCGCAGTCAAAAGAGAATAAGGATACCATTCAACCAGTAAGCCTTTTAAAGTTACCTAAAGTGAAAATAAACAGTAGAGTCCTAAAAGGACACTACAGATGGAAACAGATATCCTATATGTATATATAAGCGATCAAATTATTTGGATCGTGAAATAGTATATAAAAATTAAATCAAATGATTAGTACATAAATTTAAATCGATTAATAATCAATTAAAAATAAATCAAAGGATATCATTGTGTAAATTTTTAATTATATAAAATAAAATTATTTGTTTTTTTAAATTGTGATATCGAAGTTTTTAAATTTATTTATTTGAATGTAATGAGTTTTAGTGAAAATTGATAAATCATTTAGTAAATAAAATGAAATGAAAAATGAATATAAAACACAAATTGAAATACAAATGTTTCAAATCCGTTTAAAAAAATTTTCATTGATTTTCCACTAAATCTATGCCGGAGGTAGATGCAGCAATATTTAACACACATTAAACTGTAGCGATTTTGTAGTTCTTTTGGATTGTAACATATCTTCGGACATATCTTTTGGATTGGACATATCTTCGCTCCTTTTTATCAATTGCATCCTGCATTGGTCACCTAGTCTCCTTTGCAGATTCAATTATAGAGACCCACATGATGACGGGTTTTATACTAAGCTTTATTTTCTTGGGAACGGGACCAACTTAGTTTAATCAGATTGAGTTTTAGTACACACCAGATTCAGTCCCTTCTTCTGTACAATATCACAGAGTGCGCCGAACTTAATTCTATAAAGCCTCGATAAGGCTCTACCTTACTAAGGCTGATTTTACAATCACCAACCATAGTTTCTGCTAATTTAGATCTCAGCATCTCACAGTTGTGGTACTTTTAACTTTTTTCACTCTTAAAACCTTCTTGAGCGCTCCATGTGAGGTGCTGTCTAACGCTACTTCAATGTCTTGTAACGCATAGGATGCTGGTTCGTATATGGTTGGGGGTCATCCTTTCTATCGTTTTTAACATGTAAGATGTGTGTACGAATCTTCAACTGGGTGACATTTTTCTTTCCTACTTTTGGGATAAATATCACATTTACCGTTCTTCTTCATGGTTCTGGAATATGTCCAATAGTCAGACTGCTTCTGGATTCCCAGAAGGTTTGTCAACAGCCACTTCTCTGTTTGGGACTTGGCTATTTAGCACCACTGATCCGGCCCATTTGCTTGTCTTTACCGTGACCTGCCTCACACTTGGATTGTTGTTTACACAACGTGCCCATACCCGTAGACCTGGGAGCGACTAGCATTGTGGTTACACACGTAAGTATTTGCATTGAAAATTCGTAGCTTCATTTTTCTTGACATGACGAACGCATTCCAGATATTACGAAGCAATTTTGGTGTATTTGTAGCTTTGTTAATGCACTGACTTATATTCTTCTTTGGTTTCGCTTCTTTTGCTATGATAGTAAAACCAAGGTACACAAATTTGTAGACATCATCGATTTCTGTGTTGTTAACTCAAGTTGGTGTTCAATTACATAGCTTTTGTTTCCTGAGGTTGATTTTTAGATAAAATTCAAGTGCAATAATTGATTTTCTATAAGTATTTCTCGGTTTGCTGGCCTTTTCATTGAATTCTAATTTCAGCATCTTGATACATTTCCTTGATTAGAGTTAAGAAATACGAAACTGTAATGAAAACAGGAGTTCTCTGAGGGATACAAATTTCGCCTAATGTTATAAACTAATCCTACCATCCCGAATCAATTTCAACTACTGGATGGTTCATGGTCCCACCTTTGAGGAGTTTCAAAATTTTCTTTAAAAATCCACTTCCCGAACTGTTTTGAGACAACTCCGTTTATTCGAGGTGGAGTTTGAAGAGGCGTACTGATCGGATTACTGCTTATGATCAAGGGAACGAGAATTTATCTCTGTGAATACACCACTTCCACACACAAATTTATGAGAAGTTACACTTTCAGGTCTGCATCGCTATCACCTATTCTTTGGCACTTAAATTGGATGGGCTGTTACTAAACTTGGAAAGACGGAGCTTTACGGTGAACACTTATGACGATCTTAGAAAAATTACTCATCTTTACTTTTAAAGTGCCATTGGAACCAGATAGGGAACTGGGTCTCCTTTTTGTACATTTGCTATGCAACTAAATAGTATTCCTGTATTACTGTATATGATTACGATATGATGGTCGATGAACAGTTTTTACAATCATTAGTCTAGGGAGCCTATTAGTGTAGTTTGTTTAAAAAGTTCTAATCGTTTTTAAGATCTTTGCTTGGTCACTTATACATACATATTAAGACATATTAAGTCGATACGAATGACGCCGGGTGCCTGGCCTAATGCTTTATTTTCAAAAAAATATTTTCTTGGAAATATTCTACATTTACTGATGAAGTAAATGTAGGAAACTATCAATAATGTACATATGCTACAACGTAGAAAAATGTCTATAATCTACAAAATAAAACGAAAACTATTAAATTAAAAAAAAATTGTAATGGAATGAAAAAAATAATCCCAACCCACTTACTAACTCCACAAGAACGAATTTTCCTAAACATCAAACAATTTCAAATAACAAACAATTTTAAATTTTTCAAATTAATTTTTAATTCTTTATTTTTAAAATAACTTTTTTTTTTTAATATTTTTAAACGTTTTACAATTTTATAGGATTTTCATAATTATTATTTTTTCTTTTTTATTATAAATAATAATAATATTCACATAAATTAAAATTACGAATCATGTTTCTAAATTTAAAATTAAATAATGTATTTGATTATTCCATATTTTTACTATTAATTTTGTTTTGTTGTCGTTGTGTTATTCAAGTTTTAAGTGATCGAACTAAATTATTTACTTTTTGATTATTTCACTTTAACAGCCGTTAATCAAACAATTTTATTATTATTTCTTTAAATGAAAACATAATTTTGTTTGGATAATTTAAAAAATCGCCAACTGACTGTTTTTAGAAGAATAATCAGATATTATCGATTTACCGACAAAGCCGACCGATTTGTGTGTACCAATTTGAATTATATACGTAATTTGGAATGTAGAATTCGAATATCGGTTTAGTGGTTGGATACGGATATCAAAATTATAATTTTTATAAAGTGTGTCAAAATGTGGATAAGCCGTCTAATCAAATAGAAAAGCATTAAATCGGTTATAATCCTTTCAAATATGATCAAACACAGGTTTAGCACGTCAAACTTAAAATTTAAATTTATAATCCTAAACATGGACAAACAATTTTTACCTATGTACATAATACTCTTATAGAAAAAATTATTAATATTTTTATTTAATTGTAACAATTAAATTCACAAACCAAATACTAATATGACATAAAGATTGTTTATTTTTGATTGAAGTTTACATGAATTTACTGACGCGTTGTTTTGTTGTTAATTTTATAATAAGTATTTTAATTTAATTTATATAAAATAATAAAATTAACATCGAATAGAGTAGGACATACGAAACTATATAAATAAATTATTTACATTTTTATATTTCATTGAATAGCTTAAAATACGAAATAGGTAATCATATTTTAGTTTAATCTTATATCCTAACTTTTATTTACATAATCGAATAAACAAAATATACTTTTAAATGAATAATTACAAAGAGAAAAACTAATAGATTAAACCGAATTTCGACTTACAACGAGATATGTTATTTTAGGAACAATCTCACAGCCAGTTTATTTTAAGCAAAATAAGTTACTGTAAATAATTATTTTTTATTTATCATTAATAAAATTTTACAATAATTCAGGTGTAGATTAGCAATAGTTGAGAAATTAAACAATTGAAAATTTCATCGATCACGCAAGTGGTGAACTGAACTATTTACAATTATGTTCGAATTTTTTCATATTAAAAAGTATGGATCAGTTGAACCAACTCAAAAATAACCACGGATAACATAACCTTTAGAACAATAGAGTTTTTGAAGCAGAGAAAATTATTTTTCTCAACAACATGTTAATATGTACACTTTTTCTTGTGCCTTATATGTTCCATAGAGAGAGAGTTTAGCTGTGAACAAGTGTCTCCTCACCTGTATTAATTATCAATTTATTTAATTTTATGGTCGAGAGTTAGAGTTAGTTTTATATGGGTGATCAGACCAATTGTCCAATTTATCAACCATGGACGCAAGAAGAGTTCAGTTTTTGTTGATTTGTAATTTTATTTTAATTTTTGATTTACAGGATGAAATATCACTAGCTAAGGTAATGAGGTACTGACGGGTAAACTCTAGTCAGTCAACGGGAGCACTCTCAGTCTTAGTTATCGAGTGCTCCTTGATGAAACCGGTCCGTACATGCTGGTTCGAAAAATTAAGCCGCCACATAACTATATGTGCACTGCAATCATTACAAAGGGAGTCACGTGCTCTAGAATATTGCACTAGCTGGAATACTGGCAACCCAATATATGTTTTGTTTCAGACAAGTTTTTAACAATTTTCTTTCTCGGCTCTTCACCTCTTATTTTATTTTTATTTCCTCCATCTTATCAAATTGCTACGTAAAACTAACCGTAAATCCGTTTTTCATACAAACGAAGACATGGACAAAACATGCTGGCATTCTTATGCGGATTACCGATCCGAGCCGAAAGGACGATGTGTTCGATAACTGTACCGGAAGTATGTCCAAAAATCGTCAAGTATGTCAAAACAAGGAAATTTGCATATTTTTTTGCTTAAAAAACGTTCATTTTAAGTAATTACGAGTAGGAACATTGAATTTGGAGAAATCTTGATGGTCGGGATTGGTATGTGAGACCAAAATCTAGATTATTGCATTATAAGTTTGTCAAAAAAATGTTGTCAAGTGTGTCAAAAGAAAGATTTTTATTTATTTTTTTACCCAATTTTTTTGGAAACAAATAAAATTAATTATTTGTTTGAAATGAAATTTTATTATTATTTTAGAGAATTATAAGTTTGTCAAAAAAATAATGTCAAGTGTGTCAAAAATTGATTTCATTTATTTTTTTAGCCAATTTTTGGAAAAAAATGTAGCTGTTTTTATGTAATTGCAAATGAAATTGGACATGGACATTTTTTAATTTGTTATAGTTTTTGAAATATTTTTGGAATTTTGAAAAAAGTTTGTATTTTTGATTTTGTAATTTAATTTTATTAAGTGCGAATGTCCGACTTTTAGGTAGATTTCATATAAAAATCTACCTATTGCAATGGGCTTCATCTCGGAATTTCGGAAAAATTTTTGTGCCAAACGACTATATATGATAAGCGGAGACGAAAAAACAAAAAAAAAAAAATTTATATATATATATATATATATATATATATATATATATATATATATATATATATATATATATATATATATATATATATATATATATATATATATATATATATATATATATAAACGATATGAGATATAACGAAAACGACCGGCACTCTCACGGTCGCATTTGTTGAGGTAGATTAAAAAAATTTTCTGTACTTGTGTGTTCTATTAATATCTTGGACAAGTTCGTGAATCAGCAAAATCCGACACGTGGTTAAGAAACTAGAGGCTTTTTTCTGAAAAAAATTGATTTTTTAAAACCGTTATAACGGCCGTTTGGATACTAATATTTCAAAAAATTTAACAAATTTAGAATCTTTGGAATCTTTTTTATCAACTTGTTTTAAAAATGGACCTCTGCAGTTAGAGGTTCCTGAGTGAGCGGCTCCAACAAAAAAGTTTGCAAAAAAAAATTTTTTTTTGAAACAACCGGCTCTCTCACGGTCGCATTTATAAGGCCAGATCCAAAAACCTATTCTAAAAATGTGCGTTTTATTAATATCTTGGACAAGTTCGTAAATCAGCCCAATCCAACACATGGTTGAGAAACTAGAAGCTTTATACTAGAAAAAAACTCTGTTTTTTAGATCCGTTATAACGGCCGTTTGGATTCTAGTATTTTTAAAAACTTCATAAATTTAGAATCTTTGAATCCTTTTTAATCAGTTTCTTTCAAAAAAAAGACCTCTGCGGTTAGAGGTTTTTGACTTGTTGGCTTCAACAAAAAAGTTTGCAACAATCCCCAACTACAATTTCCAAAAACCTTATAACAGTCAATGTCAACCTTATAACAGTCAAAAAATAAAAGATTTGAATAGAAGAAATTAATTTTTTTTCTTAGAAATAAACTATTTTGATATTTTGCAGTAATTGCACGACATATGATATAGAGTAGGTTTGTGTCATAAATTGTCACACACATGTTCTCTGGTAGATTTGATATTTGTTTGTTGCAAAATTGGTTAGATATAATTTTGCTTGTAGGTAGCTAATTTTCTTTTTAAAATTTGTTCGATATCTGTTTGAAATTAGATTGTTTTGTTTAAACTAATCTGATACATCAGATTCTACTGGCACACAAAACTGTCTGATCTCGAAATCTACCTATTTCTAGCGGATATACGTGCCGCTTGGACTTTTTTAAAGTGACATCAAAATTCATTCAAGAACGAATGTTATATGTTGCCAAAAAACATTAACAAAGTGAAAAAACCACTATTGTATGGTGGACACCCCAACTCTTTGAAAAGTGTACCCCAAAAGGTAATGAAATCTTTCTCATATTGATTGAAACCTGTTACCAACGTTTCATGAAAATCGATTTGAAACTGTAAGCTACAGTAGGCGAAACCCAAGAAAAAATACTTTTTAACCGGAAGCTAGTATGCAGAAATATTGAAAATAGTACTAAAACCTTATATCAATAGGATTGAAAGCGACGATTATTGACGCGACTGAAGCCGAAACAAATTTAAAAAAACAACTGTATGGAGCTCCAGATATTATTTTTTCGGTGTCATTTCTTTTTCCCTTTTCCCTTCCAATTATAATTTTATAGCATATTTAAGGATATAATTTTATAGCATATCGAATTGGTTTCAAAATACCATTTCGTGTCCTCCCATTAAGTTGACTGAGACGAGTTCAAAACGAGGCATGCTTTGGATTATTAGGATGGTGAAATTTCCAATTAAAGTTCCTTCTCCTTTCTTCCATTACTACACAAATATACGTCGTAAGATTAAATCGAGTGGGTGTATGCGCATGTCTGTACATGCACAAGAAGTTAACCTTCTTGTTTAATGTGCATATTGATAAAGTTTGATTTCTAGAAAGACTAAATTAAAGTGACGTATACTGTAACAATAATTATTTCACCATAAATCCCATATTGACAATTAACGTGTCTTAGTATTCGAATTTCCATAAGTGGGATTTGCGGCGAAATCAACCTTGCTTATATCCTTGATCAATCTAGAGGTGGTAAATCCATTATTGTTTGTTATTACGTAGTTATGACGTGCGAAAATATAATACAAACTTTTGCTTGGTTTAAAGGTTTAAAAATTCAATTGTTTGCAGTAAAAAGCCTCTAGGTTCTTAACTGTGTTTCTTTTTTTATTGATTGAAATAAATTTAACCAAGATAAAGAAAGAACACGTATTTCCAGAAAATGTTTTGATCTAGCTCAAAAAATGCGAGACCAAAATATTGTTTCATACAGATTTTACGTCTCTGATTAATCAAAATGTTTGCAAAATTCTGAGATGTCGCACTTTCCAATAGGTGGATTTTTATATAAAATCTAACTAAAAAGTCGATCAAGTGCGATTATAACTCGCCCGCCGAGGATTTGGCGTATATAATATAAAAATAGTACATTTGGCTACAACATATGAAAACGCTACTTTTTTGTGAGTGAACATTTGTTTACGAGACGCGTTAGCGTCGAGTTGGACAATTCCACCAACGTAAAATGTTTTTATCTCGCATAGGAAATGCAATTTCTTGTATGATAGTAAATATATAATAGTAGATTGTATTACTAGTGCGAATGCGTTTTCCAAACAAAAGTTATTGCAGCACTACCATTCGCACTAGTAATACACACTGTTTTTTGTAACAAATGCATAAAATTTATAAATACTTATTTAATTGTTAATTTAATCATTTATTTAACAAAGTTATAAACAAATTTAAGATATTTAAATAATTAAATTGCGCCATCTTCGTTGTAATAGTTGTAAATTATACTAGCTCGAAAAAATAAACATAACAATCCAACTACGGATTTTAAAAAAAAACAGTAATCCAACTAAGAGCTGTCAAAATTGTAAACATTGAAAACCGAAATAAATTGTTTTTTCTTGCAATTCAAATGATGCAATGTGTTTAAGTTGTTTTTACTATATGGTAAGTTATTTAAATGATTATTTTGATATTTTAGTCCTATAAAAATATTATATATAGGATAATTTTTTTTTTTTTCAATAAAAAGTTTTGTGTAATAGGGTTTAGAATATGTGGAACAACAACACAAATACCTTTTAAAACCTATGTCTAGACCTAGGTCCCACAACAACTGGCGTTCAGAGGTGTTAATGAACGCTTTTTTTAAACCTCTGCGGGTTGGAGCCACCTGAGACTAAGGGTTCCGGCAAACTATTCCATTTGCACGCAGTTCGGACTTTCTGCGATCTGCCAGTATGACCGCGGGATCTCGACCGTTTCACTGGTTGCGGTAGCCGATTGCCGAGTGGAACGGGGTAAGAATAAGTTTGAGGCATGATGCCGCTGATTTCATCTGAGCACTGTTGATGACGATATTTTTAAAAAACAACGAGGTCAGCAACAGTGCGACGATGTTGTAGGGAATCAAGTTTTGATGTCAAAGCTCGATCACCCACAATTCGTATAGCCCGCTTTTGACAGAGTCCAAGAGGGCCAAGATGGAAACAGAAGCAGCACCCCAAACTTGACAACAGTACTCCATACGAATACAGGACTTATAAACATTGAGCAATTGGTATGGAGTGAAAATTTGTTTGCATCTATTTAGGAGGCCGAGTTTTTAGACGCGCTTTTTGCCATTGCCATTACATGATCGTTTCAGAGTAGGTCATTTGAAACTGTGACACCCAATAAACGAATGTTTTTACATTCACCTATTGGTTGATCACACATACTGAATAAAATATCTTTGGGGAACTCGGTCTTTAATCTGGAAAACAATCAACAGCTGTGTTTTGGTAGAGAATTGAAATTGACCAGGTTTCGGTCACCCCAATAGGCGACTTTTTTAGGTCTTTATTCACGTTTATGGCAGCGTCTCTCCGGGCGGGATTAATTCATTCGTGCATTTTACCTTGTGAAGGGGCTCGAACGACTTGTGCAGAGTACTATCATCTGCAAAACTATTTATTGGATTGATTTTCAACAATTCGTTGATATAAATCAAAAATAGGGTTGGGGACAATACTGAGCCTTGAGGTACACCAGTGTTAATTAGTTTAGACTCAGAAGAAAGTTCGTCTAAGAAGACCGAAATGTATCGGTTGGATAGAAAATTTTGAATCAGCTTCACAACATTGGGATGAAAACCATACGCAACGAGCTTGTTGATCAAGTTGGCATGCCAGACTCGATCGAATGCCTTGGAGATGTCTAGAGCGATAACGTATGTTTCACCATCTTTATCAAGTACGCTGTTCCAACAATGCGCTACATAGTTTAATAGATCGGTAGTTGATCTTTTGTTTCGAAAACCGTATTGGCTGTCGGATATTAAATGATTTTATTCCAGAAATTTTGAAATATGTGTGTATTAATATAATGCTCGTAGGCTTTGGATAGGACCGATAGTAAAACTATTGGCCTATAATTTGAGATATCGGATTTTGGTCCCTTTTTGGGGACGGGCTCCATATTTGCCAACTTCCAGCACGAGAGAAATATACCAGATTTGTAGGATTGGTAGAATAGTTTAGTCAAAGTTGGTGCAAGTTCTGCAAAGGTTTTTAAAATAATGGCTGGAATATTGTCCATTCCTGAGGCTTTATTGATGTTTAACCCCTTTAAAAGTATAGCGACTATTTTGATTTAAGATTTAACTACAAATCTCACATGCAGGCGGCGTGCGTGCCAGGCATACAAAATATTTTGTGTTCATATGTGCGGCAAAGTAGATTTTCCTTTTATTCTATTCTAGTAGTACAAAATTGAATATTTTTATGCATGTGTTACAAAAACGATATTTATTTTAAATTATTAAATGAAAAATCGACAACATAACATTCAAAATTCATATTCTATTTTTTCATGGTTGCTTTGTTTTAAAAACTTTGCAAAATTACATCAAAATACCATAGCAACTACAATTCGTTAATTAGCGAAAATATTTTTACACTAGAGGAACAAACTATTTTCACAGGGGATTAAGCCTGCTTGAAAATATACTTTTCATCTGCTATCATAGAAAAAAACATTTTTTGTTAATATAGTTTTACGTTGGGTTGAATCTTATGGTGGGTTTCCAATATACATGGAAAAGATAACAATTGTTATAGCTTCAACTATTGTTGGTTTATGAATTTTTCTAAGTAAATTTGTTTGTAGACAATAGTTGGATACTCAGATTTGAGGATATCTAGTGATTTGTGATTGAACATTGAAGTGATTTGTCTAATGAACATTGGTGACATAGGTATACCGACAGTTATCGAACGTCATGTTTTGTTCATTTCTATATTTCGTAATATATGCAATTGCTGGAACGTAGCAAAATTTAGCAATTCTAATATTATTCTGCGAATAATTTCTAAGATTATTTTGCTATTGAACCAAAAAATTTTTGCATTTTTTTTCGATGGGCGTGGACAAACACATTTAATGACAGAAAAATTTCAACTTAATAGCGTTTATAGTTTTGGAGGAAATCGATTTTGTAGAATTTGGGACGGGCCGCTGTGGTGGGACGAACCCTAATCGTGAGTCTACGGTCAGTCTTACCATAATGGTTCCGTTTTTACTTTTTTAAAGTACTGAGCCCCAAAAACATAGAAAACAAGTAACTAGAGCAAACAGATTATACATTAACAGCGGTAAAACAACAATTTTTTTGTAGAAGCACGACCGCACGTGTTACAAGGACAATAACTTTTGCAATGTGATTACAATTAGAGTTGTGTCATCTGCTACATGATTTTTAGTGATTAATTAGTTAGACATGTTTAGCACACTAAATATGAAATATTCATTATTCAGACTCTTTGAATATCCGAAGATACCATGCCAACTAGAAAGGAAGGAGATGGGGAAAATGAAAGGCATACGTGGATATGGGAATAACTATACTAATTTTTTTTTCTACTGGCCGATCTCAGAATTTATTTAATTAAAACAATATTTTCCATTCTCTCGCGCTTTTTCAGCTAATGGCTGAAGATAGAAATGTATGTTGTTCTATTTAACCTCTGCTTGCTGCAACTCTATCGATTTCAATCAGCTCCAATTAATCGATAATTCATAGGATTGAATTGTCTCTGTTTCGATCGAATAAGAAAATTTTAACTTGGAAAAAGTTTAAATACCAAAACTCAATTTTTAGTTGCTATATTGATTTTGCTATTTTCGATTTGGGTAAATGGTATAGAAGCATTAACGTACACGGACAGATTTCAAAGCGTTTGAGCAGGGTGATAATCAGTTTATTGAACGAACAGAAAAAAAATGTTTCCAGGCTCGAGGGACCATATTAACCGTGAAATTTTATTTATTTACTATACGTGAAAAAAAAAGTGAAAAGTCACTCACCTGTATTTCTTCAACAACTAATTTAGTGGTCTTTGGTAAAGCTGTTGTATTTAGCAAACATATTTGACTATTCTCCTTTTAATATTGTTTCTATTACGGTTATTTTAACAGTGGCTACTTTTGTTTTGATGTAATAGTCGATCATATTTTAACGTACATCTCAAATTTAATCTAATTTTTAAAAATTCTATTTTTTTATAAACAATTGAAGTTAATAATTTGTTTATTTACAATTATTGTGCAAATATGGAATTTATTCAAATTTTGTACCGATTTTTTATGAGTTATTATCCTACAATAATATTAATTTTTAATCTATAAAAACATATATTTGTATTTTTTTAAAATTTCCAATTTTTGTTGTTTATTCATTTCATGTTTTTATTTTTGTTTATCGTTATATCACAACTTTTAAAAGTAATTAAACATAATTTCACATTGAATAATAATAATCAGTTTGTTTTTTTTTTCTATTCAAACGCGAAAATTTAAAATTAAAAGACAAATTTTTCATTTTAAAATTTAAATTGACATTTTATGTCAACAAATTTTCCAAGTAAAAAAAATTATATTTTCCTGTCATTCCTAATTTAACGAAAATGGAGTCCAACCCATTTTCTCTTAATAAATATAATTTTTAAAATTTTAATAAATATTGTTTCCTCGACTAATGATACTACAAGTGCTTAGTCCAGTTTTTTGTTTAAATTAAACAACGATAATATTTTGCAAAAGTATACTCCTTCCAAAGAGCAGCAACTATTTTATTTTTGTTTAATTTATATAATCCTAAATTCAATCCATTTTCTAACAACTCGAGGAAACAAGTTAATTAATTTTTTTGTTTTTATTATTTTTTTTTAAAGAGAGCACAAATTTGATTTTCGAAATGGTATTTAAAGTTCTTCAAATTTAAAAAAATATTTTTTCTTGTTTCTATTCTGTTATGCTTGGTTTGTATGTTGTTTTTATTTAAGATACTGATGATTTGTTGTTGGTAATTTACAATGACTATAAGAAATTAAATTGAACACTGGATATTCACTTTTAATTCTTAATTTTCATCGAGAATCTCTGAAAGTAATCTTTTTAGACTATCAACACCGGTTAAAAAACCACCATCAGGTCCATGATGGATTGTTTGTGAACTGGTTTGTTCATTTGTATTTTTTCGGACAAACGTTGTATGCGCAAAGTCAATTAATCTAACATCAACATGATAATCTTTGTTTTTATTCGATGACGGTGGCGGTCGAGAGGATCTTGAAGTTTGATTGTTTATATTATTTAAACCAATACCACGACGTTTATTTTCTTTACCGATTAGGATAGTATCAGTTGTACTACGTGAACGCTTGTTGTTAATTTTTTGAGGAGGCGGTGATAACATATCCACATCATCATGATCATCACTGAAATTAAATTGTTTATCACAAATTCTTTTGGATTTATTTAATATTCTATCATCATCTTCGGAACCACCACTAACATTCCGTGAAAGATTTGCTGATGGCAAGCAACTATATTCTTCCCCACTACTATGACTACTGTAATTCATCCATGAATCAAAAGAATGTGGACTTGATGTTGATATTGTTGGAATCGGTGATTCAACCGATTCCAAATACATTGTTTCTTCACTTATAGGAATGAATGGTGCTTTAGCACCACGAGCTGCTGCTTCACCATAACCACGTTGATGAGACTCAGGTGAAACATCAATAGTTGTTTCATGTTGTTGAGAAGAAATTATATGATCACAGCTATCATTCTGATTATCCTCATGCGATGATGATAGATTTAAATCGGTTGAATCATTGGACGCGTCGGCATCGTAGCAACATGTTAAATTTTGAGATTCTATTTCATGATCTAATGAACAACATTCTCCCATCGGGTAACAGTTGTCTAAAGGATGAACTGGAACTTCTTTATAACCTTCATAAACAATCAAAAGTGAACTGAAACAAAAATAGAAAGAGTAAATTTTTTAAAAATATAACTAAAATTTTTATTCTCGAACTGTTAAAAGTAAGATAGGTTTTGTGAACTAGTCCGGGCACGAGAAGTGAAATAAAACGCAGAATGTTTGCTATTAGTAGATCATTGTTAGCTTGTAAATTTTCTAAATTTCCAAAGTCCTACATGAATTAAGAATACACAAAGACATATAAAAATATCCATAAGAAACAAATCAATACAAAAAAAAACAATGTTTAAATTACCAAATCACATTTTCATATTTTTCTATTAATCGAGTTATATTACAATTCCCACACCCACAATGAAAAATTTTATAATATATTATAAATTTTGTTATGAAAAATCAATAATTCGTACAACTCTAAAAATAGAAGTGTAGCCATACACATATCTATGCATAGCATACTCATATAATTAAAATTATTGATTTTCAGGAAAGAATTTCAGTTTTTCATTTACATAACCGCGTTGTTGACAATATACATGAGCAGAAAATTTATTTTTCAAGTTTGCGATACGACGTCAAACAATTACATCTCCTTGTACATAAAAAGACGAAATAATTTATTTGCGTATCCTTGAACTTAGTTGAAACAAAAAAATGGTAAAATGTATTATAATACAAATGTTTTCTAATTTTTGAGTAAATAAGAGTTACGTAAATTATACATTCGTTTTTTAAGCCAGAATTTTCCGCTGAAAAACATAAATTCATAATTAGAGGATATTTAGGATCTTCAATCAACATAAAATAAAGCACTTTTGATGGTGAGGATTATAAAGAATCGCATGCACTGTACATGCAGTTAAAAGTCATAGACTTGATAGATCTCTCTCTCTCTTTCTCTCTCTCTCTCTCTCTCTCTCTCTCTCTCTCTCTCTCTCTCTCTCTCTCTCTCTCTCTCTCTCTCTCTCTCTCTCTCTCTCTCTCTCTCTCTCTCTCTCTCTCTCTCTCTCTCTCTCTCTCTCTCTCTCTCTCCTCTCTCTCTCTCTCTCTCTCTCTCTCTCTCTCGCTCTATCTCTGTTTCTGTTTCTGTTTCTTTTTCTTTCTCTTACTCTTACTCACTCTTTCTCTTTTTCTTTCTCTTTCTCTTTCTTTTTCTCTCTTTGTCTCTTTGTCATTTTGTTTCCTTGTCATTTTGTTTCATTATCTCGCTCTCTTTCTATCTCTTTATCTTTCTATCTTTCTATAGTTCTTTATTTCTATCTTTCTATGTTTCTATCTTTCTGTCTTTCTATCTCTATCTTTCTATAGTAGAATTTTTTTGCCAGCGAATTTCTGACAGTTACGACGCAGCAAGAGAAAAAAGATAAAACAAAAAGTAAAACAGAGATGTATTATTTATTTTGGGATAAATTTGTTTTCAAAACAATTATATTAGTTAAATTTCTTCTTCTAGTTCGTACCATTTGTTTGTTGTGATATTTGTTTCCATAGGCGTCGTTATTTTTATTATAATTATTTTTAATTATCAAAATTTTGTTATATTTCCTACAAAATCATTAATATTTCTACTAGTTTTTGGGTTTCTATTATAATTGGTTGAATTTCAATGGTAATTTATAAATTTTATGTGTGTTTTTTGTCCATTTCAATGGGACCCCAATAGTTTTTTTTAATATTTTAATCGAGACACTGAATGTGCAAACAATATGCGCATGTGCATGCGCATGTGCAAACAATATGCGCATAACAAACAAATTTTGTGTTCGCTGGCAAAAAAATTCTACTATACCATACTATCATTTTATCTTTTTATTTGTCTTTAATTCTATCTTTCTATCTTTTTATCATTCTATTTTTCTATCTTTCTATTTTTCTCCTTTTCCCTAAGGCTAACATCTCAAGGAAGGATTTTGCGTCCCATAGAAAGCAGAAAATCAGAAAGAGATAGTATAAAAATTGTGGAACATATACTGGAAGTCGATTTAGGAAACGATTGCTATTGACACTGGATACTCTTACATTAGATGATAATGGAAAAATATTGACCCATAAATCTAGTCATCTTTACTCGGCATTATGGCAATCTGAAGGAATTAAGCACATTTAACATTTTACTAAAATTCTAAGGGTCGATTGTATTGAAAAGGATGGTTAGAAAAAAATCCGAGAATAAAGTTTTATCTTCATCTGAGGATTTTATTTTTCGTCGATTGTGTGAACACTAGACTGGTCGTTAAAAACTAAATTTTTCGAGACGCCCCCTAAAAAAATTCTTTGTGGTCAAAAAACCACAACGCCATTATTTTTTTTTTAATCAAAAGAACACGTGCCGCAAAATCATCGAAGTTTATTTTTTGATAAAATCGTTAATATCTCATAAAATATGCAGGTGTCAAAAAAAACTACATAATCATTTTTGTAGGAAATTTAATTCTCTATAAAAAAAGGGTTAAGTCATTTTTTTCTTAAAACCTATATTTCTGATGATATTTTGAAATAAAACTGGAAATTCTTCGAAACTCGTAAAACCAAATGATGAAAATTTTTAAGAAAAAGTAGTAATTATGATTTTTTTTGTTACGATTATTTTTTTATACATTTTATTCTATAGCATAAGAAGAAAATTAGGACTTTTTCGTCATCTTTATTTTTTATGTTTTTTATAATTTACGAACACTTACAAGTTCATTTTCAAAATATCATGAGAACTATACGTTTCAGGGAAAAAATGACATGGATCTTTTTTGTAGAGAATTATATTCCCTACAAAAATGATTGTGATTTTTTTTGACATCTGCAAATTTTATGAGATGTTTGAAACAATCTACGAATTTTTCAAAAAATCAACTTCGACGATTTTGCGGCACGTGTTCTTTTGCTTTAAAAAAAAGAATAATGCCGTTGTGGTTTTTTGACCACAAAGAATTTTTTTAGGGGGCGTCTCGGAAAATTTAGTTTTTAACGACCAGTCTAGTGAACACGGATAGATTGTTTTTTATTTTTGTTTTTATTGCAGTTTATAGCAGTGTAATTTTATAAATGGCAATACATTTTCTTTTAATTTTCTATTAATAAATTTAATTATAAATTAAAAAACATTATTTCAAAATTGAAATTGAATATATTAAAATTATATTAAAAATATTATTTATTTTACTATTAATTTATATCAAAAAACAAATTTTAGAAAAGCAGAAATTTAAATTCAAAAATAACCACAAATTCAAAACAAAATTGTCCTGCTATGCGCATGTCAAGAAAAAAAAACAAATTGTTTTGTATCCTTTGTTTTATAGAAGAAAAAGAAAGAATAAATCTGAGAATAGAATTTAATCTATCCTAATTCATACAATACAAACGACGATTTATCCGAGAATTTATCTTCTATTCGCATTCATACAATCGGTCCTAAGAGAATTAGAAAACTTAATAAAGGGTATATTCCATTGAATTTCAATCTCTTTCACATGATAAGTTGTAGTACAATGAGCATTATTGCTCCTATTCCTCACAATTAAGAAACATTATTTTCTTCGAAATGAGTATAGTAAGCCTTCGTAGAATACGGATTGGATTGTTAACTGAAGATTTGCATTTCGTTGCGTTACGGTGAGATTGAACCATGAACAGTCAGCGAATGCTTAAATCCACAATCTTTATTTTTATTTCATATCACTACAAGCCTTTTAGTACCTGGGCCCACGCCGATTTCATATGACGATTACCACATATTTTATACTTCGTGAGGTGCCTGTCCTTGACAAGCCCGAAAACTTTTGTTCGGTCATTTTTCTCTATTCGGCCGCTTTTTCGTTCGGCAGGCTCCGAAAAATGTTTAACCACAATTTTTTTTTAACTATGGGTGGTGGAAATTTGTTTTAGAACACGAGGGTAAGCTTGTCCTACAAAAATGTGTCTGCTTTTGTCGAGTCCGACAGCTGACATTTTGGTATGTTTGGGTTGTCGGACTAGACAATAGCAGACAAATTTTTGTCGGACAAGGTTACCCTCGTGTTCTAAAACAAATTTCCAGCCCACATAGTTAAAAAAAACAAAAATTTACAAGATCCCGGGCAATCATCGGCATTTCGAATCGAGGAAAATGCTAGAACAAAAGTTTTCGGACTCATCAGGGACAGGCGCTTCACGAAGTATAAAATATGTGGTAATAATCAAATGAAACGGACGTGGGCCCAGGGACTATTATTAATATGTGTGTTGGATTTCAAAGATAACATTATGTAATTTCTAGAAATTGTTGCTAATAGCTAATTTTTTTTTTCATCTTAATTCGTAGAATCTCGAGCCAATCAATATTCATCCAGTTTTGTTGTTTCTGTTAAGATTTATGTTGTCTTTTGTTACTATTCGTCGTGTCCGAGTACGGTTGTCAATATTTCCCGTTTGTAATTTTTTACAGAGTTTTCGTTTCTGTAATCGTTTTCTTTTTATATTAATAAATGAATGAATAGTTGGTCCGCTTTAATTGGGATGTAGAATTGATTTGGTTCATTAAATTAAAACAAAAATTGTTTACCAAAAGTAGCAATACTGCAGTTAGTATGCAAAACTTGGTATGGACAAGATTACTAAAAGATTATCTATAGAAACTTATCAATATTAAATGACACGACATACATTTATTGATGTTTTAAACTAACAGTTGCTCGTGAGATCCTTATCTTGCATAATTTATCGAAAAACTTTTCAGATCACCGCATTAGGCTAACAAATCGCAGGTCTTTCTACTTAAAATTCAGTGATCGAATCATAAGTAGATTAAAGAATTACGTTAACCTGATTGGGATAATGACGCAAGTAAAATTTTACGGTGGCAGCGGTGAAATTTAAAGATGTTAAAGTGGTTTTACTGAGATAACGGTTTCAAAACTAAAGAAGGAACTTATATAATGACACTTATCAATAATATTAAACAAAAATAATAGTTTTAAGAAGCAATGGCAAACGATAAAATAACCATTTAGAGTTTTATATAGGTGATTACTCCCCAGAATGTTTTTTCAATTTATTAACCAAATTGGTTGATAACCGGGTTAACTGTATAAACCGGTATGTAATAGTTGTTAACGTTTTGCTTTAAAAAATTTAACTTAGATGGGAGTTGAATCCGAGTTAACCGATTTCCATTAGTTTTCGGTCCCAATGAAAATTCAAACCTCATTGCAAACTATCACAACGATTTGCGAATAATATTCATACAACAACAACTGCGAATTCTTATAATTTTCAACTCTTTTGTTTCGATTTTTAATGAATTTTAAATTGCGCAATCTGTTATAAATTTGTTTCTATTTAAATGTATTAAAGAAAGACTTGTATTTATTTATTATCTTCTTAAGGTTAAAAGATAAGTGACGAATAGAATATTTTAAAATTAAATTGAATTAATTAAATTATCAGCTGTTCAACCCATTGACATAAATTGATAAGCAAGTCAATATTTTATCAACATGAACGTTGATAGGGATGTTGCAAACAATTTTATGATGTGACTTATACACTACAAACCCTTCATCCACCGAATTCGACTTCAGACAGTAAATTTTAAAAAAATATTTAACTTACCACGAATAAAATCGATAGCTAGATTGTTGTTCAATTGCTTTCCTTAGCTCACTCAAACGTTGTATAATTTTACGAATTGTTTTAGTCCTTAACGAAAATCCATTATAGAAAAAATTATGCAACGCTCTCTTAAATCCCTCTTCATTTAATTCACGGCCCCAATATTTATCACGTTTTAAAAAATGATCAACATCTGCTTGATATACTTGCATACCACATAGCCTAACACCCAACGATGCTGATGTACTAGCTGCACATTTGGCCATTTGTTTTGAACGTTTTTCAGCTGATGCATCATCACCGTGCTGTCGTGTACCCATTTTTAAATCAAGTATACAAGGTTGCCGAAATTGTGATGTAATATTTTCCAACATCAAGAAATCTGTAACAAGGTAGAGAAAAACAAAGTTAATATTTTTTTAAAATTCAATTTCACCAATCTCTTTTCACACGATTTTCTTCTTTTTTTTAATTATTTTTTTTTCACTGTTCATGTTTGTTTTCTAAAAAATGTTACGTTGTTCGATGACGATGGTGATGGTTGATGAGTAGTTCAATCTGATGGTGTTGTAGTAGTTCAATCTGATGGTGTTGTAGTAGTTCATAATAATGCGATGTTGCAGTTACGTATAATGGATGTTATACGAAAATCGGTTGAAGTTTCACTTTTTAGTAATGAATACTTTTAGGACTGTCTAATCGATCCACTGTAAAGATTTAATTTCAAAACGGTCGATAACGTGAGCGGATGTTATTTTTTAAAGTGATTTTTTTTTAAGAAGCAATGTTATTGTAAAAACGATGATTGAAAAGGATATTCATGACAATTAAATAATATAGAACTGAGAAAAAAATTATAAACTGAAACTTGTTGAGAACTAAGTGTTTATAGGGTATACAGTAAAAGTGAATCAAATCAAATATCTCAGAAGATTTTATAATTTTTGGGTTAGAAAATTGACAAAGAGACCAGTCTACCAACATATTTTGCTGCTGATATAAAATACTTACCATACAAATCGGACAAAAGCGCAAGATTTAGACAAACAAATTTTATTATATAAGCGCAACCACATTCAAGCGAATTTTGTTAAAAGTATGAGAAAGAAACGAAAATTGGATGACAACTTTAATGAGAACTTGAGATATATAATCGTTTGTTTCTTCAGAATTTGATTTATGGAAACCATTGTTTGAATTGAGTTAAAAGTTTAAACAAAGGCAAATATGCAGACGAAGATTTCAGATAGAACACAAAAGAGCGAAGAAAGGGAATGAAAACCATTTTTCTTTTCGTTATAAATATATAGTGAGGAATCGTTGAACATTAAACGAAAATATAATAAATATATTTATTCTGGTAATTTTCGTTTATAAAAAAAAAATAAAGAAAAACTCGATAACTAATATCAGACATTTTATATATAAAAAACGAAAACAATAAAAAAAAATTATAAGTTAAAGAATAGAAAACAAGTAAAAACAAAGACAGTCGTGTGTTTTTCTCGGTACGAAAATACTAACATTGCTTGTTAGAGTTGTCTATTTGAGATATACTTTTTACAACATCCGCTGGATTTCCATTCTTATGAACTTTCATCCTGAAAAAGAAAAGAAATAAAATTTTTGGTTAGTTTATGTTCTTTAAGTTTTAAGCAAAGATTTATATGGATTATTTGGGCATGGCTATGATGATAAAATATAAATTTTATAAAATTCATTCAATAATTATATAAAGTTTTATTTTTGATGTAGTTAATTGATTGAAAAGAACAGTTTATTGTTACCGTTTAACAGAATACGCGTTACGCTAGGTTTCTTTGTTACGATAGATTTCATTCAGTAACGATCTCCAATGATGTTTGTTTACTTTTATTCCATGATTGTTTTATACGAAGACGGAGTAATAGTTTTAGCTAAAATGCACCATACATGCTAAACAAATCATCGATACCTAAAATTTCAAGAAAGAAATTTCCGTTTACCTCTTTCGGAATTCCTCCGATGGATACGTAATTTTTTTTTGTACTTTGCACCTAATAATTCATTTCAATCAATCAACAACTAAAATACATGGATAAATGTATGTAATAAATATATATATATATTTTAAAAAACACAAAAAAATATTACTTTTTCGTTTTTTATGTTACATTACGATCATTTTTGGCTTTCTAAAATTTTTGTTTGTATAAATACGTTATCTACATTTTTTTATGTTTTATTTTTTAACGACTGAAAGAAAGAAAATGAAAAAAACATACAACACTAAAAAATATATATTTAAAAATAATTTTTGTTGCTCTAAATTTGAGAATGAATACTATTTTAGAGGTTCAAGTTGATGCAATATTAACTATAATTTCAATAGTTTTGACACGTTGAATTTATAGCAGGAACCAAACACAATTTTGATATAATTTACCTTTGTTCTTATTTATTTCTAATAATCTATATTTTTCTCAAATTTTTTAAAATTAAAACTAGTAAAATTTAATTAGTATATTTAAATGAGACCAACCGTAAAACATCTTCTCGCTTTCTTTTCGTTGTTCCCTGCTTTCGGCTAGGATCATCACGAAAACTTGGAGAGTATCTTTTTTCTAATTTTGTTCCTCCCATTGATGTGGCCTGCATTACACCTGTAATTAAAAAATAATGTCCAATTACCAAATTCGGGTCTTTTGAACCTTTTACAAAATGAATGAATATATAAATGAAATTAGTTATGAGTTTATGACACACTCGATGTAGACTTACCCAGGTAACAATTTCGCCACACAATTTTAACTTGAGAAAGCATTGTGTAAGACCATATTATTCAAGTTTTACCTAAAAAAAGCTTGTAAAAGACTTAATTTGCTAAGTTTCCTATATCTTAATTCAATAATAAATATTTAGGACGTATTCAAGCAAATGTTACTCAAGTATAATTTCTTTTATAAGGCTTTATTCAAATATAACTTTTAAGGTTGTATTCAAGCAGTTTTTACTCAAGTTCTATCCGTTATATAAACCTTTATTAAAGTACAACTTTTAGGAAGAATCCAAGAAGATTCTTACCCAAGCGTAGTTCCTTGTATACGACTTTGTTTTTGTATAATAATTTAAGTAGTATTCAAGTAAATGGATACTCAAGTAATATTTCTTATATACGGCTGTTTTCAACGAATATTAAAAGATTTATAACAAACTGATCTGTCAATATTTTTGACAGCTCATTGTTTAATTCGAGATTGTGTGTTTTTTTTATTAAATCACTTATCGATGTGTTTAAAAAGTTAACAAACCCTTAAGACAAACCCAACAAACTATTATTGATTATTTCAATAAAAAGATTATTTCAAAATGGTCGAGATATCTTCGTCAATAGAAATTTGCAATTGTCATTATTCCGCAGCCATTCAATCAAATATCCTGCAATTGTTTGAGTTGGTCAACAAATAAATAAACTGATGATAATTTGTCAATGAATTCCTTTTTATATTAAATGTATGTAATCGCCATATTGTGCGCAATTAGCATTTAAAAGATTATATCAAAACGTCGATTTCATATAGAGAACTGCATATATTTGCAACTGATTGCAACTGACTTATGAAAAATTTATTTAATAACCAGACAAATTGTGCAACTGAACGTAATGCCAACCACAGCATACTCTTCATACCGTACCCCTTACACAGCTTGAGTATAATAATTTTATTCTGTATTGAGTAACGTTTTGTTCCTGTCGGGGAAATTACTGATTTAATGAACAAGTGCGTAAGGATAAACGATTAAGAAGACGTTATAGGTGTTGTGTTCGATTCCTGCCACGCACGTTTTTATTTATGAATTTTATTTTGCTTTAATTTCTTTTTATTCTTTGATCATTTTTAATCGTACAATTTAAAGGAAACACATGCGTAGATATCGTATATCAATACGCAAATTTATTTTCATTTCGAGATTGTCCGCAGTCCGCAATCATAATCAATATTTTTTTTAACAAAAACCCAAATATTCTCATTCAAGCAAACCACTATTACACTTTTATATGCATTCCTAATCAATCATGTTTGAATAAAAATTAATTCATAGTCGTAGTGGTCCGAAACTTGAAATGTGTAAAAATAATTTTTTAGACAATAGTGATTAAGTTTCAATTTTCTTTATGACATCCGCTAAATTGAGAAGTGGATAGCGTACGGTGCTGGAGAATCAAAGGTTATGAGTTCGATCCCTGCTACAGGCGTTTGTAATGATGCGAAATGTGTTAAATAAATTGTAATTTCCGATAAAACATTAACATTAACTCAATAGCAGTAATATAAAAAAAATGGAGTTTAATGCGCCAGTTAAGCAAAATAACTAAAGAAAACAATTACCGATTTTTTTTTCAGTGGCATCGCTTCTTGAATGGGCACTGAGTAATTTTCTTGAGTAATGATTTACTCAAGCACTTTATTACAGGAATATTTTGACAGCATTTGAATAAGGCTTGAATAACAAGTTATGTACAACTTTATTCAAACACTTATATAAAACATGTATAAAGCATTATATGTTTTCTTGAATAAAGAATATTTTTTCATACGCCTTTTCTCCTTGAGTAGAGCTTGCATAAAACTTTCCTCATGGATATTTCACGAATTCTAAATTTCCCCTTCCGTTTTAAATTCTTCTTTTAAAGCTTTACTCAATGATTACCTAGGTCAAATTGTTACCTGTGGTGGTATGATTGAATAAAAATCCAACTCGGAAATATTATAACTATTCGGAAATTTAAAATAAAATGGCATATGATTGAAAGAATTTTTCGAACATTTCCGTCGGAAAAATTTTCGAATCCATGTTGCTTGTCAGAAATTTATATTTGACGTTTTGTTGTAAATTATATAAAGTTATACGTTATGTTTTTTTATATATTATTTTTACATTTGTTTAATAAACATTTTACAATGGAAAAGCTATCCATAATCATAAAAAACTAAACTCGCCCTTTCAACTATATATTCTATCAATATCAACACAAAACAAATGATAAATACGAATATTAAAAGGTTTTGACATTTTTAAATTCTGTAATAAATGGGTGCGTTTATATGAGAATCGAAAATATTACGAAACATTTCAATCATAATTAATTCAATGAATTATTTGTGATATTACATTTACATCACTCCAATGGAAGTTATCCCTATCACAAAATAATAAGACTGAATCTAACAAAATATTGTATGCAATTTATGCAATTTTTTTGCTATCCACAAAATTGTCGATCGATCTAGTTTCGAACTGATAAGAACTTTTTATTACACTTTAAAAAAAAGTATATCATTCTCCTCAGGGCTAACCGACTAGACACACTACCAAAAAAATTTAATGCTATATAAACCAAAATTGGTCTACTACTCTAGCGAAGTATAAGAAAACAAAAAACTTTCATAAACATATTTATATATTAGATTCAGGTTTCAATTTATTTCTCTAGTTGATCACTATTGTTGTTATACTCTAACCAAGTTAGAATTGGATAACAAACTTGTATCGGCGAGAAGAAGATGACCCTCTTCACTTGTGTCTATCGACACATTATCTACAATTAATTCAATGAATTATTTGTGATATTACATCACTCCGATGGAAGTTATCCTATCATGAATAATAAGACTGAATCTAACAAAATATGGTGTGCAATTTATGAAATTGCGGCTAGCAAACAAAATTTCATAAATTGCACACCATATTTTGTTAGATTGAGTCTTATTATTCATGATGGGATAATTTCCATCGGAGTGATGTAATATCACAAATAATTCATTGAATTAATTGTAGATAATGTGTCGATAGACACAAGTGAAGATGGTCATCTTCTTCTCGTCGATACAAGTTTGTTATCCAATTCTAACTTGGTTAGAGTATAACAACAATAGTGATCAACTAGAGAAATAAATTGACTAAACCTGAATCTAATATATATATGTTTATGAAAGTTTTTTGTTTTCTTATACTTCGCTAGAGTAGTAGACCAATTTTGGTTTATACAGCGTTAAATTTTTTTGGTAGTGTATCTAGTCGGCTAGCCCTGATGAGAATGATATACTTTTTTTAAAGTGTAATAAAAAGTTCTTATCGGTTCGAAACTAGATCGATCGACAATTTTGTGGATAGAAATTGCACACCATATTTTGTTTTGTTGCACACCATATTCATAAATTGCACACCATATTTTGTTAGATTCAGTCTTATATTTCAATCATATGTCGGAAAAAATTTGTCGTAGTATTTCGATTCGTATAAAAATTTCCGATCAAATTCAATCGTACCATACCTGGGTAGACCTTCTTTACTCGATAAACCTATTTCTTTTTTCGTAGCGACCTTTAGTAAACTGAAAATAGAAAACCATATACATTTTGTTCGAATCAGGATATCTATATCGGTTTGTCGCGGTTTTGGGTCTATTACCCATCATGTATCACATGTAGATTAGATAGAACTTATATATCGACCGCTTCGTGACAAGAACTCCTATCTGCGTTTTTTTGTTAAAATGAGTTTTTGATGTAGAAATATAGCTATAATACAGGCGCACCTATACATAATAACTAAAACGTAATAGTAAAACTAAAAAAACAATATAACGGCAAAAAACAATTCCTCCTATAAAGACATAGTAAAAAAGAATCTTAAAAATCTCCTATGTTTGACTCAAATTATCCTAAGTACATTAAAAATTTTACCCTCAAGATAACTGAAAAAACAGTTATTGATACGTTGTATAAATTTATTTATAAAGAATCCTCATTTAAATTTTATGAAAATTTTTAATAGTTATCACGGTGCACAGTTTTTTTTTTGTCTCCTGCAAAATGTAGTTTTTGTAGATAGGAGGTCTTGTCACGAAGCGAGCGATATAGAACTTATATACAGTGAATTTTTATAGCTCAAAAAATTAGTTCAATTTGAGTAGCTGATTATGTTTAATCGATATGTTTAATCGATATCGTATTAACAGATTAATCGTAGGTGAAAAATACAAAACTATCTTATTTGGTTAAGCGTTATGACCATTTGCCCTTGCTTTAATAAAAATAACGTAAACGTCACATTTACAGTAAATAATTTTTTTTGAGGATTATAAATTTTTATATTAGGTTAAGGTTCATGATCAAATCATTTATATTCTTAGACGAGTGAGATTAATTTCTTCTTTCTTTTTATACAGTTAAAAAATGCTCTAGTTACTTTTATTTAGAAATTTCAGAACACAAGAATGACAATATAGTGCAAAATAAGATAAATAGGCATAAGAGACCTTAAAAGTAGTGAAATACTTAAAATAAAGTGATAAGCAAACATATGGCGAGGTTCAAGCCACTATATATTATATGAGTGAGACTCGTAAGAAAGAAAATAAATTTGTAAATTGGTATAAGAGAGAACCAGAACCAGAAATAGAATGGATAAGAGAGGAAGGAAGAGAGATGGGATATAGAAAAAAATACAACAAATTCATATATTATTAGTCGTATTAAAAGAGTATAATCATTCATTTATTTTTCCAAATATCAAACTACAAAAATTCGTAGCCATTGGTGACAGTGGTGAAATTATGACAATCAAGAAAGGCTATATTTCAGCTGGAAATAATGCTGCATGCAATAAGCAAAAATGTTGAAAAGTTGAAGAATCCATATTTATCGGTCTCAAAACGTTCTCAACAATTAGGTCTGCATACAATGACCACATAGCGATTTAGCTCTAAAGGCTTATAAATTTCAATTTTTGCAAAAATTCAAGGCAGTAAATCATTTTCAACGTGGTATCTTTACTGATTGGATCATTATTCCTAGGGAGAACTAAGAATTAAAATCGAAGAAAACAATCAAGATTTACAACTAGGACTTTCAATACCGTGAAATTTGTCAAAACGGATACCCAATTAATTATCAATGCCGGTATACGGAATTATTTCTTTATCCAAAAAACTTTATTTTTTTTTCATATATCATTTAGTTACGCGTCTACATACAGTACAGTTTAATTTTATTCATAGTAATAATTTTAATTAGACAATTGAGGTTTGAAAATTTATTGTAGTGTATTAAAACAAATATGTGTGATTGCGACACGACCCTGATTCGAATTGGTAAATTTTCATCGCTTCAAAAAAAAAATATCGGATAGACCCATCTCTTAGACAATTTATTTGAAATTTAACATTATCCTTTAAATGATCATGATGCCGATTGACCGAAGGTTTATGTAGGTAGTCAAAGTCAGATGTAATAATAATGTAATGGATTTTTACTCCAACAAAAAACGCCAGTCAGAATGCCCGTCACTTTATGGAATGGTTACGAACATTTGTTCCACCTTTCGTAGAAAATACAAAGAAAAACAATAAAACACTAAACATCTGCATTGACAACACACTCATTGTATACTGTCAAAAATACGTGACTGTCGGGGGTAACATTCGATCCATTGCTTAAATTCAATGCTCATGCACAACAGGTGAACTTACGGCCGAAAAACAGAAGTATGGGGCAAAGTGCAAAGATAAACACAATAATTATAATATACAAAGGCAGGCGCACACGAAAAATGTTTTAGGGGGGGCCAAAAAAGTTATTTTTCAATAAAAAGTATTATGCTATAGAAATTACAATATTTGTCACAACACATAGATACCTTTTAAGACCTAGGTCTCACAACAACTTGCATTCTGAGGGGTTGAGGAATGCTTTCAGCTTTTGTGGATTAAACGCCCCGATAGGGATAGCAATCCCGGGATCCCGCCCCATTTTTATGATCCCGCAATCCCGGGATTAATGAAAGAAAAGCATATGCAATGAGATCATATACCACTGGCAATAGGAATGAGAAAATACTTCTTAAAGTTTATATCTTAGGGGTTACAGCGGATATATTCTATTCAGTCAACGCTAACACCTTCAATCTTGTTCCACTCTATCATAAAATATTGGCTAATGCACTTGTAACTGAGTAGCTCTTCTGGTTGTACTGAGCTAGAAAAACAAAGCAACCCATTAGTTCGCGAGTTGACGAATGTCTCAATAACTAGCATAAAGGCAATGAAAACCGAAAGTATTTAAGTATTTGCAGAATGGCAACTCTGATTTTGTTGATGATACATCGAACATATTTACTGTTCCAAGTCGAAGCTCCATAAAAGTTTTTATTGAAGATTATTTAATGTTACATCAGCAGCAGCAGACGTGAGATGTGAAACAGGTTATCCAACTACTCACTTTGCAACATCATTGAGAACAGATTACAACGAAAATGTAGCTAAGGGTAAGGTTTCAGCCGATTTAGTAGAGAAAAGCAATTTGGAACATGATGTGTAACGCAGTTTAATTCACGTTTAATACCTATAAAAAACTTTTTTGGTCAGACTGCAACAACATAAAATATTAAACTGGTCACCGCAATTGATAGAGAAATGAAAATAAGTAAGCAAAGACGTCATAGAGGACCGCATTTGCAGTGATAACTTATTGACCATTCCACCAAGAAGTGTGGAATCGGAATTCGGAACGGACTTTTGCAACCTTCGGAAATATTATTTCCAAATTAACAAACAGGAGGCCGAGTTTTTTGACACGCCTTTTGCCATCGCTATTATATGATCGTTCCACAGTTGGAAATTGTGACCCAATAAACAAAATTTTTCACATTCGTCTAATTGTTCGTCACTTATACTAATTGAAATATCATTGGGGAACTTAATCTTTGATCTGGAACGTATCAACAGCTGTGTTTTAGTGGAATTAAAATTAACAAATTTTTATCACCCCAATCGGCGATTTTTTCTAGGTCCGCGTTTACATTTACGGCAGCGTCTCGCCGATTTATTCGTTCGTGAATTTTACACTTGTGCAGTGTACTATCATATAAAAATAGTAGATTTTTATACAAGTGGTGAAAACGTCTCTTTTTGCGTGACTGAACGGTTTGTTTGTTCAGGAACGCAAAAACGTTTTTACCATGCGTAGAAAACGCTATTTTTTCTACGCTTGTAAATATAAATGATAATATTTACAAATTCATCTACTAAAAACTTACAAAACGACATATCTAAATTTGACAGTGTAAAAAATAAACAAGATTGTATTTATTTATAGCATTTTTACCAGTGTAAAATAATGTTATTATTGTATTCGCCTACAGATGGAATAATAACAGGCGAACACAATAATAACATTATTTTACACTGGTAAAAATGCTATATATAAATACAATCTTGTTTATTTTTTACACTGTCAAATTTAGCTATGTCGTTTTGTAAGTTTTTAGTAGATGAATTTGACAATATGAATAATGAAAATAGTTCATATATTTTCTCTGAAACCTTTTACAGATATTACAGATATTTTTTTTACCGACTGGAAGTCATCGTTTAAAGTATAAATTTAAAAAATTGTAGGTAAAGTTTCGATTAAAAACAAATATAAATAAATTTTTTAAAAAAATTTATTTATTTAATAAATTTTTTTATTTTTTTTTTTTTTGCGGAAAAAACTCTTGCGGAGAATATACTCGATATATCTGATACAAATTTTATTTTATCGCTCCGATTTCTCCGATATAGAAAAAAACACACTCATTATTAGTTTAATTAATTAATTACACACAATTGATATAATGATTAGTTTCGATTCGATTCGATCAAAATATTCAAAGTATTCAATCGCTTCAAAATACTGCGATATTGACAGAAATAAACACAGCAACCGCAACAACAACAGAAACAGTAAATCAAATTCAATCAAAAATATTCAATCCAAATATAAATAAATTTTTTAAAAAAATTTATTTATTTAATAAATTTTTTTATTTTTTTTTTTTTTGCGGAAAAAACTCTTGCGGAGAATATACTCGATATATCTGATACAAATTTTATTTTATCGCTCCGATTTCTCCGATATAGAAAAAAACACACTCATTATTAGTTTAATTAATTAATTACACACAATTGATATAATGATTAGTTTCGATTCGATTCGATCAAAATATTCAAAGTATTCAATCGCTTCAAAATACTGCGATATTGACAGAAATAAACACAGCAACCGCAACAACAACAGAAACAGTAAATCAAATTCAATCAAAAATATTCAATCCTTTAAATAACTACCACCTGTAGGCGACCACCGAAACTTATTTACTTTCAGTCACTAGTTAGAAAAACATTTTCAGTCACTACTTAGAAAAAGTTTCCCTTTCACATAGGTTTTACTATATATTAAAATGACATTTTCGTAGCTTGAAGTAGAAAAACTATTTATCGGATTACTGGTGCTTTTCAACAGTACGTTTATATAAGTTAAAAATAGAGTGGGGAATAAAACTGAGCGTTGGGGTACAACAGCGTTAATTATTTTCGACGCAAAGGAAAAGCCATCGATTTGAATACCGAAATGCGTTTTACGTTGGAACAGCATACTTGAAAAAGTTTTACAAACTTTTTCAAGTGTGCTGTTCTAACGATGTGTTACATAGTTCAAGAGATCAGTTGTTGATCTTTTATTTGAAAAACCGTATTGGTTGTCAGATATTAAATAGTTGCGTTCCAAAAACTTGAAAATGTGTGCATTAATATAATGCTTGTATATTTTAGATATTACTAAAAGTAAGGTTATTGATCTATAATTTGAAATATCACATTTTCCAAAATGTTTATTTTTTGGAGACGGGCCGGACATTGGCTAACTTCTAGCATGAAGGAAAAAAATGGCAGGTTTATAGGATTTGTAGAAAATATGGGTAAGAGGAGGTGCAAGTGATGATCTTTCATTTTCACTCCTGAAGACTGGATTTGGAGCATTTCTTTAGGAGTTTCCAAAACGGTCGAGTTTAAAGCAAAGTGTTCCGCGAGCAACGTGGCTTTCAACGTGGTCAGTCATTAATCGACATCACCGTAATAACAAGAGGGATAGACGATTTGGTACCAGACTTTAAAGAATGAATGGCACTGTAAAAAAATTTGTCAGAAATGAACATGGTAGAAAATTTTCCGCTTTCGCTCTGTTAATTGTTAAAATTTCCACTTTCGCTCTGTTTTTTCGCTTTTGATGATCTGGTTCGATATTTTATTGGCGTTTAGATATTGGGAACGATTTAAGGGATTTTTGTTATGGATCCAAATGTTAAACAATCAACGTTTGTAGGTCAATTTGGCTGCCTTGGACATCAAATATTTTTGTTGAGGTTTCATAATTAAATTGAGAAGATAATGAATTTATTGAAAACATTCTATAGTCAAACAAAATTCATGCTATTTTTTTTTATTTTCAATTGTAAAATCCAAATTCACTCAAAATATTTTTAATAAATCAATTTTATTTAAAACAATCTTTACTACATGTTTCGAAATTCAAAATTTCATCGACAGGTATTTTCGTACAATTGTACGAAATTTTGATTGATCGGCGATTCAAATCTTACTAATGAGCGGAGTTCAAAAAATCCTCAAAGAAAATTGATCAACACTAACAAATTTTATTTCCCTAGTTAGCATCGTATCTTCGGATATTCAGAAATGATGATCTATAATTTATTATCATTATACTATACAATATCTAAGACTAAATATAAAAAAATACTGAAAATTAGGATTCGGAACGGCGGAGGGGGGATCCGCATATTTGGACCTCCTGGTTTGGAGGGGAGTCCAAACCGAACCTCCTTTGTGTGCGCCCCTGCACAAAGGAATCGGAAGACCTATTATAAATTACAGGACAGCAATATGGACGCTCTAAGTCTCTGATAAGTTACAAACAACACAAAACGCAACCTTTTGGATCGCAACTGGATGTCATTTGATATGCCACCGAGGTCACTTGCACGAAGAATGTAACATATTGGCGGTCCGAGAACATAATGAAATGCAAAACAATGTATATATTGACCTCTCACAAAGACCAACAGCTCTGCAATCAACGATTCCACCGTCTAGAAACATCACTCCACACCAAAGTTGTTTAAGAAACTATAAGGAACTACGCTCCAAATCAAGTTCTCAGTGGAAATCACCACAAATAGCTAGCGAAGATGATCAACTGCCTAACAACATCAAACCCATTCCAGCGCAACTAAGATCCGGTTGGTCACGCATCTCGTGTCCAATGGTGACGCGTGATGGACAAGTGTCCAGCATGCGATGGCTTGTCACACGATGTAAACCACATATTCATCTGTCCTGAGTCCTGATGTGGTACTGGACACAAGACTAGTAGAAGAGTTCCAGAATTTTGACATCGAGCCAGAGGAGTAGTACCGCACCCGTCGCTACAACAACAGCATTTGTTTCATTTGTAATATTTGGTACAATTCGTTGTATTTAGAACACGAGTGAGATTGGTTGGAGATTTGTGAATAGGAGTTTTTAGATTTATTCAGATTCAGGAATTCAGGAGATTTAGATTTATTTTCTAAGCATTAATTAAAGTTTACGAAATCCGTTAAATGGGGAACACGAGTCAGATTAATGTGTTATGTGAAGTGAACATGCAGAATTTGATCTGAATATTGAATATTTTGAATTTTGCTCCTCCTTAAAAAACAAGTTTGGATGAATTCCACTCATCTGGACATTGTAAAATTTGTCACAACCCGTTGAATACAGAATATGATTTCGAACGGACAAGTTAAAAATTTTGATGTTGCCTATTTTAATAATATTTGATTATGTTATAATATATGTCTTCGATCCAGATACACAATGTTTTTGCAGCATAAAGTCTGGTTATCGAGCTTTAAAAATTTGACTTAAAGGCAGGTATGCCCTACTTCGAATCCAATAACCCACATTAAAAAAGTTAAAATAAAATAAATAAAGCAGTGTAATTTTTGCTTCATTTAATTAGCTTTTTAAATACATTTTTAGATTTTAAAAATATTTTTTTTTTTGAAAAAAAAAAAGTGTAATTGAATTACTTCGATTTTGAAAAAACCAAAGTATTGAATTCATGAGCCAAAAGCGAAATTCCTACCCCCACTTTTTTGGCATTTCTCGACGTTTTAAGACCTACTGATTTTAAAAACGCGAAAAAAATGTATGTCTGTCTGCCGGCCGGCCGTCCGTCATTACCTACGAAATCTAGAAAACCGCTGGAGGGATTTCAAAAAATATTGTCAAGTGTGTCAAAAAAATGATTCCATTTATTTTTTTCTGCCATTTGTTTTTGAAAAAAAAAATTAGCTGTTTGTATGACGTAAATGTAATTGGGCATGGAAATTCATGAATTTGTTATAGTTTTTGAAATTTAGAAAAAAGTTTGTATTTTTGATCTTGTAATAATTTTTGCAATATTTTTAGAATTTTGGAAAATATTTTAACTTTTGATTTTGTTATAATTTTTGCAATATTTTTAGAATTTTGAAAAAAATAGAACTTTTGAATTTGTGAATTTTATTATATTTTTAAAAAAGTTTCAATTTTTGATTTTGTAGGAATTTTTGGAATATTTTTAGAATTTTGAAAAATTTTTAATTTTTGATTTTAGTATAATTTTTGGAATTTTGAAAAAAGTTTCAATTTTTGATATTGTTATAATTTTTGCAATGGTTTTAGAATTTTGGAACAAATGTTTGAATTTTTAAGAATTTTTGGTTGTTTTTTAGAATTTAGAAAAGGTTTAAATATTTGATTTTATTCTAATTTTTGGAATTTTGAAAAAAGTTTCAATTTTTGATTTTGTTATAATTTTTGCAATTTTTTTAGAATTTTTGAAAAAAGTTTTAATCTTTGATTTTGTAATAATTTTTGGAATATTTTTAGAATTTTGAAAAAAGTTTGATTTTATTTAATTTTTACAATATTTTTGGAATTTTGAAAGAAATATGAATTTGTGATTTTGTAATATTTTTTCGAAACGCTAAATGGAGAGGTTTTTGAGTAGTTTGCTGAGTGTATCATCTTTTCACTAAATTATGTTAATATATGATCTGTTATAATTTTTTCGGCGACGTATGGATGTTTCGTGTTAGTTTTGTAATAAATTTTTAAACAGAGATAAAATAGTTGTATTTTAACAAAGAGTTTTATGTTTGATATACATCGCTGCCGATAACTAAAAACAATATCCTCATAAAAGTTTTATGCACTATATCAAAATCCTTAACCAAAACCTAAGTCTTGATATCTCAGAGGTGTGAGATTTCAGCCCCTTCATATTTTTAAAAATTGAATTTCACAAGTTATACTATTCCAATTTTGTGTAATTTTTTTTCTAAAAATAGCCAATAGTGTTTAGATAATACTTACCAAGTTGCATAACGGGCGTAGAAGTCATTTAGCAATTACACCAGTTAAAGTTTTAAATCGTATCGGCTGGCACCCTATGGTGGGGATAGGTTCCAAACGACGTCTAGGTTAATGGGATTCGAAGTAGCAAGTCTGTTTAATCCAATTTTTAGAGCTCTCTAGCTCTTTAACCAGACTTTATACAGTGGAATGCCTCTATAACTTAAACGAAACTCAGCTCAGTAAACTAAAATACATATTATGATTGCGTTTTGAACCATATTGACCGTAGCATTGTGAAGACATACAATGTTTGGTCAGGCCCTAATTATTATTATCACCACACAAAGTAAACATTGACGAGTTAGGAAACATCAGAAAATGGAGAATTATTCGACTGACTAATTTCTTTACCCGAAAATTAATCTTGGATGTAAAGAAAGGAAAGTTGATATAGATTATTTTACTTTTCTCTCAAAGTTATTGTTAAAATTAGTACAATTAGTTATAAATGGAACATAATTTGGCTTTACCAAAGTTTTTTATAGAGTACAGAAAGTTCCGAAAAAAAAACTAATTTGTGCTATCTAACTATTTGTTAATGTTGGCGGAGTTTTGTATGAACTTTGACTAATATATACATAAATATAGACAACATTATGTTTATAAATAGACAACATTAAGAATAGTTTAGATAACAACATATTGACCAATTAAGTATCATATAAACCCAGATTATTATTAACCAAAGTTAAATAAATATTTATTGCACTGTCTGCCTATTCAATTCTGGTGAAGTAAACCTCTACTAGTTGTTTGACTATATTAGGTTTCTCCTTTTTAAAAAAAAATCGACTTAAATGACAAAATCTTTGCTCAGTTTTATTTGGTATACATATTTGATCAACAGGTTGAATTTTGTTTATTAAAAAAGGTTCGATCAGTTTAATCAAGTAATAAAAATTATTTATCATGACTATGACAAAATAAACTTATTTATTATTCATTATTTTTATCAAAATTGTTGAATCAGTCATAGTCAGTGTTTTAACTTGTTTATTTTATTTTTAACAAAAATTTGACCCAATATATTTCAAAATAAAACTGTTTTACATGGGATAAAAATAGAAATAAATTAAAAGTTCATACAACTTAGTTTATCGAAAAATAAAGAAAAGAAAAATAAACGTTAAACATATTGTTTTTAAGCTTTATATGATATCCAGATAATATAGCAAAGTTGTCTGAGCTTTACAATTTATCAGATTATAACTTGATAATTTTATATATCTCTAAAGATAATCAAATTTGATAACAAGACATTGTTTTAATATTAAAAACATTTGGCTTATGATAAACCTTTAATTCAAAGCAAAAATTGTTTGTTATTTGACCTTATCAACGGCAATTATTACAGCAAAATTTTATAATTTTGGTATTACTACTTTTTATTAAAATAAAATATGCTGTGTAGTAGGAATTACACCACGTGTCGTAACAACCATATGACGTAGGCCAATATTTCATGATAGGATAGAGGAAATAAAAATAAAATGGTAAAACCTAAATTTTTGCACGAACAAAACAAAAATTGGGTTGGGCAATAATTCAGTTAATGGCATATTTCTTGTTCATGTGACGCACTTTGCTCAATGATTAAAACCCAGATATGGAGTTATATTAAGGCTCGTTTCTTCGAAAAAGTAATAGCGTGCGATCATCAAGGAATATTCCATAATTAAGATTGATGACGCTATCATAGGTTAAAGCAGGTTCAAGTTTTTGCTGAATTTCTTCGATGTTTCTAGCTTCCAACATCAAAGCAGTTATATAATAACTTGTTTTCGTAAATAACATACCGAACGAACGAAATTTTATAAAAAATGAAATATGATGAATGAATGATACATGAAATCTTTAACTTACCTCTATACTTCGGTACGAATGTTTTAATATCCTGTGGAATATTTTGATAGAAATCCAACTCTCGAATATTTAAAGGTTTTATTACAGTACTTTGGTTTAGTAACAGTAAACGTGTATGACCTCCAACCTATAGAAAAACAAAATATAATTAATAAACAATTGATATATACAAAAAATTAAAATTTACTTGATTTGTTAATGGCAACAATGAAATTTCATCTTCATCACTTTCGGTATCATGATGATTTAATGGATAACTAGTTGGCACTAATAAATCATTTACAAGATGTTGTTGTTGATGTTGTAAAACGTGACTATTATGTTGATGTTGTTGGATTTGCAAATTTGGAACATGATGCTGGCATGCTGCACATTCAGAATCTCCCATGCCCCAATCACCCAGAAAATAGACCATTCCCTTTTTTAAAAATTTTATACAAATTTTGAGATTTTTTATATCTTCTTAAATCGGTAAGAATTTTATTTTTTTGGTTCATAAAAATTATTGTGAATATAAAATCAATGTGACAGTTCTGAAAAAAAAAACGAAAATATTTATTAAATTCATTTATTTAATAGAACCAAACAGATTATGTAGGGTTTCTGTTTTGTTTAATAATGCGAACTAAATTCAATCGACAATGATTTTCAATAGATTAAAGAATAAAAGGAGAAATCTATAAAAAAGAACAGCCTTCTTCGACTTCAGGCCTCTATATGGCGATAAGTAAATCACTGAGTGGAAAGTCATTCACTCAGATTTTTGTTCACAGTTTGTTCAAGGGATAGAGAGAAAAATTTATGAGAACAGCATTATTTAGCTTCTTTAGTCCTACCAACAAGTGAAAATGTTTTTATTTAGGACACAAGCAAACGACGCATTTTCAAAGCAATAGAAAATAATAGGCAAAATTAGTTGGAGGATTTCTTATAAGAATGGGGAAACGGGGTAGTACTATAATTCTCTTAATAAAATGCTTTTGGTGCATAAGACTATTAGTAAAAATATAGCTAGTATTTTTAACAAAACTTTGAACGGAAAAAATCCTATTCCTATCAATGCAAATCCTATTTTAATATCTCTGTTAACTGCCACCGTATCACGGTTCAGCTCGAAAAATATTGATAAAAAAATTCGAATTCGAATTCAAAAACGAATTTTTGTCTTGGTCACCACTAAAAAGAAGAAACATATACACAAATGCAATGTTTGTGGTGCCTGGTTAAATAAAAACATATCTCACTGAAAAGCTAAGAAACTCCAATAAATCAAATTCTAAGCGACATTACCACGACCCGACCGTGAGAAAATGAAAGAGGCATTAACATCTCAATAGGCAGAACTGACAACTTGCCGAATCACTAACGGCGGTGAGAAATAAGACGCAATCTTCATCGGAAGACACGAATCGAACAAAGAAATTTGACTATAGTTTTGATAACCAGAGAAATAGTCACCTAAGAGATTAGATCGTAAGAGTGAAACGGAACGGATAACCGTACAACAAAAACATTTTACATCATTATTTAATACGAAAAGAAGGGAATTAATAGGAAAAGGTGTGAAAATTATAGTATGTCAAACTGCAAGAGGCAAAGTAGAGGCGTTGGAAAATGATTTACGTAAACTACAAGCACGATATTCTTATTAATGTGATATCGATAACAATGTCATATATACTTGATGAAACAGCTATGAGCTGGGATCATATTTAGATCCCGATCTCTATACGAAAATTTAAAACTGCTTATCTACCAATTAAAGCAACAAAAATCTAAGACAATATCATCAAGGTTATTGAAATCAGTACTACCTTCTTTTCTTGAAATAATATTTGCGATCGGTGTCATTCCATACTATCTTCAACAATCATAGACCCAAAGATGAAAATAGCCGAGAAAAACGGCGACTTTGGATGGATTAAGACTTAAGAGTAATATTGTTCAAACAACTTTAAACCAACTGCCTTATACAGTCATTAAAATTCTCTGTAGCAATCATAAAATAATTTTGAGAAACTAAGATTAAACGACCCAAACATTATTAAATTAAATTGTTGAATGAATGCCAAATAAAATTTTAGATTAAAATATTTCAAAGATACTTTACTTATTCATGAAAAAATTCTTCTTTATCATTATCATAATTAATTGTTTTTCACAAATATCCAAGCTATCATTGTGGTGACGATGTTCTTTCATCCTACGCCAAGAAATTTTCTATTGAATGCAGAGATTTTCCATATAACAAATGTGACGAATTTTTCGTCGAATTGGACATTTGAAAAATGATGATAGATTTTGGCAACAGCAGAAAAGAAATATTTTTGGAATTGATAAACAACATGATCCATCTAATCTAATAATTGATAAAAAGCTGTCATTTTGGTTATAATTACTGGAGATATACATCTTGCAAGTTTTTATTGAAGCAAATAAGTACGTAATCGCGTCATCGTTTTTTATCAATGTTGGATAAGTGCTCAAGACAATAATATTTTTAAAATTATCTATTGAACGTTTTTAACAGTCAGCAAATCGCTTTATGTCAATGTTAATGATAAATTAAACTCTAGATTACCGAATGAGTTATAAAAAAATTCTAGTGGTATCCAAATTGAGGTTGAATACTAGACTTTAATTAAACCAAAATTATGAACATACAATTTCACAATACTCTTTCACTTTTCAACCATAAATTATACCAAACCAAAAATCGGTATAATAAATTTTACTGACCACACTCAATAATCAACAAAAATTCACCTGTAGTCTTGACATAAATCGACAATAATTTTTTTTTAAACAACAACTTAAACTTTTTACAACAAAAAATAATACACAATTTAAAATTTCACGATATTACGAATTTCTAGAATGACGATTTATTCAATCATCAACATTCGTTTGTTTTAAGTAAATGACACTCTTTTAAATACTTTAATCACAACTAAATTACAACTATTTAAAATAAAAATAAATATAATTATTTGCTATTTATACAACAGAACAGAACGATGACAAAAAAATACACATTAACCTTTCACAAAGAAAATCTAATAACTAATGCGAAAAATTTCAAAATAAAACTAAATTAAATAAAAAAAAAAATAAACGGTTACTGTTTTTTTTTTGTTTTCAAGTGAATTTTCTAAATTTTCGCGTGTTCTGAACAATCAGTCAATAGTAAAGTGGAAAATATTATGAACAATTTTTGCAAAAATATTTATAAATAAAAATTTAAAAAAATAAAAGTTCAAAGATGTAAAATCTATTTATACAATTTTCCCAATTGAGAAAATTGAATGAACTGTTTTTTATTTTTTCTGTATCAATGAAATAGGAAAAGATTTGGTATTAATTTAGTTTATATAGGTTTTTGACATCAACATAATTTTTCATTCTTTTATTATAATTTAAAATTTTTACAAAAAACTTAAGATTATAAGTTAAGTATATATAAAGATTCCAATCAAAACTAATGCCGCATTCTTTCAGGAGATGCCAAAGTAATCGAGTTTCTGGTTAGTTATTCAGAGAAAAGTCTTGATATATTTTCTTTTCTTAACAATCTATTTTAACACCGTCAACGATTCTGTTAGAATTCGTTTTAATTTACGCTACAACAGGTTAAACTTATGATACTATGTTAAATTATACTAACAGATACACATCAGATAAAATATTTAAATAGTTCACTCTGCGATCGTATTTGTTTGACACTGGCAATGTATGTATGCTGCTCAAAATTTTACTGAAACCATCAATTCAGAAATTGACTACCAAAATTTCTAATAGGTACCTACAAGATATTATACTGCCAGTAATTCTGTGAAATCTGATAACTTTACTATCTCCAAATCTTCAAAACATTTGACTAAGTCTGGTACGTCGAAACTTGAAAAGGTTGGTGTACTTTAACGATTTCGCTTTTCGATTTCACTTTTCGTCGATTTCGATTGATTGTAATAAATTTTAAGATAAGCAAGTTGGACATATTGACTGAACTACAATAGAGTAAATGCTAGCTGTGTAGGCTATATTTTAAGATAAGCAAGTTGGACATATTGACTGAACTACAATAGAGTAAATGCTAGCTGTGTAGGCTATGTTCCACTACTAACAGCATGTTTACAGTGTGGCGCCCAAAGTGGGGATCGAGTGCCCGTCCCTGAGATTCAGAGTGTCATAGTGGGATTGTAAACAATTGCAGATTTAAGTTTGAATGGACTCTAAACCAGTAATCGAGCAAATACGTGGTACGCGTGTTAGAATTGGCACGTTTAAAGATAGCTGGCACGGCCGACCATTTCGATTTTGTTAAAAAAATTTCCTCCATTTCATCTCAATTTCTAGAAATTTTGACATTTAAAATAAAAAACTTTGATTTTTTTCATGATCAATGAATATGTTTAATACATACTATGCAACTGACAGAAAAATCATAATTTTGTTTATAACATTGGCTCGACCGAACACTATGGTACTTTTGTTCGTAGAGTCAAAACGTTTGGAAAAATTTGTTGTATCATTTATAAAGTCTTTTGAAATTAAATAATGAGTGTTAAAGGAGGAATGTTCTTGTTCTTTGAAATTAGATCCGTATCGCCTTATTTGTCTGAAGATGCTTAAGTATTTTTTGTCAAACATGAAGTCGTTTTATATTAATTTGGATAAAGAGAAAAAAAACTGAAAAAACATTCAGTTTTAGGGTTTTACACTCCTTATACTTCTATCAGAGTAAGTTTTTTAAATTCAAGGAATCGATTAAATTCTTTCAAATGACTTTTTCATTTATTTGCTTACATAAATGGAGCACAGTTATTTGGTTATATTATTAGGATATATATCGACTGTTGTTGCTCCGGATATGAACTACCTAACTTTGAGGCAGCATTGTGTCAGTTTTGTTATATTTTTGCAGTTTTTATTTTCGCTTTTGAAACTTCCATTTCACACTGACAATAACAAAAGTAGCAGCTGCAAACCTATCTAATATACCTAGTTGCTAGTATGTTTATTTATCAACTAGCTATGATGAGATATGATAAACTTTAAAATGTTGAAATTTTCTTAGTGGTTACGAAACCAGAAAAATGGGCACAAGATGCAGTATGTTGGGTCTAGAGGACAAGACCGAAAACTAAGAAGTTGAAAAAATATGTCTACCTGGTTACTTTTGGTATTCAGGACACCACTCAATCCTGACAGAACTCAAAATCTAAAAGAATATATGGCACTGATCAATAAATTGACAATCACCAATAATCCGTCTCTGAAAAACAGAGGTTCCTCGCTGCTAAAGTTCTATAAACTACGTTCTCCAGTTCTTCAACTATATGAGTAGAAGGGATTAGATTTGTGTGGATAAATGCAAATTCCTAATATACATGATAACCGACATAGCAAAAATATGATCCTAAGACTAATTGAAACAAGAAAGAGAATTGCGAATCATATCTTATATCAGCGCCTGCTTGTTAGAATTTTATATCGATAATGGTATCCATGACACACTAACAAAGGTGTAATTTGGAAAATCTCTTGAATGCTTTCCCTAAAGCTCCTTCCAGTGCTCACCTAACTTCCACCCGTTAAATAGTTCCACGTAGGATGCCCAGCGTGAAGCTAAAAGCTTTCAAAAAAAAAAAGAAGGCAGTGTTAAGGACTGCTGACAGAAGTGAAAACTTAAATCTGCGAAATAGCTGTGTTTTTTTTGTATCTTCCAATTATTGTAGCATTGCAAATTAAAATTTCAGAATGTTTAAATTAAAATCATTAAAATTATTCTGGGTTTCACATCTATCAGCATTCCAAGCAACTATTATATACATTTTTATATTTAAAATAATTAAAACATATCATATAAAAATTTGCGACTACCAACACCTTAGAAAGCATGTTGTTGTGGGACCTTGTTCTTAAAAGTTTTTTATGTGTTGTTGTTACACACCTTGTAATTTCTACTACCAAGCACATTTTATTTAAAAAAAAATAGGATATCATCAAAGAATATTCCATAACTTAGAGTAAGGGATGGTATCGTTGATTGAAAATACTTCATCCGCCAGCACCTCTAAGATATCACTTTGGCTAATGAGATTGCACTGCTATTGCCAGTGGTATATGATATCTCAAGATAACTTATATGCCAATAGCAGGGACTAAAGTACGCGTGGTTGTCACACCCATAGATCAACAATTTTAAATTTTACAAATCTTCCTGCGGCAAGCTAAGTAAATTCATTGGTATTAATGCGCATTGTTACCGTTTGCAAATCACTATCGGCTAAGTGCTACCATTTTTAGTTAGTTTATTTATCATGATTGCCATCCATGTTTAATCATACATAAGCTTCTTTGTATAGAATTTATGCGATTTCCGTCTCGTAATTGTGAGCTTTAAATCGATATAATCGATGTTACAAGTATCAAGTTACAAGTATTAAGTCTTCACTTAATTTAAAAAACATGTATTACATAAAATTTCAAACCAACAACATATTTGGTGAAGATGATAAATTTGTAACATGTGTTGAATTCCAATACATATAATTTTGATATACAAATGTAATTGTTTCAGGTTATACTATCTTTCTTACGTTATTTTTAATTTCATAAAAATTATGTTCAACAAAAAAACATTGATCAAAGCAAACTACCGTTTAAAACGATAGTTAAATAAAAAGCAAATTAAGTGTACACAACAACTATCCAAATCATGATGATTAATGAATTAATGCATAAAGAACAAACAGACATACTTTCAATTTTATATAAATTCAATATTTATTTAGCATGATGACTCGAATGCAAATTGCAAAAGACAGTAGCAATATAACTTTAAAAAACTGCGTGATAGATCAATTTTTTAAGATTCGTAAAAAGAAATTTTTATTATTTTTATGAATTCATGAATAAAAAAAAAATAATTTTAATGGTATTTAATAAAAATTAAAAAAAAAAACAATAAAAAATATTCTACCACACCATGAATTGAACTCACGACCTACAGAACATCAGTCGAACGCGATATCCACATCGCAATTTGAGACTTTAAAAAATAATAGATGTATTTCATATTTAGAAAATATTTTTTTTTGTTTTTCAAAAATGCATATCAAAAATGATGAAGCGAATATATAAATTTTACCTCATACAAAATTGCATAACGCGGCTAAAGAAGTTTTCACTTCGAAAATTGGAGATGTGTACTAATTAGAGAACATTTAACCGACGATATCGATATTTAAATCGATGATAAGCTTCTTTTGCCACAAAATAATAATACTGACTTTTTTTTCTCTTAGAACGAAAGTTATTTCAATAAAATGTCTGCAATCTATAATGTTTCAATCGTATTTGCAAATACGGAGCGACAAAGTCTTGACAGAATTTTTGTTTGGCACGCGAAAAGGGCAATTTATGCAAGCTCTAGATTTTTTTACTGCTCTGTACATGTTCGTTGTGACCTTTTTTTATGGTGCCCTATTTTCTAATGATAATAATTATATATATTAGACTGGACGTTAAAAATTAAATTTTCTCAGACGTCCGCTAAAAAAATTCCTTGTGGTCCAAAAACCATGAGAGTACATATTTTTTTTTAAATAAAACGAACACGTGCCGCAAAATCATGGAAGTTGATTTTTTGAAAAATTCGTAATGTTTTTAAATATCTCATGAAATATGCGTATTAAAAGGATAGTACATTTTCGTTAAAATTTTCGTTATTTGTTTTTACGAGTTACGAAAAATTTCGAGTTTTATTGCAAAATATCATCACAAATATATACGTTTTAGGAATAAAATGACTTGTACCTTTTTTTGTATAGAATTAAATTTTCTTTCTAACGGTTATTTGTATTTTTTTTAAATCTGCATATTTCATGAGATATTTACGATTTTATCAAAAAATCGACTTCAATGATTTTGCGGCACGTGTTCTTTTCATATTACAAAAAATATATGCCCTCATGGCTTTTTAACCACAACGAATTTTTTAGGGGGCGTCTGAAAAACATTTAATTTTTAACGACCAGTAAAATATATATTATTGAAAAAATTTTATTACAGACTTTATTTATTTAGATAACAAATTACTCAAAATTAAAAATTAATAAATTTTGTATAACTCATCACATATGTCAAAGGGCATGGTCAATATTACTTCGGTCTGAAAGACCTTAGTATTACATTCTCGAGCCAAAAGTGAAATTCTTACCATTTTTTGGCATTTCTCGGCGTTTAAGGACCTACTGATTCTAAAAAAGCAAAAAAAAATGTGTTGGTCTGCCGAACAGCATGGTCGGCCGTTCGTCAGAACCTACGAAATCTAGAAAACCGCTGGAAAAATAGGTATACTCAATGGGAAGAGCCGAAACGATGCGTTCGATAACTGTACCGGGAGTGTGTCAAAAAAATCGTCAAGTGTGTCAAAACAAGGAAATTTGCATATTTGTTGCTAAAAAAACGTTCAGTTTAAGTGATAATGAGTAGTAACATTGAATTTGGAGAAATCTTGATTGTCGAGGTTGGTATGTGATACCAAAAACTAGATTATTGCATTATAGGTTTGTCAAAAAAATGTTGTCAAGTGTGGCAAAAGAATGATTTTCATTTATTTGTTTACCCAATTTTTGTGAAACAAAATAAAATTAATTATTTGTATGACATGAAATGAAAATGAACATGAAATTGGACATGGAAATTAATTTTTTTATAATTTTTTAAATATTCTTGGAATTTTAAAAAAAGTTTGTTTTTTTTGATGTTGTTAAAATTTTTGCAATGTTTTAATATTTTGGAAAAAGTTTGAATTTTTGGAATATTATCAGAATTTTGGAAAAAGGTTTCAATTTTTGATTTTGTTATAATTTTGGAATATTTTTAGAATTTTGGAATATTTTTAGAATTTCGAAAAAAGTTTGTATATTTAATTTTGTTATAATTTTTGCAATATTTTAAGAATTTTGGAAAAAGTTTCAATCTTTGATTTTGTAATAAATTTTGGAATATGTTTGGATTTTTGCAGGAAATTTTGATTTTGTAATATGTCTCGAAACGCTAAATGGAGAGGATTTTGAGTAGTTTACGAGTGTTTTTCCTCTTTTCACAAAACTATATTAATATATATGATGATCTGTTATAGTTTTACGGCAACGTATTGATGTTTCGTGTTAGTTTTGTAATAAATTTCTAAAGAGATAAAATACTGATACTTCTACAAAGAATTTTATTTTTGATATACATCGCTGCCCAAAACTAAAAACATTATGTCCTCATAAAAGTTTGTTACACCGAAAACTATAGCAAAATCCTTATCCCAGAGCCAGACCGAAGTCTTGATATCTCAGAGCTTGAGATTTCAGCCTCTCCATATTTTCAAAATAGGATGGAGAAAATATAAATAAATTAAGAACTAAAAGTCAATTTTTTTTTAAAAAATTGCAAGAATAAAATTGAAATTAGATTGCCAATAACCCAGCTGGATAGTGGGCTTGATCATCTGATGTTAAAAGTTAAAGCTAAGTTAATGTTAAAAGCTAAGATATAGAGTTAATTAAAGGTACGCTTTCTTTAAGCAAATAATTGTGTGTCATCATCAAGGAATATTCCATAACATATCATTGCTATTGCCAGTGGTATGTAATATCTCACGTTAATTCACATGTCCATAGTGGAGACTGGAGTAGGCGAAGTTTTGTCACACCCGCAGATCAAAAATTAAAAAAAAAAAATACAAATCAACATAAACTGATCCGTTGGACGCATGATATATTTGGAAACATCGAATAAGAGCATTATACAAAATGTGAGTGTCAAACGTTGACTATTGAATACGTTCGGGCGTTGTCTTTATTTTGACAGTCATAGAGATTCTATGTTACAAGCGGCTTTTGTTATGAAGTTTGTAACATTTCTACACGATTGGTTTTATTTATTGTACAGAAGAATGTGAATACAGAAGAATATGGACTATATTTATTTTATATTATTTATATTACTGGTTTAGTTAAGTGAATACACTGCTGAAATGACAACAATTGACAAACCTGAATGAAATTACTTGATAATTATCCAATAGAATAATAGGTGGAGAAATCTGACCAAATTATATCAAGTTTAACCTCCAACTTCGAGCTAAATTTTAAAATATTTATATGGTACCGAATCTATCAGTGATTTGGTTTTTGATGGAGAAAATGAGTGAAGCCAGAAGAAATAGAATTATTCATTATTATTATTAATTAAAAAGGTTGAATTATAACCAAAACAGTTATATCGAATTAAACTTATATGAATATAATTCGGTTTTGATTTTAGTAAATACGTCGGTAAATTTACTTCATACCCGGGTATGAGCTACCAATATTAAACAACGGACCAATCTCGGGCCAGTATTGGCGAGCCAAGTCTTGTCTAGTTAGCTTTGGTTGGCTAAAGTCTGGGCCAGTTGTAAATGCCTAGATTGAACCAAGATTCAGTTTAATTTATTACGCGTTATTAACCAGTCTAATGCATTGTAAACATGTGCAGGCCATATTATGTTTATCTTTATTTTCATATATGTTACTCTTTTCACAACATCTTTCCACACATGACATTTAAAGGTCTAGAAAAGAAATTGGATAGGTAGTCCTGGCCCAAGACTGGTTTGTCAGACTTGGCCCAAGGACATCAGTCCAAACTAGATCCAAGCTTGCGCCGTTTGAAAATGTTAAGCCTGACCCAACCCTCAAAAGCTGTGGGGCGAGCTTGACCCAGGTTTGACCCGTTAGCTTTTTCTTAACCGGCTAGTTCAAACTTTCATTTGGAGTATATATTTGCTGTAATTATGAAACAGTGTACATATCGTATAAATCAGCTTTGGTTGAAAGAGAATTCAGGTTATAAACATACGACAGTTGATGCCCAAATTTTGTATTGCAAGGTGCTTGTCAGTCAACAACAAAATATCTAGACACTGTACAGAGAAAAGCAATACGATTGATTTGTAATACCGAACTATAATTGATCAGCTGGATTCCGTCCAGCACAGAAGAAATGTGGCTGAATTGTCAATCTACTATAAATATAATTTAAGCGAATTCTCCTCTAAGGGAATTCCAAATAACCTTCCATCGAGTGCGCAGTATACAATCGACAAACAAGAGCTTCCGAGTTATCCCATCCATTTGTTGTAGAACTGTGTCCTTCCAGAACGACTATTTTAATAGAGTGACCAAATTGTGGAACTGAATGCCCTTCTCTGTATTTTCTGATGAATTTGCTCCTCAGACTTTTAAAGAAAATGTTCATCGTCGATGGACGAAAAAGAAAATGTGCATCCATTAAAACAATTAATATAGGTATCCCCATATCCTCATTCCTTCCATTTTCCTCGTCTCCTTCCTTTATAGTTGACATGGATCTTCGGATATTCAAAGAGTCTAAATAATGAATATTTCATATTTAGTGTGCTAAACATGTCTAACTAATTAATAAAAAAAAAGCACAACAAAAGTCAGGAGTTAAAAATCCGTTCAATACTGCCTTTGACATAATTCTAGGATATAGTTTCAAAATTAAGAATACTCAGAGGAGATGCATCTCCACCAACGAAAACATATACAACCCTCTAATAACGTACTGGTCACAAATCACAAATAAAGCAACAAAAAATGTTACGTAATGAGTCGTAATTTACGTAGGTAATGCACTTCGACTCTATAAATTAAATACTCAACAGAGCCAAAATTGGATGTTATCAATGTTATTTTATAATTTTATTCGTTGCTTAAACTATGCACTATGCAGCCTATCAATTTTGCCGCTTTTGGCCCAGGCATCACGGGTCTATGCGTAACTCCACCATTAACTCCTTTTAAATAAATTTTTTTCTCACAAATTTACACAATTAGCAACTAGTGTTTTTCCAATTTATCAGCCTTATTTAACTGGCAATCGGTTAATTACAAAACCGGTGTATTGGTGGTTGTAGATGATTTGCTCAAAAACACTTTGAATTAGATGGGTCCCAAATTTTTCGTGTTCGTCTCCTGCTTGCTAACCACTAGGCGTCATCACAAATAAAGGTTATACGTTTATTTATTCATACAAATATATTGCATTTTAATTTGGATTAATTATACATTAAAATGTTTTCTATTCTATGTTAGGGTTAGATCAACAAACAGTTGAAAAATTCAAGCCAATCAAACAAAAATTTCGCAAATGATATTGAAGTGAACAAGTCATTTGTCCATGTCTATAATGGGTAAAATGCACGCATAAGCAAATCTTATCAGCGCACCGTCCGAAGTTTGGTTAGTTGTAATGGCACCAAAATAAAGTGACTAGTTATTTCTATATCGAAAACCGAGTGCTTCAAAAAATATTTCAATTAAAAACGATTGGAATCTGATGGAAACAGTGTTGAAAAAAAGCCGTAAACAAATTTGTCAATACACTCAATCAATTGTATAGAACAGTTTTTGTCTAATTCATACGATTTCATGATAGAATAGAAAATCTTAAGTATATGTTTTACAACTATTACAGCATTGTTTCTAATCTCGTTGTTTTGTTATAAATATCGTCACTTAGATGAAACCAGTTCCATCATGCCTCAAGTATATATTTTTTCCACGTTTTACTTGTCAATTGGTTTAAGCAAACTGCCAAACGGTCGGAATCACTAGCTGTAAGTAATGGTAACTAACTGTAACTAATTATAACTGTAACTAACTAACTGTAACTAACTGTAAAGTTTAAAACGTAAATCAAAATTATTCTGCATGCTAACTTAGAGTTTTGTCACTTTATCAAAAATGTGTGCATAATATCAATTTATCATTTTCTTCGATAACTGCCAAAGATAAGGTTAACTCGGCTAAAATTTTAATATGTGTTAATTTTAAAGAAACTAGATTGTGACACTAAATAATGGTGTTGCTGGCAATAACAAGTTGTCGGACTTTAATATCAATTTAATTTATTTTTGACTATTCTTATATCATAAACAATCTAAACAAAAAGATTAACTACCTTAAATTGTGTACGTATATGCAAAGACAATGTTATAAAAAATTTGTCTTTTTAAAATGTTAACAGATGAAAGTGTAGCTAAATGCCATTATGCAAACATTTAAAATTAATATTTGAACTATAAACGTCAATTAAAGCAAATATTTCTCTATTCACTATATGATTAGAGAAAATAGTAGTTATTTATGTATCAAGGGAATTATAAAGATGTTAATTCTCGCGGGAAACGTTTACTACCCGAGGGCCTCTGGCCCAAAGGTTAGTAAGTTTCACAAGGTAATTGACATCTAATAATTCACGTGATACATAAATAATTTTATGTTTTACTACCTAAAACATTTATTAAACTAAAACATTTATTTTTATCAAGTATTTGATAGCATGATTTTGCGTTTTAATTGATCAAGTTAGTTGTTTTTTAGTTCAATTGTATTATAATTCCCTTGGGAATTAAGAGTATCATTATTATTTCGGTAACTAAGGTCTAAACGATTCATAATATATCAGTAAAACATAAAATATATTTATTTCTCGTTAATTTGTTTAATTTCATCAATGGCTATTAATTTTATTTGTATTAAAAATAAAACTACATCATAAATTTCCAGATTTGTACAGTGTAACCATGCCATTAATTTGTAAAATAATAGTCTGTTAATTTGCTTAATACAGAAATAATTTTGTTAATGAAATTTCTTGTTTGATTACAACATTTTTGAATTCTACAAATTCCGATATTTCAATGCCAATGTTATGTTATCGTACTTCAAATTTGAATACAAAAAAATGTTACTCGTTTAAACCAAGATTATTTTACAATAAATACGCGCACTCGTACTATTTGTTTCCGTTTACTTTATAATATAAAGAGAAGAAATTCTTGGGAACTATCCAAAACTGATCTAATAAATTATTCAGATTTTTTTTTAGTAATAATAATTACAATCCGGTGACTGACATGGTGAGCGAGCGGAAAACATATCTTATTAGAATTTAATTAATTAATATAATTTTTTTTTAATTTTATGATTTGATGAAATTGGAATATCATTTTTTTGTTGGTCGTTTATATTTTTAATTAAATTAATTTTTTAAGCACTGTACTCGACAATAAAAATTTGTTTATTTGCGAATAATTAATTACAAAATTGTCTAATTGGATTAAAATTAATTAAAAACAAATGTGTAAGAAAATTCCATTTTTAAGACACGAGAAATACATTTAATTGTAAAATTATTAGCCTATGCTTATTTCTGATATTTACTAATTAATTTTAGAATGTTTTAAATTTAATTTTAACTTTTCACATGGAATAGAAATAAGATTGACAACTTTATTTAATAAAAACAACAAAATAACTTTATTTAAAAAAATCTTTAATAAGGGGAGGAGATGTAGTGCCCGTCCCTTCGGTTTTAAATTTTAGTATTAAAACCATTTGTTAAATCCAAAACAATTGTTCAAATCAAAACATGGTAACCCAACTAAGGATAGGATAGTGTGACTTGCTAAAACACCGTTTAATTTCAAGTATCCAAGCACTGAATTTTCTAGTTACAAAATCACATATTTATCACTTTAAACATTTTCGCACCTTAACACAAATTATTGCATATCACAACGATGCTAATTTAATTTGAAATTTTAAAATTCGATAAACAAAATTCGATTTGTTTGTTAACAACAAACCAATGGACTCTAAATGTGAAAATAATATTTTTGAAATATATATTTATAAGACGATAAATTTTCAACCAAATTCAAAATTACAAACTTTTGTAGGATAAGATGTCAGTGCCATAAACAATTATATAATAACAATCTAAAGTAGCTGTTAAATAATGATTAAATCTTTAAACCTTGAAGCTTATACAAAGACAATTTTAATAAAAAAATAAACGAACTATAAGCTGATAAAAAAACAGACATTACGTCTATTTGTTCTTCATTGCAGAAACAATTAAAAAAAATAATGAAATTTCAAACTTTAATAAAAAAAATGATAAGCTGTCAAAAGCATAACAATGAATGGTTCAATAAACTAAAGTTCTCATTAAATTTTGATTAAATTTAAATAACAACCTTCCTTAAACTATATTATCACTGAACTTGAATCAAACAAAGTTGAAGGATGTTCACTTAGTTATTAACATTATTAGAGTTCATGTACTAAAATTAAAAAAACAAAGGATTAGATACTAACTTTGAATAATTTAAAATCTTATGTATGTATTTCTTTTTATAAGTAAAATTCTTTTATGTTTTTCTATCACAAAACGGTTATCAAAATTCAAAAGATAACGAACTGTGTAAGACAAAATAAATATATATACTGAAAAAAAAATTGTTCTAAATATTACTTAAATAGTAAAAAAAAAAATAGAAATGGAATTGCCAATAAAAATATAAGCACACGACAAATATTAATTTGTATGAGTAATGAGTATGTATAGGGTGGGCCATTTAAAGTTTTAAATTTGAATCGGCTATAAAAAAAAACTACTTATAATTTTTTCAAAATTCTGGTTTTATTGGAAAGGTTGAACTTTGTCATTTTATAATGGAATACAATATCATTCGTGACCACCACGACTGGCTCGGCAGTACCTCATCCGATCAACCCAATTTTTCAGTACATTTTCGATTGTTTCGATTCGAATCTCTTCAATGACAACTTCGATTTGATGTTTCAACGCTACAATTATCTCTGGATGCTTTGCGTAATATTTATCCTTAATGTCTCTCCACAGAAAATAATCCAAAGGGGTCAAATCACAGCTCCGAGGTGGCCGCCATTGACATCACAATTTCGGCTGATTATTCGATTTTCAAAAACAGTGCGTAAAATATCGATGGTTGCGTTGGCTGTGTGACATATGGCCCCGTCTTGTTGAAACCATATGTCGTCCATGTCATTCTCTTGAATGGAATGTCATTCTCTTGACAATCGAAAATGTACTGAAAAATTGAATTGATCGGATTGAGGTACTGCCGAGCTAGTCGTGGTGGTCATATGAATGGAATTGTATTCCATTATTAAATGACAAAATTCAAACTTTCCAATAAAACCAGAAATTTGAAAAAATAACAGGTAGTTTTTTTTTATAGCCGATTAAAATTTAAAACTTTAAATGGCCCACCCTTTACTTACGTCGAGAGAACGAACAATGAGCGAAAATAAATGTATTAGTTTAATTGAACAACAAGATTTTTATCGAATTTTATTTTTCTATTAAATACATAAAAAGAAGTTTTGTTATCATTCTATGTTTTAGTCGCGATTTTACAAAATAATACATAATTGTTGGGAGGAAATTATTGTTGTTTGTAATAATTATCGAATATGAAATTGAAAAAATAAAACCTAAATAAATATTCGAATATTATGAACATGAGAAAACCACAGTTTTAAGTAAATTCACCGAAATTCATGAAGTAATGCAATCGGTCTGAAAATTTTAAAAACTAACATCCTCTTACAATCAATTTTTTTACGTGTTGGATACTCCTGTAGGAGAAGATTTCTGGGCGTAAACTTCAGATAAAAGCGATAGTAAAGCGTTTGAAATATAATTTAGAATATCAAATTTCGTAAGTTTCAACTTCCAGTACGATAGAAAGATCTATTATTATTTATTACAATTTTAAGGATGAAGTGCTTTCTTCATATTGGTAAGATTGTAGCAAAATCATTAGTTCCGATTCCGAAATCTTGATATATTGCATTGAAATTATAATATACTGCAACTGCTGCATCTTAAACGTAGAAGGAATTATAAAAACATAAAATCAACAAGGTCAACAATATGAAATTATAAATTAATCTTGAAAAAAAAAAATAAGTTATATTATTAAAACGCGAGAGAATTTAATGGGAGATTTGCTCTCTCTATATATAAAAATAATATATGAAAGAAATAGATAAGGAGAAAAAAATCTAACACGTCCACAATCAATACACTTTAAAACAGTGGCAATACTAAATCTTGAAATAGTAGTCAGATCACAGTTTTGCCTGCCGAGAAACTAATTTTAATCGTATAAAAAAATGTTGAATTACGAAATACATCATTAAAATTCAACGACGCAATGAGTTGCAAAAAAAGTTCAAAATTTTCATAAACACAAATTGTTTTTTATACTAAAGCGGCTTAGCATTTGAAAAAAAATGTGTAAAAACTTAACCGATAAGAGCGCAAAAAGATGCAAAGCTCTACAACTTTTCAACTACAGAAGAAGCCACTCATATAACCTTTGAAATAAAAAGAAAACATTAAGAAAAAATTTACAATAGCTTTAAATTAATTTCAGAGATCCGATTAATATTTGATTGGTAGTTTAGCTTTATACTAAAAACCAAAAGAAGGCAATCAATATATACAAATGTTCAGCCAAATGAAAATTAAATTAGTATAATAATTCCTTCACCTGCATTTGTTTGATTAAAAATTGTGAAAGACAATTTGTGAACAAAATAAAATAAAATTACAATTAAAATACTATTATGATGTGTGATTTTTATGTAGAAAAAAATTTTTCCTCTGCACAAAATTATTTTTTAACTTTTTAGTTTGTTTACAATCAAAGTCTGTTAACTGATGTTGTTTTTAATTTATTTATTATTATATTCCTTATAATCATTGAATATTTTAGCATCAACTTATTATTCGATCCGTATTTTAATTGTTTATGTTGTACTTTCACTGAATTTTAATTTAAATCATTGATTTTGTTTTACAACGGTTCATGGCTAATAGAATAACTAAAATATTATTTTTAATTTAACTAAATTTTTAAAAAATATAAAAATTACAAAATAAAGTATATTAATATCCGTGATTATAATTATATTTGAAATATGAGCAAAATGGGCTTCGTTGGAAATGCGCAAAAATATTCAGTCAAAATTCGTATTAGAGGAGTATTCTGGTCTAGAAATTTGAAAAAATCGATTTTTGCATAACTTTCAACTTTATAAGAACTGAATCTAAAAAATTATGGTGCAAATTATGAAACTTTTTGCAATCCATACAATTTTAGAGCGATCTAGTTTCGAACCAATGAGAAAATTTTTAAACTTTAAAAAAGTTTATCATTCTCATCAGGGCTAGCCGACTAGATAAACTCTACCAAAAAATGTCCACGCTAATGCATATAAACCAAAAATTAGGTTAAAACTCTAGCGAAGTGTAAAAACAAAAAATTTACATAAACATACATTTAATAAATTCAGGTTTAGTCAATTAATTTCTCGGGTGATCACTGTTTTGTTATACTCTAGATTTTCTAGTATTGAATAACAAAATTGTATCTGTGAGAAGAAGATGACTAGTCTTCACTTGTGTCTATTGACACATGATCAACAATTAATTCAGTAAATTATTTGTGATATAACATCACCCCGATGGAAAATCTCCCATCAAGAATAGTATAAGAACTGAATCTAAAAAATTATGGTGCAAATTATGAAACTTTTTGCAATCCATACAATTTTAGAGCGATCTAGTTTCGAACCAATGAGAAAATTTTTAAACTTTAAAAAAGTTTACCTTTTTATTCAACTTTAGGTCTTTAAGAATATGTCTTCAAAAGGATTTTTCAGAATTAGAATTATTTTCGGAAGTACAGCGGCTTATGTAACACGGCAACTAAACCGGTCGGACGGAGTGAATCAAGCAATAAACGCCAGATGTTGCCCGACCACTTGAGCATGAGACTCCTTGGGAAATTTTTTCTCAATATGTACTTGGAAATCTATAATTCGAAGGTCATTATAACGTATTTTGTTGTAATTATTTCTTGTTTAGTTCATTATTAATTTTAAACGTTTTTTTTTTAAAGCTCCTTGTTTGGAGATGGCCGACATCATATGGTACCGCAAATTCTACTCAAACGATTCACTTGAAATTTGGTGGAAATCTTCTTTGGATATTCCTCTATAGTTTGGTTCTTGGATTTTGAAAATTTGTTTACCACTTTTAAAAAATTCGAAAGGTCAAAAAACGAGTAATTTTTTTTTCAAATCGTCGCCATTTTGTGATTTTTTTTCCTAGGACCGAACAATAACGACGTCTTTTCTAATGAAGAATTTTCAAATTTTTGTTTCAGAATATTACAAGGACTGAAAGGACGTCGAGCAGGGCATACCGTGTTTTATAGCCCCCACCCACTTCACCAGCCTATAACTTTTCGAATTTTTGAAGTGAAAACTTCTTTAGTCGCGTTATGAAATTTTATATGGAGAAAAATTTATATATTCGCGTCATCAATTTTAATATGCATTTTTGAAGAACAAAAAAATATTTTTTTAAAATATGAAATACATTTATCAATACTTAACGTTTCAAATTGCGATGTGGATATCGCGCTAGACTGATGTTCTGTGGGTCGTGAGTTCAATTCTTGGTGTGGTACATATTTTTTTATTGTTTTTTTTTTTAATTTTTATTAAATACCATTAAAATTATTTTTTTTTATTCATAGATTCATAAAAATAATAAAAATTTCTTTTTACGAATTTTAAAAAAATTGATCTATAACGCAGTTTTTGAAAGTTATATTGCTACTGTCTTTTGCAATTTGCATTCGAGTCATCATGCTAAATAAATATTGAATTTATATAAAATTGAAAGTATGTCTGTTTGTCCTTTATGCATTAATACATAAAATCATCATGAAAATTTGGGAAGTTGTTATGTACACATAATTTTCTTTTTATTTAACTATCGTTTTAAACAGTAGTTTGCTTTGATCAGTGTTTTTTGTTGTTGAACATAATTTTTATGAAATTAAAAATAACGTAAGAAAGAAAGTATAACCTGAAACAATTACATTTGTATATCAAAATTATATGTATTGGAATTTAACACATCATGATGTTACAAAGTTAATCCTCTTTACCAAATATTTTGTTGGTTTGAAATTTTATGTAATACATGTTTCTAAAATTAAGTGAAGACTTAATACTTGTAACTTGATAAACCTTAAAATCGATATAATCGATGTTTTATATCGATTTTAAGCTCACAATTACGAGACGGAAATCGCATAAGTTCTATACAAAGAAGCATAGCTTATGTATGATTAAACGTGGATGGCAATCTTAATAAATTAAAAATGGTGGCACTTAGGCTATAGTGATTTGCAAGCGGCAACAATGCGTGTACAACCACGTGACAACCACGCGTACTTTAGTCCCTGCTATTGGCATATGAGTTATCTTGAGATATCGTATACCACTCGCAATAGAAGTGCAATCTCATTAGCCAAAGTGATATCTTAGGGGTGCTGGCGGATGAAGTATTTTCAATCAACGATACCATCCCTTACTCTAATTTATGGAATATTTTTTGATGATACGATGATAATTTAAACATTCTGAAATTGTAATTTGCGATGCTACAATAATTAGAAGATACAAAAAAACACAGCTATTTCACAGATTTAAGTTTTCACTTCTGTCGGCAGTCCTTAACACTGCCTTCGTTTTTTTGTTTAATGTCAATAAACATTCTGTAAAAAATGGATTTTGAAAATGTTTTTCTATTTTTTTTTATCTTGCTCTAAAAAAATCTAAAATTTAGGCCTCTAGACAAGAATATTTCCTTAACTAGATCTACGTATACTAGCATACCAAACAACCTTGTCTATAAAAGGCCAATATGCCAATCGCTTCATAGAACTGCTCACTTGATTGATGGACTTAAAATCCACTTGGTGAAGTTTCGGTTTATATTAAGAGATCTAACCAGTTCTTGAAAACTATTCGATAAATTAAAATCGTGGAGTTAATATATACATTTCTTTTATTTTATATCGAAAACATCTAAATTAAATTAAAAGTAATATATATTTGAGAGATTATAGTTATGAGATTATAGTTATTCTATTAGTTAATGGGCACGCAATTAACAGCTAGAAGAAAAATATTTTTAACCGTGAAAAATTAGTAAGGAAAAGTTGAATAAACAAAAGATGTTGAGTAAGAATTTGAGTTTTTGCCGCCTTACTAAAACTGTTATCTTCGTTTAAAATTATTCTTTTGTATACGAATGGATATAATTTTACGATGGCTTTTACATAAAGTCTTAATCCCTTTACGACTACTCGACATAGTTCCCAGCTATCAAAACTGTTCTACTCCTGGGTGTCAAGAAAGCTATGTCTGATATTAAAAATAAGCTCCTGTGTTAGAATTTATAAGTTCTTCGACGACGCAAATAAAACTGTGTAAGGAATTTGATGATCAAAAAAATGGTCGCCTAAGTTGTTTCGAGATGAAAATTAATGAAATTTTTGAAATTAAAGAAATTTACAATCTTTTGCTCTGAGCTATAGTTGCTGTGAAAGACAATATCGCTGATTAATATCAATCACAATATCATCACAAATAATGCCATTACTATCAGAATCAGACGATATAATTATAGTTGGTGATTTTAATTTACCTTCGGTAAGCTGGTCCGTAATAAGAGATGAACTAATTCCGTCCTGCAGCAGAGAAGCATTTTTATTAGTTATGGATTGTATGCTTCAATTTGGTAACCAGCTTAACAACATCGTCAACGATAATGGAAAGATATTGGATCTGGTTTTTTCATCAAGCATGTCAACTACTATTTCTTCATGTGATGATTTAGCAAACTGTAGCAGTGTTTACCATAAACCACTGCTTATAGAGCCTAATTTTATTATTTGTGATACACTTGATTTTATTACTGATAGCTTTTGTTTTGATTACATAAATGGTGATTTCGTCTACTTAAATGAGTCATTGCTTCGTGTAGATTGGGTTAAGGTTTTTGCTGAACAGACTGTTTCTGATTGCACAGATTATTTCTACAAAGCACTAAAAGTCAATATCGAGCAGTTTATTCCAAAGAAGTCTGTCAAAAAATCAATTATAGAGCCTCTGTTTAACAAACACTTGATTAATCTTAATAATCGCAGAGACAAAGCACATAAACGTTATAAGAAAACACTTAATGAATATGACTATAAGCGTTTCGATAAACTAAGGAAGGAGTTCAAATTTCTCAATCATTATCTATATAATTGCTACATTTTACAAATCGAAAACGATATCCATTGTAATCCCAGAAAATTTTTTGTGTTTGTTAACAACAAAAAGAAAACTAATGGTTTTCCTCGTGAAATGATATTGAACGGGTACAGTTACACTGGCTCAGACCAAGTCTGTCACGCTTTCGCTAATTTTTTTAAGTCGATTTACGTCATGGATTCAAATATCAATGACGATTCAACTGTCACTATCCCATCAGTTACTTGTGGTTCATTAAGTAACCGAATTACACTCAGTGTGACTGAAGTTGAACATGCTCTATCGCTGTTAGAGAGCAATAAAAATGCTGGCCCTGATGAGATTAACTCGTTTTTACTCAATAAGTGCGCTTATTCTTTGGCATTACCTCTGACCGTCATCTTCAATTTAAGTTTATACTCTGGCCAGTTTCCGGATATCTGGAAACTTTCGTACTTGCAACCGATTTTTAAGTCTGGCAATAGAAGCGATGTAGCAAATTACCGCGGAATCGCAATTTTGTCGTCGATACCCAAGTTATTTGAAAAACTTATAAAACCAAGATTGGAATTCCAGTTAAAGAACTGTATTTCACCTCAGCAACATGGTTTTCGTGCCGGTCGATCAACAACGACCAATTTAATGGTTTTCGCTGATTTTCTATTTAAAAATTGTTCTGATGGTGACCAAGTAGACGTAATTTACACCGACTTTTCTAAGGCGTTTGATAAGTTAAGACTTTCGATTTTAATAAAAAAATTAGTAAAATCAAATTGCGATTGCGTGTCGATCAATTGGTTTTATTCGTATCTTTCCAACCGTAAGATGTGCGTAAAAATTGAAAATTCTTTTTCGGAAGTGTTTGATGTACTTTCAGGTGTTCCACAAGGTAGCCATTTAGGTCCGCTTCTGTTCCTAATCTTCATCAATGACGTAGTCAACTGTTTTGAATTTGCGCAGTGTCTGATGTATGCGGATGACATTAAAATATTCTCCAAAATTAAGAGTACAGTGGATTGCGATCACCTTCAGGATGATTTGGACCGATTTAGGGAATGATCAACTTCAAACGAACTCAGCCTTAATTTGGAAAAATGTAAAGTAATTTCATTTCACAAGTCTAGATCCCATGTAAGTGCTCCTTATGCTTTTGATGGGCATTTTCTTGAACGTGTACAATTTATATCTGATTTAGGAGTTATATTTGATAGCAATCTATCATTTTCAAAACATATCGATTATATTGTTGGGAAAGGGTATCAGATGCTTTACTTTATACGCCGGCATGCTCGTAGTTTTCAAGATCCATTAACTATCAAAACTCTTTACTATACGTATGTTCGATCAATTTTAGAATACGCGTCGGTCGTATGGTCTCCTTTCTATAACAATAGTGTTGCTCGTATTGAAAGTATTCAGAAGCAATTTCTTTTATTTGCGTTACGTAATCTTCCATCTTCGCGTGACCCTGCAACATTTATTATCGCAAGTTATAACAGCAGGCTTTTGCTTCTGGATATGAGGTCATTGGATACTAGGCGAAATTCAGCAAAGGTGATGTTCATTTTCGATACAATGACCAATCGCATTGACTGCTCCGAATTGCTTGGATTATGTGATATTGCTGTACCGGGTAGAAATATTCGCCCCAGAAATATTTTGTTCAAACTATCCTTACGTCATACTAATTACGGGTTTAACGAACCATTCCTTTCTTCTTTGAGATTGTGTAATGAATATTGTACCATTTTCGATTTTAATATTTCTCGTGACTTATTTAAGGAGAGGCTGTTGAAATTTAACTAGACCAAATTGCTTGCATTACTTACTTAAAGTTTTACAAACCTTTAGGTTTCTAATATGTTCTGTTTTTCTTTTTCCTTTTTTTTTTTAAATGTAAGTTAAGTGTATTTTAAAATTTTTCTTTTATAACCAAAATGTATATTTTTACTGTTGGTCAAATAAATAAATAAATAATAGAATTTTCTTACTATTTCGTTACTTACTAAACGATAACAACATTCTTGTTCAGTTCCCAAAGCAAGAACGTATAAATCATTTACCATCCTTCATATCAATGGACAAAGCATAAAGCCATCATTGAGAATTAGTAAGTTTGATGAGCCTAAGATAGGAGGAAGTTATACTTGAAAAGGGAACCTTATTGATGTTGGTGGTTGAGCCTCTGAATCGTGACTGAAGTACGTGGCTTAATGTACGGACATTTCTGATCAACTGTTCAAATCATTACGCACAAAATTCTTAGAAATGACCGGCGAAGTATGAAAGAAGATAGCTTGGCTCTATAATATATAGATCACAGACAGTTAGGTGGCAAACATAAGGGTTTGTTCGGTTTCTCTAACAATGATTGTAATCTTATCTTTAAATATCTGGTCGTAGTCAGTCTGTCTGGTCTCGTGGATAGTTCCTTTTGTTGCATTTCTAAAAATTGCTCCTCAGGGTTCCATTATCGGTCCTTTGTTATTCTCAATGATTTTCCTCATTTCTATTTGCTACATTTATTTGCTGAGGACGTTCGGTTGTTAAACACCATTCTCAACTTTTGTTTCTCACAGTGCATTGCCGTCGAGTCTCGGATTGGGTGCAGTAGAGTAAATTAATTTTTAACCCCTTAAAGTTTTAGACTATATGGCTTGTAATGCTCCGCGTACTCCATCTGATTTCTCCGACGCTAGATCGGATGGTTTAGTTATTCCATTTCAGCCAAATGCGAGAAGATTAGATTTAAATATTGATTGCAACTTGCAAACTTAGTTGGGATGACTATGTTAGTAGTGTTGTGATTCGTAAAGTGACCATAATCTACTCTAAGTTTATTTTTTGAATTGTCTGTGTACAAAAACAGGAAACATGGTTCTGTACATATGAAATAGAACGGTCTTGCATTAAGTTAAACACTGGATTAGGTGTATGACCCAAATAATATTAAAGAGAAAAAATATTAGTTGGATAAACTTTTGTTTGCTGTTAGGATGTAAATGTATGACTTTGTACTATAGTTCTTGTCATATGATAATTTAAGGTACAAATGCTTGGGTAAATTTAAGAAAATATCTTCAGGAATCCGTGTAGGTAATAACTATTGATAGGATTCTGGCCGTAACAGCACTATACCTGTCTCCTGATCTATAAAAATGACTTCTAATCTATAAATAAGACTTTAATGTATACTGATTTTAATCAGTTAAATACGACCTTGAGCGACTGTAGGCTGACTGTTCTGTTTGAAATTATAGATCAAGTCGGTAAAGATCCAAAAGGGTCAAAGTAAAATGTAAAATATCAACTTAAAGTTGATGTGCTGCAATACATGTGATTTAGTATTTGCGAGAGTTCTCTACTAGTATTCTCCCCATAAGTAAGGAATTGTAAAGTCAAATATAATCGTAAGGTCTAACAATAAATCAATATTTTTATTATAATTAATAAATAACCATAACTCAATTAAAATTATATTTACATATAAATGTCATGTGATTTATTGATAAAGTGTAATTATCTCTTTAGGAAAACTGCTTGTGCATTAGACTATATTAAAAAAAAGTTGTATAATATTCATCTATCGATATTCTCAAGGTTATTTTTGACATGATTTAAATTTTTTTTATGTAAAACTACATTATGACTAATGGTATTATGGAGAACATGAACATTCTTTTGTTTATTTTATATGTTGTTGTTATTAGTAATTAAGTTGAAGTTTAATAATAATTTTAGACAGAATGTCTACTTGCTATATCGTTTGTAGAAAGATACTTAGTACTGTGATTGCTTTCAGTTTTAAAAATTAAGATAGATTCAAAATTTATTCGAAAGCTCTCCAATAAGGAATCATGATGATATTTTTAGCTTTTTAGGAATCCTCTTATTGGTTTTTTTTAAAAAGTTGCTTGGTTTTGAAAAACAAGTTTTTTAGAATTTAAATCGTCTTGTGAATCGCAAAACAATTTAATCTTTATTGATTCGGCAAAAGTGGTTTTGGTGGTTGATTTCATTTAAATTTGTCTACTTTAGAAATAATAAATTTGATATTTTGGGTGTTTTATCGATAGATAGCTAACCCATTGTTTATATTACATTAATCTACTAACCAAAACAAGTGATATCACCTTTATGTTACCATTATAAATCAACAAAGCTTAGATAACAAAAATATTTCAAAACATTTACGTCACTTGCTGTACGTATATGTATTTTTTGTGTCAGTCATTCTTTCATTATAGAATATTCTTGTTTATACAAAATGCTCGGCGCAATAAAAACTATTTGACCTACTAATGCATATTTAATTTAATCGTAGTAAAATGATTCATAATTGAATGCGACCCCTTAGTTTTTAAGAAAGCTTCTTTGTTGGAAATTTGCGCAAAATTTTAAATGACAATATTTCATGCATTTAAATTTAACAAGACGTAATTAACTTATTTTTACAAATTGTTGTGCCTTTTTCCTTTACGTTACCAAGTTATGTGATTGTTTTAAAATTAAGTTATGTTCAATGTTATGAAATGGTTCTAAAAATAAAATTATTTTTGAAGCATGAATTGCATAAGCCTTGTAAACAAATACAACTAAAATACTTATTTTTAATATTCTAAGTGTAATGTGGTCTAAGACAAGTATTAAACGAAAAATATATTAAATTAATCTAATTTTAGGTCAAGGTTGTTTTTGAAACTCTAATTGTATGGGTTACTTATGGCGTTATCATGTTGACAACCTGCAGGGATAGTTTTAAACATTAGAGCTAAAAATCGATTAGAGATTATTGCCGCATGGTGGCATCAGTATTGTTTTATTTGCAATTTTATTTAATTTTGACCGTCGGGTGTAACAAGCCCGAGTACTCTACTCCCTGAGATATCACATACCACTGGCAGTGAGATATTACTAGCCAAAGTGGCGGTAAGCTCTATTCAGTCAACGACAGCACCCTCAATCAATCGAATTGTAACAAAGGATCCTTCGTATAACTTAATATCTGGGCTTTAATCATTGAGGGGACGTGTGTCATGATCAAGAAATTAACCACTAACTGGATTATTAGGAACCCAATTTTAGTTTCAGTTGTGCAAATTTGTCTAAAAATCATTTGCTTTAAACCCATTCATTTTATTTTTATTTCTTTTATCCTAACATGAAATATTGGCCTGTATCATAGGATAGGATTTATTGTTTAATTATCCATTCTTTAAAAAAACATAAAAAAAATTGCGTCCATCAACACTTTAGAACGCATGTTGTTGTGGGGTTTTGGGTCTTTATGTGTTGTTATGACACATATAGTAATTCCCATTACACAACAAATTTTATTTAAAAAAAATTTCAAACCAAAAAATTCTCCTTAACTAGATGTCTTTGTTTGTAATAAAAATAAATAGTTGCTCGGTATACCGCTCTTTACATGGGTCCAATTTTGTTCTTCAGAACTTTGGTAAACCGCGCCAAAACTTATATATACCGAGTTTAATAAAAATCGAATGAATTGACTTAACTTAATTTAAGGTTAAAAAAACAGTTGTGGTGGAAACCTCTGCACTCCCTTTTCCAATCTTTTGTATAAAAGTCTATCAAATTACCGAATTTGGAAACAAATTTTAAAATCGAAATGTTGAGATATGCCAAAAAAAATGGCTAAGGATTAGAAATTTTTTTTTGTATCAGAATTTTTGGCTGTAAAAGATGATAAAATTCTGTAAAGAAGCCTGGCCAAGACCCCAAAAGCTGTGGCGCGGGATTGGCCCAGGCTTGGTCCATTAGCTTTTTCTTACCCGGGTGTTTATTTTTGGTGCGCAACGATTTTTGTATTCATATTTAACAGTGATGAGTTTATTTTGGGGACAACAATTTTTGTATTTATATAATTATTCATCAATTGCCTGTTTGTTTTTGGTGCAACGATTTTTGTATTAATATTCAACAGTCACCTGTTTATTTTTGGTAAAACGATTATTGAACTCATATTCAACAGTCATCTGTTTATTTTTGATGCAACAGTTTTTGTATTAGTATGGTTATTCAATAATCACCTAGGTTTGGTGCAACAATAATTAATTCATAACTTTTTTTGGTGCTCTCAGGATTACTTATAATAGCTGCGTTTTTTTCATTTGGGTCAGGGTCAAGGTCTAGATCAACTCTATTTTTTACATGTAAAAACAACAACAACATAACCCAGATATTTATCTGGGTCTAGTTCAATGATCTAAAATATTTTGGTCACATAAAATTGCAAGAGATGGCGAAGCGTAGGTTTCGATTTTATAAGGTTGGTATGGTCATTTTAAAACTTATAAATGTCAAAGAAAATTTATTAGAAATAAAAAATCTGTCAAAGATACTTTGTTAAATTTGTTTAAAATCAATTTTAATATGATTTGTTTTCAGCATGATTTCAATAAATTTGCTTAAAATTAATTTTAAAGCAATATCTACGATATAAAATCCATATTTTTTACAGAATAGATGTTTCAATTTTTTATTAATTATCAATTATTTTATTTCACGCCATTTGCAATAATCAATGAACATTGTAAAAAAAAATAGATTAGTGTTTCTGACTAAATTTTTTTGAATTTTTTTTATATGAAGTTTTATTTTTCAAGAGACGTTAAATATTTTTTGAATTTTTTTATATTGAGTTTTAATTTCAAAATGGCGCTACAAGTTCACAATTTTTTTCTTCTCAGCTCATTGTTGCCAACAATTTAAAATATAATATTTTTTTTCTTTGCGTGACCCACATCGTTTTTTTCAAACCTTGACCCTGACCCAAATGAAAAAAACGCAGCTAATAACTCCAACCGATAACCAACCGCTCGTTACAATATCTTTATCTGTCATTGGAATCAATATTTGAAACACATTTGCATCCTACTAGTAGCTAAGAAAAATGTTATGTGGTTAGAATGGAGTTCCCGTCCCGACTGGTGACAGCGTTTAATTGTCTATAGTTTCCACAAGGTCATTCTTCTCCAACCTTTTTTATTATTCGAAAAATTAAGGCAGAAATAAAAAAACTACAAATGCATAATAGTAATTTGTGTTCTATCTAATATTAATTGCAAGAAGTCTTACTTATTCGTCTTGCTTACTTGGAAGTCTTGCTTATTCTGTAGATCACACCATCAATGTGTGAGAGATCAAAATGTCATACTTTGAATCTTTAATACCGAGTGAAAAACAAGAGTTGGGTTAGGTAGAACTGAAACTTAAACCCCAATATCAATTAAAGTTGTGAAAAGTATTCATTTCTATAGCAAAAAAATTAAGTGAATTATAAAGTCAACTTTTAGTCGTGGTAACAGCGAAAATTAGGTTTGCAAATAACAACATTTTTCTAAAATTAGCATGAGTTCATCAGTGAAGATATATTTATCTTGTTCAATTTACGACGCACTTGGGAGAAGAACAATAAAAATTTCTCGCCAATTGCATAAAGTTGTATAGCAATCATCACATCAGTAAAGGATATATCAAATCATCTCATTGAGTGATTTTCCGATTTCAAAAATTGACTCCAAAATTTCTTCTGACTACTGTTTGACATTTAATCTGTTTTTCAGAAATAACAATAAACAAAACAAAACAACATTTTGCGCAAATGTGATCAAACTTACACCACCAGAATTACAAAATATGTCACACAACAACAGACCTTGATCCAACAACAAACGATCAATAAACGATTTAAGATTTTTATGGATAACGAAGTAATCTAATCATATAATGAAATATGACAAACAGGAAAACATTTCATGATAAGATCTAAAAATAGAAACATATTATAAAAATTTACAAAAAACGATTGAAATTGATAAACGCCAATAGATGAAATTAATTATATGAAGTAAAACTCCTTCGCTAGATTGAGAATGCTACCGTTGATTAATTAAAATTCAACTTCCTGTATCTAAGATATCATCTTGGATGGTGACATCTTACTGCTATTGCAATGTCGTATTGGCATTGTCGACATCTCGCATTGGCTCATATCCCAATATAGCAAGGAATAAAATACTCTAGGCTCATACCCGTTTGCCTCGAAATCGAACAAATGCAAGCAATGCGGTCAAAAACTATGACTCCGCCGAATAAATATAACTAACTTAACTGGCTAAAAATAGAAAAGCCACAAATATGTACGAGCAAGTTAAAGACATCATTTGCATTCATACAAAAAATAATAATGTATTTCGTTTTTGATATTGTAAACAAAGTATACGTCACCACAAATTTGTATTGTTGATATTCTAATATTATTATGTATTTATTCTTCACAAAAATAGAGTCGCGTAATTTTTGTTGTCTATCTCAATTTTGATTGGTAGTTGAAAATGAACTGACCCACAAAGAACGTGATTGAACTGTTTTTGTTTTTTTTCAATTTGATGATTTTGTTTTCCTATGTTGAGTGATTATCAAACTCATCAACATAAATTGATAATATCGAACACATCATGTGATTGAAGTCAACTGATATATTTGTTTTTGATCGGTTCCGGGAAAAATTCTCAATTAAATTCGTCATTTTACAATAGTTTTGTCAACATGTTATCAACTATTTAAATTGTTGAACAATTTAAGAATCTAATTATTTAAATTGCAATTCACGGTTCAGAAATGCAAATGGGGTGAAGTCGATAGAGTTAGAAATTTTTTTGTATTAGAAATAAAAATTTTAAAACAAAGAAGTTTTTTTATTAAACCATAAAACGAAGAAAAAATCAACAAGTAATTATATTGATTTTTCCTAATTACTTGTATAATTCTAAATATTATATAAATATTTAATTTCAACTATATTAAGTATATTTATTTTTTTTATAACAATAATTGCGTTAATTAACAAAATTAAAAGTTTTCTATCTATTTATCAATTCATTAGCACATACTAATGGTTTTGTTGTTGTTAGTTGTGAATTAATAATTGCAGTAAAATTAATATTTATTTTTTAGCTTTTATATTATGTAAATATAACTACTGATAACAGGGAAAATATATTAATTTATCTAAGAAATAAAACTTATTAATATTTAAACATGTGTTATTTCTTTTTAGTCTAAATATTTAAAAACATATTACAATAATATTTGTATAGAAATTATGCAATATCAATAAATTTTAATTAAGTTTTATCATCGGTTATCCGAGATGATTAATTAATTAAATTTCATTTATATTCAAGACAACGCTTTTGCGTGTTGAAGAGAAGAAACCTATCGAAAAATATCGAGAAGATTCTACAGTAGTAGTAGTTAAGCGGTTATATAAATAATTGATTAATTTATGAAAAACATGTTACCTTGGTTTTTTGAAAAATCCAAATCTAAATCTTGCCACCTTTACCAACTGTGTGGTTCAATCTTGAAAGAAAATGAATAATTATCTATTATTAGTTAATATTGATTGAATAAAAATAGTCTAAGACAAAAAAACTTATAAACTAAAAGCGTTATTTTTAAAGCGTTATTTTTTTAAAGGTATTAAGGCTATTGTAAAAAAAAGTATTCTGGAAGACCATTTAAGACCATTGTATTAAAGCCATGACCGTGTAGTGGAAAATTTGGAAAGCGTGTATACGCAACACTCTCATGAACGAATGCGCATACGCCTTGATGGAGTTTGAAAGCTGATTCAAGCCTATATTTGGAATTAAGCGATTCCATAGAGAGAACATTTTCAGAAACTAGTGTTTCTGTAAGGAAAAGAATGTTCGGTTTGTCGTGCTCAAGATAATGTTGCACGTGGTAATATTTAGCGTTCAATCCGCAGATGTTTTGAACATGTATTTTAAAAATTTTTATTGATTCATATTGTGTTATCCCTGCAAATACCGTGGACATGCCACTTTATGGGCGGGTGGATTGCGCATATTTGTTTCTTTACCACTTGCAGACTTATATCCTTTCTGTTTTACTACCATCATTTATGTATCAAAAAGTTTTTTTTCATGTTTTATTAATGAATGGATAACTAAACAAAAAATCTTATCATACAATAAAATATGACATATGTGCCAATATTTCATGATAAGATGAAGAAGTAATAACAAAATAATAAGTGCAAAACTAATTGTGAGAAATTTGCAGAAAACAAAACAAAACTAATTGCCAATAATCCAGCTGATGCAGCGCAGTGCGCACCCCAGACGCACCGCTAACCACCTAATTTAAAGTTCGTCCGCCAGCACCCTAAGATATCATCTTGGCTAATGATATTTCCTGCCATTGCCAATGGTATATGATATCTCACGCTAGCTCATATGTCAATGGCAGGGATTGGAGTACGCGGGGTAGTCAGACCCGTAGATCAATGGAGGAAATCCTAAACCTAAAATAGTTTTATTAGTGTACAGTGCAATACATGGAAGACTGACTGAAATGAACAGTAAAATAATTTGGCTACTCCGATAAAAGACTATTGTACTTTCCCTTCAAGATCTTCACAACAATTAAGTAAAATTTAACAGACTGTACGTCGATGAGTTGAATTAGCAAAATTTGTAAACCAAAAAAAATGATACCATTTTAATGGATATACCGAGTTATGTAACTATTTTTGTCTTTAGAAATACAAATATCTAATACAATATTAGTTTTTGAATATTTACATATTTTACGATTTCCTATTGTTATCACCTACAAAATTTGTTTTGCTCAAATTTATTAGATTACAATTAAAGGAAGTTAATCCACGCTTATAAACGATAAATTGTTATAAGAACAAAGAACCTAAAACAATTATAAACAAAAAGATATTAGAAAACGCGCCAATATTTATTTTCAAACAATAATTTTCTAAGATTATCGGTTAATTAAAATTATAATTTGACCGAATTAATAACAGACAAATCTACGTCTTAAGTATGTTATGGTTTTATAATACAGAAAACTATATACATAAAGTATATTTTTATGATAAATATTTTTGTTTACATGTTTTATCTTTGAAAATTATCAAGGAAACAATATTTTGTATGCATCATTATTTTTCCGCATTTCACAACAATGGTGTGAGAAATAATACCAGCCGTTACTGCCGATGCATTACAGTTTGACAAGGTTTTGTTGACCTTTGGAAATAAATTAATTATTTTGGTTTCAACCTAATGTGTTGAATTTCATAACAACAACACGTCGTATCTATCTTGTAAGACCTATAGCCTAGTTCTTTCATTACATGCGTTCTGAATAGAGATTAGTCCCGCCCGATAATTCACATTAGTGAATTTCGGACCTAAATTTTTTATCGATTCCCGGGATATTTATTTACACGATTATTTTTATGTACGGTAGTTATTTTTTGGTTTTACAATTGTTAACCACTAGAACTGAGTGTATTCAATTGAGTTGAATTAAAAATTGATTTGAAAAGCAAAAGCTCGGAAATAGAACCGGCATCCTTCTGATCAGAGTCAACTACCATTTAGCACCCACGAACAAAAATTCCATAGCAAAATAAAAAAGAGAAAAACCATTTGGTGCAATGACATATGCAAGGACAAGAAACTACAAAATGTTGTATCGAACGTCTTGTACATATGACAAAGTTAGCCGTGAGTTTAAAAAAACATTTTTTTTGTAATGGTAGATACAGGAAAAGATTTTCCCATTTTTGAAAATAAGACGAAAACTGTACTTTCGAAAATTACCAAAAAAATTATTTTGGACTAGAAAAAAAATCGCATTTCATAGACACCCCACTTGTCAAGGTATAAAATAATTTTTTTTTTTCAAAATTTCCACCCTCAACCCCCTCCAAATAACATTTAAAATGATGAGCCGGTCGCTTTAGTTTTTATTCAATATTTACAACATTTCAATTTTTAAAAAAATATTTTTTTTTGTAATGTTCAAAGTTATGGGGAAATCAAACTGACTTTTTTGGTATAATAACTCAAAAATTAAGCTGTCGATAATTTATTGAATTTTATTTTTACAAATTTCCATCTTTTTCGATTTTTCTAAATCAAACTCGTTTCCTTAAAAAAAAACTTTTGTTTTAGCATCTCCTTATCTATGTCTATAAAATACAGATAAAAGACAATGTTTGCAATTTTCTTGCTGTAGAAAATTTCAAGTTGATAGCAGTTATAGTTTGTGAGAAAATCGATTACGTAGAAATTCGGACGGACACCGAAGTCTCACCGATAGGGTACCGTTTTTATTTTTTCAAAGTACGGACCCTAAAAATATAACATTTTCAAATACAGAAGTAAAAATAAAAAACTATCGTTCTTAATCCTAACTCGAAATAATAGTAATTTATTGTGTTAGTGTTTAATGCATATATTTTATTTTCGAGCAAAAATATAAAATTCGTTAAACACGAAACCAGTACAACCTTTTATCCTTCCGACGAAGTCACATGTATTAATTTAAATCCAATTATTTTTAAATTCTTTGATGAAACAAGTAAAACGAATAAAAAAAAATGAATTTTCTTTTATTTTTTTGTACCATTAATTCCAAACAATTAAATAAATTTCATTTAATTTCGATACTTATTTAATTGTTTGGTATTTTAATTGTTTTTTTAAAGTTCTAACTAATAATACTAATGTGGATTGAGAAACCAAAAAACAGACATACAAGATATTAATTTTTTTCACAATGGAAATTTAATTCAATTTAATCATAGTAGCCATTGTCTTTTCTAATATTCGAGAGAGGGACATGCGCATTAGTTTGAATTTATTGTTTTTTTATATAATCCTAACGAAAATGTTTTTTGTAAAATACAATAAAAAATAATTATTTCAGAGTTCTAAACTGAAATTCCTTCCGCCAACTATAAATACAGGTTTATTTTTAGAAGCATAATTTTTTGCGTTATTAGTCTTAATAGAATAAAATAAACAGTTGTTAATTTTATTCTGTTGCTTGAATACTGCTGAATACATTAAAACAATTTATTTGATTGTATTAAACTCTGAAATAATTTTTTTGATTGCATTTTATAAATAATTTGATTGTATTTTATAGAAAATTCAAAAAAAACATTTTCTCTCAGAGTATATAAAAAATAATAAATTTAAACTAATGCGCATGTTTTGCTCTCGAATATTGAAAAAGACAAAGGCTCCAACGAGTAAATTGAATTGAATTTTCATTGTGAAAACTCAGTTTTTTTATGATTTTTTGGTTTCTAAATTCTTATTAGTATAAAATTTGATGTCTTTCATTGAAATTCATTTCATTTTCAAAATTCCAAACAATTACATAGCTATCGAAATTGAATAAATAATTATTTTTATATTTGTTTTACTTCCTTTACCAATGAAATTTAAAATAATTTAATTTGATTACATGTTATACTACGTTCATATTACGACGAAATCAAGTTCGAAATCACCTAAAATTCGAGATTTCAAAAAACAATTCACATTATCATTTACATGACTAAGTTTGACATTTATTTGCAAATGTTCCAAATATGTGCAAATTTTTTTAATTTCAGCTATGTAAAAAATATCTAAATACATAGATTTGTTTATTTTGTTTTTTTTAGTCAAAACTTCCAAATAAAAAAAAAATGTTTGGATGATTCAAAATTTTATTAAAACTTTACTATAGCCATCTTTTTATTTGAATTCAAAACAAAATATTCGAATTAGTAAATGTCACTTTTGAAAGAGGGCTTTTTTTCGAAAATCGAATATTCAGGGGTGCTTAGCGTGATTTTAAATGGATGTGATTGAAATCATCTTTCGCTTTTCGCATTTTGATTTTGTATTGAAAAATAAACTAAAACAAGCTGATTGATAATCAAGCTGAAATCATAAATTATTTAAAATCATGGCAATGTAAACGTAGTATTACTCTGTCAGAAGGATCAAACGTTGTATTGGATTCGTGTTTAATGAGATTTATTTTCTCGCAAATTTGCAAATTTTCAAACTTCTGTTCGAAATGTATCAATAAAATACTAGTATTGTGTTCCACAGCAATCGCGCAACAGAATAAAAATTTATAGCTGTTTATTTTATTTTATTAAGACTAATGACGCTCACAATTATGTTTGTAAAAAAACAAAAATAAACTTATATTTGTAGTTGTCGGAAGACTAATTTTTTTTTCAAATACTCACACATTTAATTTTTGCTTCAAATTTGATGCATTCGTATTAAAAATAAAAACAAGTTATTTTTCTGAATGGTTTGCAAGTACATATTGTTAATAAAATAAATAAAAAGGATGACGAAAAAGTACTAAGTTTTTTCTGCATATGGAATGAAAAAAAGTAATAAAATTAACCCTGAAAGGAGTGAAATTAAAAAAAATAAAAATTTTATTCTTACGGGTAAGAACGATATTATAAATGTATAGTACAATTTGCTGGTTTTCGTGAGTGAAAATTTATTCACGTAAACGTAAAACGTTTTCATCTCGCGTAGGAATGGAAATTTTTTACGATAGTAAATATATAAGCGATATTTATTATAAATTATTAAATTAGAAATCGATAACTTAACATTCAAAATTTATATTCTATTTTTTCATGGTTGCTTTGATTTAAAAACTTTGTAAAATTACATGAAAATACCATAACAACAACAATTTGTTATTTAGGGATAATGATTTTACACTAGTGGAAAAAAATATTTTCAAAAGAGATTAAGCCTGCATGGAAATAAAATTTGTATATGCCGCCGTAGAAAAATAAATTTAATATGTAAAATAGTATTCACATTTGAGGAGTGAAAAAAGCGCTTGAATAAAATTAAATTGTAACTATGTAGTAATAAATGCAAAAAATTTCGCAGACCACTAAACTTTTTAGTGGTCCGGAGACCGGAGGCCATACCATACCATACTTATATGTTAAGATATTACTACAGTTTTCACCGCTACGAACTGCTAATGTCTCCACTAGCCAACCAACCAGAACTGATATAGCATTAATCTAAAATACTGGTTTTTCTTTTCTAGCAACAATCAATCACAAACATTGACATAAATATTTTATTCATAACATTTTAAGAAAACTAAGACATTTTCTATTTTTAAAATAACGTTTTGATATGTTGCATTATTTCAAATATTTTTTAATTCATCGGTTAACCGTTAATATATTTTTCTTGGCGTTCCGCGATCATGCTTACGTACAAACTCGAGAACCAGCCGGGAACTTTCCATTTCATTTAAAAAAATGAGTTGATGACATTATTTCCTATTCCTTCCGTTTACATTTATGACAATCTAACCGCCCTTACTCCATTTCCCTCTTTATAAAATACATTCACGAAGTGGAAATTATTAGTCAAATCAGCTTCTTAGACATCAGCATTATTCGTACTCATGACCGCACCATTTCTATAAAGTGGTGCCATATTACTATTGCTTCCAACCGTTTTTTTAAGTTTCTATCCGAACACCCATTCAATATCAAATTCAACATCGATTATTCCTTTGTCATCGAACGCATTTTGTCTTTATGTGACACAAAATTTATGCCGCAAAATGTCAACCAGTTCTCATCAACTCTTAAAAACAAAATTTTACGCCTTACATCATCACCAAGGTCCTAAACAAATACCAAGCCCCTTCATCACCGTTTCTTCCACCCACTCTTTCCCCTGTCGACAGTTTACACTCCATTTCCATTTTCCACATATCGCCAGATTTAATAACATCTTACCAAACTATTTATTTGCCGGGCAGGATTTACTTTTAACAAATAATCTATTTTGTTATCTTAACTATTTTCATACAAAATATATATTATATGTATAGTAACGAAAGTAATACATAAACAATTTGCAGTTTCAATAACGTTTTAGTACTCCAGTTAAAAATAGTTTATTCTAGATATAATTAAGTGGTGCTATAAACTGAAGGTTAGCCAAATATAATTAATTAATTGAAGATTGTTGTTCATATTTTAATTGTAGAAATTTTCCATTTTTGTTTTTCCATCCCATATTTGAGCAAGTGCCAAGTTAATATTCGTAGAATATTTTTTTTTCTTTTTTATACAAAAAAAATAAATAATATTTTTTGTGTATTTTCTTGGGAAATTCGACTGTATTTCTTGGAATTTCGATTATAATTTGTTTGTTGTAATAATTCGTTTTTTTGTAAGAAATCGAACAAAGTAAATATCGATTTTTCAATTAATGCACATCACTAACTTATTTGAAAGTACATAGTTGAATAGCTGTTTACCTTTAGAAATTGCGCACACATGACACAAATATTGTCATAGAAAATATTATTCGGTACATCACAAAAATATCTAGTCATCTGATTCTACAATCAAAGAGTAAAATTTTAATTAAAATCTTTTGCGTTTTTTTTCCAAAATTCAATTTTCTTTATTTGGTTTCAACAATTGAAAGATTGTCTGCTCCTCAACCTCGAAACAAAACATAAAAAATAATAGCAATCTATTTTTGGATTTTTAAGTAAATTTACGTTTTACAACTGAAACAGAAATCTGACGCCGTTACGATGGGAATTATGAAACATTTTACATTTTTAGATAAAGACATTCGATTGTAATTTGTAGTAATGGTAAAATTATCTATGTGATTCCCACGGCTAAAATTTTCAAAATTGACGAATATGATTGATAAACAAATTGTCTAAATTTATATTTTACTGTATATTTATTTGAATGTTTTGTTCGACTTAAAAATAATTTAACGTGTTTACAATCAATAAGATCATAAATAACTGTTTCTCTCATTTTATAGAAAATATATTAGAAATTGTGTTTTGTGTTTAGTAAAAAATAATCGATTATAGACTAAAGTTAAAAAATATATAACAACTTGAAGTGATTTATTTATATTTAAAATAAAAAATAGAATTATGAAACAGAACAAAGAGTCAATATTACGTTTTATATAAAATAATACGCAATAAATTGATTTTGGTATCCATTTTGTATTCAATCAAATTAGAAAAGTAAATAAAAACAGTTATAGCCAGGCATAATTTCGGAGGAAAGGTTTATTTTGCCTTTTAAATAATCCCCGTCCCCTTTGTCGAGTAAACAAAACCCGTAAATGAATTTATATTTTTCATTATTACTCAACCACTCCGAAACAGAATTATGAACCTTCAAACCATTCCAATATTTTTCGTGTAAAGTTCCGACGTAATTGAATTACTTTTTACTTCCAGTCGGCATTACATCCATCATAAACAAAACAGCAGTTTTATCCGTAATGCTTCCCGATGTTTACCCTTAAGGTTATAAGGTCATCAGTTAATTTGCTTTTGTCAACGCTAAAAAGATTGCTCGAAGATCATATTTTAACAACTCTTCGATCATTCGTATTTTACGTAAATAACACTGAAATAAATTAACGCTTCGTCTTCATTAGAAGAAACCTGAATTAAAACTAATGTTTAAATTACTTTGATATGTATTGCATTTAACTGAATGAAATTAATTAAATTGATTAATGAACGAATATATATGTTCTTAAAAATTTTTAAAAACAAAGTGAGAAAAGTATGCAGTTGTGATGGACCTCCTGCCACTTTGATCAGTGAGTCTGAAAAGTTGATCATTATCTTCTCATACTATTTGAAAACTTTTTCATAAGTTTCATCTTAATGATTTCATTATTGCACGCTGTAGTGTGAATAAAGCAGGGCTGCGGAATCAGCAGGAATTTTCTAGTAATTGGAGTCGGAGTATAGGAGTTGAAAAAATAATCAAAAAAATTGTCGACTACGACTCCTTTCTTCTTGAAAATTATATACTGTAAATTTTTGGTTTTATTTTTTTTTATATAAAAACAATTGGAATCGCTTCTTTTAAATTATTGTAACGTTTCTTGGTCAAGTTACTAATATTTGGTTCGATCACTAAATCCGGAAATTAATAAAATGGATTTTCTAAACTTATAATCTATTATACACTTATAATAATCTCTTACAATTTATTTTGACGAAATTCACCTACTTTAACTCACTGCTAAATTTATACTGATCTCTATCCCTAACACGACCTCTTATATAAACTAGCTAGAAGAAATTGACGCTTATGTGTTAGGTCTATTCTTTTTAATTTGTTTATTTACATATTCTCTAACAGACTGCGTTTGTTTTCTTATAGGATAAATAAAACTTCCTATTACGTGTTTACTTTGGTTGTGTTATATTTTCTTTTGTTGATTTAAGTGTTTTTATATTCTTTTAGTGCAACATGTTTCTCTAATCAGCTCTGCGGTATAAAAACCATTAAAGCTGATTTTTTTTAAAGGTTGTTCATTGCGTTAGTGTTCCAGTGTAGTCGTAGTTTACCTCGCGGTCGCCCACTCTCTAAGAAACTGACGTTAATTTTTAAACATTTCGGACTCCAAACCGACTCTGCGTTTGCAACAAAAACATCATCACTTGTCTAATCAATGTTTTGTATATCTTGGGTTTTGTGTTAGTTGAAACATAGCGAGTTTCAAGAAGAGGAATTAAGTAGATGTTTCAATTACCTGCAACGAGTCTACCTTTAATATCTGTAAGTATGCTGTTTTAGTCAAGCTTTAATTCCAAATATTTCAACTCCCTCGATTCCTTTTTCGAAGCTCATCAAATCTTTTTTCTCAGTCCCTCCTGGAAAATTCTTATATTTGGTTTTATCCTAATTTTTTGCAAATAAATTTGACCACCCTTCAAGTGACTTGGTCTCACACATTAAAGCCCCACTTCGGCCAAGGATGACAATATCATCAGTGTCAAAACCATCAGATTAATGACAAAACATTGTTGTGAGTCGGCAGTTTCTTTTAACATCACACATATTCCAAAGGCAGGCTTAAAAGTATAGAGGAAACCTTGTACTTCGTTCTCTATTCGTTTACAACATTGAGTCTTGTCTGCCTGAAATAAACGAAAAGCTGGTACAGAGGTATGTTGAACTCGCGACATTTTTCCAATATAATCTTTATCGATAAAATTATATCGTTGGTACCTCGGTCTTGCCAGAACCCACACTTATATACTCGAAACAGTTAAATTAATCAAAATGATTGAATTTTTCTCGAAAATAAACTTGCAGTTGCAGCAATCCTGTTTTGAACGGGTCACGGGACAGACCATTGTGGTAGTTGATTATCTCGTGTCAACAGGGATGGCAGCAATTTCTTCTAGCCGGGTTTATCCACTGGATTTTATCCGGGTGGCTAATTCATTTTATCCTGGATTTTAGCCGGATTAAATTAATTCATACAATTTTATTATCCAAAAGATGAAAGAAATGTTTGTTTTTCTTATTGTGATTTCTCAGGAAGTGATTATGACAAACAGATGCATTTTATATCTCAAATATACTAAATTGTTATGCAATTAAAAAGAAAGATAATCTAGACCATTCATCGCAAATACGTGGCACGCGTGTCAGACTTGGCACGTTTGAAAAGTTTTCTGGCACGGCAAACATTCTTCTGGCACGGCAAACATTCTGAAATTGTGTCCAAAATTGTCTTTAAATTCGCGTTTTAGGAATCATAATAAAGAAAAGATTTTTTTCAGATATTTTGTAATAAGTTAAATATTACTGTTAGTCCAGTAAAAGACGGTAAAAATAGTAGGGAACCTCTGAATTCTTGGAATCAGTATCGATTTGCCTGAAATGCCTGAATCGATTTGCCTGAAAATTTGAAATTAAGCTCAACACACCCTAAATTTCAAAATCTACCCTAAGTGCTTTTATTTTTAGGTGCAAAAACTACACCTTATTGTCAAAACTTATTAAGCTACAAATTAAATCTTAACAGATCATGAGAACTATAATGACTGTCAATCTCCTGCTTTTCTTGATCTAAAATCGAAGCACTGTTATGACAGATTTTGCCAGAGCATCCACTACAAGTTGCGTTGCAAAAAAGTCCAACTTTTCGACAGCTACATAATGCACCACATTCTTTTTTGCAATTACAGAAAATCATTTTTAAAATGTGTTAATACCTCATAAGAATACATAAGAATTTTTGCATTCTGATGGACTGCAAAGATAATTCTTATGTATTCTTATGAGGTAAACTTTTGTGGACGACGGTTTATTTCTAACACCTTCATATTTTGTTCATAATAACTATCAAATACAACAGTAATATTATTACCGAAATTTCTTCTCAAATAAAAAAGGTATTCTCGGAAAAAAACTGCTGTAAATGTGCCATTTAATTTTATACAAAAGAATATTTCAAAAAAGGTTTATGAACATGAAACGCAATCAAATAAAATTACTGAATATATACTAAATCTTCTAATAATATTACCGCCGTAAGTTTTAAAGTAGCAAGAGATATTGCTAAACATGGCAAAGCATTTTAGTAGCCAAAGTATGCAGTTAAGTGCAAATACCGTAAGAGATTATAAATATTTTATAAAAATACGTGAAAATGTTTCTAAACAGTTAAAATCTGATCTTCATGCGGTTGAAGTCTTTGCATTGGCAGTTGATGAGAGGACAGATATTAACTGCGCTGCCAGACTGGAATTTCGTTGCGTTGTGCTACAGTTGTGAAAATATGGCAAATTTCTAAAACTAGAAACTTTGCAGGAACAAATTTTTGTTTACACATTTTACGTCCGTGAAATTGTCTCTCTCGACGCTAACGCGTCTCGTGAATAAAAGTGTCACCCACGAAAAAGCAACGTTTTCATCTGATGTAGCCAAATGTACTTTTTCATAATTGGATTGGCAGGCGAAAATAGCGATTATTAGAAAAAAAATTGTTTCGACACGCCAATAAAATGCAGTTGCGAACCCTGATCTAGACTCTAGAAAAAGATCTAATTTATTAGAGGATAAAAAACTATATGAATAAATGGTGCTGTGTGCTTTTCGAATATCAAATATGACAAAAAAAATTTTTTTTGTACAAAAACAAATTAACCGGCTTTTTTAATATTATCCGGATAAAACCGGATTTTATTCACCTGGAGAGGTCAAAATGAAAAAAAACGGCTTTTTAACCATCCCTGCGTGTCAATTTAATTTATTTGTAGTAAAAACCATTTGAGCTTTTGTAAATGATATCAGTAAGGACGGTCAATTAGACTTTCGATTATGTGTGAGAAATTCGAATCTATATATTTATTACCGAATTACGATGTAACTCATAAAGCATGCCCACTTATGTGACACCTCCTTGACCGGGTCTGAATTATCTTCAACCTATTTCCGCTCCTAGCTCATAGCTGGGCAAGTTAGATAATTTTGAATAGGCAGCTCTCTGACTCTTTTGCTTTTAAATAACTTATGATATTACGACTTATAAGTTTTTTTTCGTTGATTAGGTTGGGAGTTATGGGATTGGGACAGAATAAAACTACAAATTATTGGTTATATGCATATTAAAACCAAACAACCGTAAAATTAATTAAAATATGGTTACCTTATCAAGGCCGTCAGCCTTTTATATGATATCATTCGTCACAGGGTAACAAATTTTACTGATGTCGCTATAGTTTTTATGAGGTATTAAATTACACCCAATCATTCATTTTTGAAGATACGTCTAAACTTAAGAACTCAAATAAAATTTTAAAAAATTTGTTACTTAAAACATCAACCTTCCACTTAACACCCATCTAAATGGCGTCAAAACAGCTTGATAAAAATCGTGTCTCGTTTTGTAAATCTGAAAAGTAAGTCTATTAGAAAAATTTATGAAAAGATTTTATATGGTGTGCAGGAGAGTAGAACTATTCCCCGGTAGTTTGCACAAAGGTGGCGATTATCATTTTTGTGGACTGGTATCAGCATAGCTGAATTCCAGTCCTGTGGCATAGTTTCAGTCCTACAAATCTTTAAACAAGTTAAAACAATCTTGAAGATAAAGATGCATTATCTTGTTCAATCATTGCGAACGTTATATCTTCATTTTAGGTACTTTATTGCGGTAGAATTCATAGTTTCGGAATGAAATTAAAATATTTTCTATCATATAAAGAAGTCAGAGTTGCAGTCGGAGACGGAGTCAGCGTCAAAGTTGGAGTCAGAGTCGGCTTTGAAAAGTTGGAGTCAGAGTCGCTTAATTTTGGCATCGACTCCGCAGTCCTGGAATATACACTGAAAAAAGGCAAAAAAAATTTTTTTACAGGATGTAAAAAACCGGAAGTCCAGAACTGGTGGAAACCGTACTAAATGCTTATATACCAATTTTTATCCAATTCCATTATCAGGTACAGATGTTATTGAGATTTCAAAAAAACAGTTGCTCGTGGGTCCCCCCCAACCACTTTGTTTAATATCGCACAAAAACTAATCAGCTCTTCGCCATAGATATTTGCATCTTTTTTTTAAAGTGTAATCAAAATTAATTTACGAACGAATGTAGTATGCTCCCAGCAAACATAAAAAACGTAGTGAAAAAATCACCTGTCCACCACACAGGTCGACCACTCAACCCAATGTACCTCAAAAGCTTATCAAATCGTTCTCATATTTATTGAAACCTTTTATGAACGTTTCATAAAAATAGATTTGCAACTGTAGGCTACGGTAGGAATAAACATCTGAAAAAAATTTAAAAAAAAACTTTTTGGGCAAAGGTGACAAACCGGAAGTTGATATGCAGAAATATTGGAAACAGTACCTAAATCTTATATGTCAAGTCTCAATAAGAGTAAAAGCCAAGAATAGATGTTATTGAAGATTTAAACTTACAGGTGTTCGGGAGAGCCCCGCCATTGTGTCGAATTTTGAAATGAAATTAGATTGTCCATTTTCTAGTTAACCTGGATCTTATAACAAAGTTTCATCAAGATCCCATTCACCTAAAGTATATAGTTATTAAGATTTCAAAACATCCACAAAGATGTCGCTCATAAATTGATTATTGATGAGAGGGCCAAGTAGATCAAAATACCAAGCTTAAGATCAAGTTAGACCAACTTTTAAATAAAGCAATTATATGTTAGTCTTACACCTCTGATAACGAACTAAATTACAAAAACACCACTGCACTGATATGCCTGAAAAAGTGAGTTATATGAATATGATCAAAGGTTGACTTAATAACTGGTTATCGGCACCCAAGAAACTATGGGAAAAAAACAAGTGCCAGCAGGTGATTTTATAAGAGCTTTCTCGACGAGGCGGAGGAGAATACAGGGTTCTACCTGCTCTGTGTGCTTGTGTTGTGATAGTAAATAATAATAATAATAACACAAACATATATTCTGAAATCTACACACTCTTCCTAACCTGATAAAAGTTTCATTAAAAGTTGCAAATGGTTCGTGTTGAACAGAAGAATAACCGTGGTTTCACGATGAATCTAATTAGTTTCAACAGAAATACCCAGGGATCCAGTACTTTTAATGGATCTATTCAGTCCTGGTCGACAAGAAAGTAATTGCCGTTTTTTAGTGTAAAATCACGAAAATTTTAATTTAATCAATCTTCATTTTGTCGGAGAATATTTTGCTTTATCGGATAATCGAACGATTCTACTGTTCCAACAAGTGCGTTGTTAAGAAATTAACACTCTTATTCACACATTTCATTGGTATTGTTCACTTTAAGGCGTTTTTATCAGTTAGTTCGCGTTTCTTTAAGTTTACATATAAAAATTAACACATTTACTTGATAATGAAAAAAATCAATTACTTTTGTAATTTTTTATTGCTGTTTACTATAGAGTCGGCGCCAGGTTATAGTTATGTGTATAGGCTTCTTTAAATTAAAAATTATACCACGGTTAAATGTTAATTTGTTCTTTACATTAAAGCAATATTGGTTTACGCGTGTTGAGTGGCCTTGAGTAGTGGTTAAATGCTGGACTCGCTCGGCGAACCCGGGTTCGACTCCCATCTAGGTCAAAGTGTTTTTAAGTAAAAAAATTTCGGTATTTAATTAAGAGTCTTTTTTTTAAAGTTGGACACTTTTGATATTTGATGTCTTCGATTTTCCTCAAATTTTCAGGATATATTAGTAGTACTGTGATAAGAAAAAGTGCAGTTTATCACCTCGTAAATGTGGCGCGTTCGACCTTGAATAGAGGTCAAAGTTTAAGATCACGGGTAAACCGTATAAATTGTATGATCATTTTACTTCATAAAACCATGGGTCACCGATAACATTTTTTTTAATATGGATTCTACTTGATACTTGGTAGATGTTAGCATAAATACGTTGGTGGCTTACTCATGGCTTTGAGGGCCAAGGTCATTCGAAAATGATGTTTTCGTTGCTGTTTTTGCCTTGTTATCGAACAAAATATCTACTAAACCCATGAGTGACCCACGGCAATAACTATTGGATTAATTACACAGCATATGAAAGTACTTAGAAGAATTTAAAACAGCTTTAGGAGCTACACGGTCTCAAAGTTGATAATTTTTCAAAAAAGGTCAAAATTCAAGATCAATAACCCTAGAAGCCGTCAGTCAAAACGTTTGAAACATAGCTGTAATTATACATCATACTGTGTAGTTTAAGGTCCAGGCTTATGCCACGTGGGGGAAGTTTTTGTTTTTTTAATACATGTTTTTTTCAAACGTCCAATATGCGTTTTACAAAATGTATCCTTATGCACATTTTACATATTTCTCAGGCTATTTTTGATTTTATAATGATTATAAATTACATTTTTATTAGGGCCATAATCGATGGAGTGAAAAATTACAAAACCACAATGCTCCTCCTTAAGAACACCTGTTTTTTTATTTATTAGTGATAAAAAGGAACAAGTATAAGATTGGACAGACAATGAAGAAAGGTTTAATTTATTTACGAGTATAGGTCTGGTCTGGTCGAACAATACAATGTGCATTTCACCGCTATACATATGAAAAGTGCTGGCGCCCACCGAAACAATGCCAACCAACACCCTGAACACAAATTAAAAAAATTTCATAAAACAATGAAACCGATAGCTCTAAGACCTGTCTCCTGGGAAATTTACAAAGAAATTAATAGATCTTGGTCAAATTTTCCGATAGGTGGTGTACTTTGTACAACCCACAGACAACTGATTGTAAAACAAATTTCAGAAAAGAAGTTAATCGCAGAACGGCGACCGAATGTACATCAGATGAATCAAATGATACAAGTGCACCTTATGAACCTTCTCCATCAACTTTTGCTGACTCATGAACAAAAGTTAGCAGCAAAAAATGTTTGATGGAGAATGTGGCACCAAGAGTAAGCCCCATCAAGTATTTTAAAATTTTATTTATTTTAAAATTTAAGTATTTTAAAATTTAAAACTTTTTTTTCATACTGACTCCAAAATATATATGTTTTTATGATTATGATTAATTTAATATCGACATTAGAGAAATTTGGTAGTTGATAATATAACACTTTAGAATGGTTAAACATTTCTACTACTTTTAAATTTCTTATTAAATTTTCCTCCGCCGGAAAGGCCACAGGCGGGTTCATTTCAATCGCTTATTAAAGAAAAAATGAAATGAAAGCAAAATAAAACCATCAAATAACATAAATTTAAAAACCTTAATATATTATTTTTTCTTCAAAGAGGAGTATTGTGAGATAGTTATTTTGAAATTATTTACTCAATCGATTATGGCCTTAATAAAAAATTAATTTATAATCATTATAAAATCAAAAATAGCCTGAAAAATGTGTAAAATGTCCATAAGGATACATTTTGTAAAACGCATATTGGACGTTTGAAAAAAAGCATGTATTAAAAAAACAAAAACTTCCCCCACGGGGTTTAAGCCTGGACCTTAAAGTACACAGTATGAAGTATAATTACAGCTATGTTTCAAACTTTTGGACTGATTGCTTCTAGAGTTATTGACCTTGAATTTTGGCCTTTTTGAAAAACTATCAACTTTGAGACCGTGTAGCTCCTAAAGCCAAGAGTAGCCCAAGCTGTTTTAAATTTTTCTAAGTACTTTCATATGTTGTGTAATTAATCCAATAGTGTTTGCTGTGGATCACTCATTGGTTTAGTAGATGTTTAGTCCGATAACAAGACAAAAACAGCAACGAAAACATCATTTTCGAATGACCTTGGCCTTCAAAGCCATGAGTGAGCCACCAAATTATTTATGCTAAGATCTACCTAGTATCAAGTAGAATCCATATTAAAAAAATTGTCATCGGCGACTTATGGTTTTATAAAGTAAAATTATCATATAATTTATACGATTTACCCGTGATCTTAAACTTTGACCTCTATTCAAGGTCAAACGCGCCACATTTAAAATGTGGTAAACTACACTTTTTCTTATCACAGTACTACTAATATATCCTGAAAATTTAAGGGAAATCGAAGGTATCAACTATCACAGCCACAAGTCTACAAAGTGTTCAACTTTAAAAAAATGACTCTTAGGGCCGGTTGTACAATTGCAGTTCAGCCGAGGTTTAATCTGAAATTATGCTAAACCTGATATTTTTTTCAGTTAGCGTTAGACAATTGCGGTTTAGTCGCGAGTATGAGCTTAAGCCAGGGTTCAAGTTGAGCGCCCAATTTTGTTAGTTCAAGTGCGGTTCAAGAAACTAACCTAACTTGTAACCTAACCTAAGTTTCTATCGGGTTCTACTAAGCTTTAGCTAAACTGCTATTGTACAACCGGCCCTAAATCGCTTAAATTAAACCCAACTGTCTTTAACATCGGAACATATACGGCAAAAAAATATTGGTGTATGTACTTAGCAATAATAATAATTTAAAAAATATGTCACTAAAACTTACAAAATTATATTCTTCTGAACATCAAAACTCAGTATATCTTTTTTAAGTAAACCCCAAAGAGTTCAATATCAATCAAAGTAATGTCAAAATATAATTGACTTTTAATAGTAGCACGAAAATAATGTTTACAATCAAATGTCAAAATGTTTGACAAATGGGTGGAGTTTTGCAGTAAATTTTCGATGGATAATAGCACTGAATTTGTAATTTTATTTATATGTCCTGTTTTTGAATTGTGTAACTAAAATAAAACAATACGGATCCGTGGAAGTTTTTAGAACCTAAAATAGTAGAACTCAAATAAAAATAATGTTTGCAATCACAAACGTCAAACGCTTAAGCATATTGAATTTTTTAGAACAATTTCAAAGATTTTTAAAAAAAGGGGAAAAACAAAACAACACAAAATAAAGTGGCTGAAATCAGCTGTTTATAAAGTATTTACTCCAATTAATGTCAAAACATAATTAATCTAAAATAGTAAATTCAAATAAAAATAAAGTTGACAGTCAAAATGTCAAAATTTTCGGCAAATCGGCGGAGTTTTGTTGTAAATTTATAAATGATTACGTAAATTAGCATTTCCAATTTTTCAAACATATTGGCTCGCTAACGGACAATTTGAAACTGGTGTGTTTTTGGTTGTGTGTAAATCAGAGTTGGTTTGTTTTAAACACTTTTGTTTTAAACACTGTTTAAAACAGTGTTTAAAACAAATTGTTTTTTTTGAAAAAAACAATGTTTCAAACAAAAATTGTTTTTTTTAAATATTGCAATGTTGCTTATTTGCTATCCAATAGAACTGTTGTACGTTGTCGTGTTTTAACGTTTTTAATACATTTGACCACCTTTTGGCACCTTAAGCGTCATTAAAATTTTAAAAAAATTTCAAAGCTTTCATATGTTTTTTTGTTAATAAAATTCGTTGTAAGGTGTTGATGAACGCAAATCTTTATGTTTTGTTTTTTTTTTTCAAAGAAGGAATAACTAAACAATAAATTCTATCACATATAAAATATGACATATCCCATGATGATAGGATAGGATACATAAAATAAAAATAAAATAAGAGATAAAAAGAAAATGTCTTTTAAAAATTTGCAAAATTACAAAATTAAAAGGGAGTTGCCAATAATCCGGCTAGTGGTATATTCCTTGATCATGTGACGCACTGTCTTCCTCAATTATTAAAGCCCACACAAAGAGAAATATCAAAGTTCGATTCCTCGAGTAAGCAATAACGTGCCATTACCAAGGAATACTTCTAGATAAAATTTAGGGTTGACTAGGTAGTGATATCTTACTACTATTTCCTGTGGTATGTGATATCTCACGTTCACTCGTTTGTCAATACTAGCCAAACTATTATTAGAAATGTGCTGAAGGATGTGTTATTCGATTCCCGACAGACGTTCAATGGAGGATCAAGTGCAAATTGTTTAATTGTTAAATAAAAAAGTGGTAAATATATGCTATTCCTGTGGATCAAAAGGAACATCTCAATTTTGAAAAGGAAATTAAAGATTGGCTTACGTATTTCATATCAGTGATATATATTAACATTTTTTATCAGATACTTAACAAAGGCTTGATAAAATAGGTTGAGAACTTTATCAAATTTTAAAACCAGTCGCAAATGCTTTGAACAAATGAATCAAATTTAGAAGCAGTAACGACATGATTTAGATTTTATTTTTGGCCATCAATTGTGAGGCAAAAAATAATCAAACACGCATATTCAGCATTTTTGTCTCCGTTACATTACGTTATATTTTAAATTTAAATAAAATTATCTTGCTTTAAAAATTCAAATTCAAAATCTTGTTGTTTTCAATAAATTTTTTGTTAAAGGTACTATATCGTTACAGCGAATATTCTTATATGAATGGTATCAATATAGTAATCTGTGATTTACAATCAGAAACCAAATTTATCTATTTAATCCAATCGTTTACCTGTTTTCCATAATATTTTCAAGTTGAACTATTTAGGTGCATCACGACTCGGAAATACGTAGGTCGCAGAATTCTTATCATAATTCAAATTTCTGAAGTTTACGTTAGCCAATTAATACAACAATGCCATTAGATTGAGGTGTTAACTATTCTTAGTCATCTTGGGACAACTATTTGAGTAGCTACTGAGAATATTCAAGAAATCTTGAGAATCTTAAACGTGATCCTTAAGAATAGCCACAAAATCTCGAGAATCTTTCCGAATATATTGACCATTTTCAAAGAATCTAAGAACATTTGGACGTACAGACCCTCATCAGATGAAAATCTTTAGACGACCCTTATTGATCTGAGAATATTTAAAACACTTATTTTCTTTGGAGTTTTTTCACTCCAATTACATATTTTCATTTAAAACCAAAAAAACGAATCTTTGTAGTATAAAACATATTTAAAACAAAAAAAACACAAAAAAAAACAAAAAAAACACAAAAAAAACTGTTTTAAACAATAAAAAACGCGTTTTAAACAAAAAAAAACAGTTTTTTTTGTTTTTTTTAAAAAAAAAAACAGTGTTTTTAACCAACGCTGGTGTAAATTCATTTGATTCAAAATTGTACAATTATTACGAGTTTCTTTTTAAATCTAGAAAAAACCCTACCACAAAAAAATAATAGTTTTTCCCTTCCTACGACTGTAGTAAAAGAAATAACCAAAAATTGATGTTTTGGATTATATTATAACCAAACATATAATTTTTGATATTTTATGAATTAAAAATTAATTTGTCCATAATGAAAAAAGTTTACCAGCAAGTTTTTATTATATACTTAATTTGAGAAAATTTACATAACTTAAATATTTGTTCGTGTCAAGAAAATATTGCTTGTCCATTATAAAATATTTATATATAATATCACGAGTCGTCAAATAATAGTCGATTACTTTTCATAATCATTATTGCGAATGTCATTTGAGGTCCCGAGTGGCGCTACGCGCACTGAGGGAAATTTTTAACCTCAAATGGCATGAGTGGTAATGTTGAAAAATAATCAACTAATAATTTGATGACGAGTTGTATTTAGCAGATAATTTTTTTTTGCTGTCAGATATTTTATTTTTGATTCATACAAACTATGGTATTCAAACAGTAGGCTTTGTTTTTGCTGTCGGCAATTCTTCTTGTCGTCGATAATTTTGCTTTGTCGTTATGAAAATTCTTTGTTGTCATATTTTTTTCTAACAAAATGAAATATAATTTTATCTTAGTAGGCGCATAAATGCTATAAATTTGTAATTTATGTTTGACAAATAAACATAAACAAGCAATCATTTATGAATGAAAACGGACATTTTTATTATTTGCAATTTTACATAATTTTTTAGAAGCTGAATAATTTGTAGAAAAAACTTTATTTAGAAACTAATAATTATTATCTTTTAAATAAAATTATAATTTAAAAAAAATTATCTCATTAAATACCACTCTTCATTGAAATTTTTGTCTAAAATTTTTCAATTTTACTCATTAAATTATTTTTAAGCAACACTGCTCAATCAAACCACTACTTAAACCACTCGTCCTTCGGACTCGTGGTTTATTGTGCGCTTTGATTCGCAGTGTTGCTAAATAATTTAATTCGTAAAATCAAAAAATTTTCGAAAAAATTTCAATGACTCGTGGTATTACAACCGATAATTTTTTTTTGCTGTCAGATATTTTATTTTTCATTCATACAAACTATGATATTTAAACAGCAGGCTTTGTTTTAACTGTCGGCAATTCTTCTTGTCGTCGATAATTTTGCTTTGTCGTTATGAAAATTCTTTGTTGTCATTTTTTCTTCTAACAAAATGAAAAATAATTTCATCTTCGTAGGCGCATAAATTTGTAATTTATTTTTGACAAATAAACAAACATGCATATATTTATGAATGAAAAGGGACATTTTTATTATTTGCATTTTTACATAATTTTGTATTATTGAATAATTTGTAGAAAAATTTTATTTAGAAACTAATAATTATCTTTTAAACAAAATTATAATTAAAAAAAATTATCTCATTAAATACCACTCTTCATTGAAATTTTTGTCTAAAATTTTTCAATTTTACTCATTAAATTATTTTTAAGCAACACTGGTCAATCAAACCACTACTTAAACAACTCGTCCTTCGGACTCGTGGTTTATTGTGCGCTTTGATTCGCAGTGTTGCTAAATAATTTAATTCGTAAAATCAAAAAATTTTCGAAAAAATTTCAATGACTCGTGGTATTACAACCGACAATTTAACGAACAGAAATAATAACATTATTTCATACAACATAATCCTTTGTTGTCAAACAAAATTAAATATTATTTCATCTTAGTAGGCGCATAAATGTTATAAATTTGTAATTTATTTTTGACAAATAAACATAAACATGCAATCATTTATGAATGAAAATGGACATTTTTATTATTTGCAAATTGCATTTTTTCACAATTTTGTATTATTGAATAATTTGTAGAAAAAAATTTATTTAGAAACTAATAATTATCTTTTAAACAAAATTATAAACAAAAAAAAATTATCTCATTAAGCAAACAAAATTATCTCAATAGCTCCAGTTTTAAATTAATATATTAAGTAGGCCAAAAATAGTCACTATAAGTCGCTGTTCCTTCCCACCAGAGAAAAATAATCGATTTTATTCGTTTTGATTTGTTAAAAAATAGTAAATGAAGCGTTTTTATTGGACCTTATCGAAACTTTATTTAGTGAGTTGAATTGTCACTTTTATAAACTCACTGGAAATAACACAATAAATTAAAATTACTCTCGTAATTTATTTTCATTAATTTTATACAAATCAGCACAACTATTAAGAAAACATTTAACTTTTTTTTCGTTTTAAATTATTTATTTTATAATTTAATCAAAAAGTTTGTGGTTGTAAATAATAACAAATGAAAATGACTTAAAGAGAAATTGAATGTGACATATAAATAAGTGATCACTATTTGCAATGTCTCTCTTCATACAATTTCAAAGTTATGTTCTCTCTATATTTATTTATTCATACTCTAAGGCCGAACCACAGTTAGTTATGATTCATGAATAAAACACATTTTAAAAATTAAAATGTTATTTTTATTCCACTTTTATCGATTCTGCGTTATCGGTTTTTCACGGTACATAGCATTGAAATCAGGTAATTATCCATAATTTCAATTCCTCTTTGATAGTATAAAAGCACAATCCACCACAACGTTTCTTTGGTTATTTCAAACTAATTTTAACGTCCCAAATTGAATTGAACCAAATATGCGAAACTGCACTTTGCAGCACACATTAGTCAAATCTAGCAATAAATTATTTAGATTATTTTAAGAGCTATTGATGAACTTCGCTGACAGAAAAAATCTCTTTTGTGCCATTCGAATGTTTTGTATTACACTGACACAAATTCGGTTGGGATCTGTCAACGAACACACATATGGGTGGTCACAAGTACAAGTGCACCCAATTTGATCTTGTTTATTCTATTTTCAAGTCAAAAAGTTTAATTTATAAATTTAATAGAAACAATCACAAAAACTGACCCTGACAAATTTAAGCCTGAAATAATTTGCAATACTAACAATCAATATTTTAACGTTTTTGAAAGCAGAAAACTACTTAGGTAATTGAACCATTCGCACCAATAGTTTTTATTTATAATTGTTTGTTATATTTGTTTGAAATCATTTTTGCTTTTATAAATTATCTTTAAGAAACATGAATTAACCTCTAAATCATATACGACATTGAAGGTGTATTGAACATGAATTTCATATTCTGAGTCTTTCGACTAGGTCAAAACAATAATTAAAAGTAAAAATTATCTGTAAAACCAGTCACTGATATGAAAAAAAACACGACAACCAGTATTTAAATAGTCAAGAAATCTAAATTATGACATCAATAATTCATTAAGAATCATAACACTAACAATCTCTTATTTTAATAACCATATTGTTGATAAACATTTGGATTGAAATATAGTATCGCGCATTAAACTTTAAAACAGGTATTCTGATATTTAAGAAAATAAATCACAGAAATTTAACTTGAACCTTTAAATTTAATTAGTGTATTAAGTTGTTAAAACTAATACATTTTCGACAACACATCGAACACGGATGTCCGCTGTTTCTTTAGTAGATCCAAAGTCATACCGAATTAAACTGCGTTTTAAAATCACAGTTTGACGTTTTTCGCGTTTTGACGATGTAGGTAGGTAAACGTTTGTCGGAAATTGAAACACTCTTGTGGGAGAGGTTGGTATTTAAATGTATATCCAAGGCTGTGGGTTTAGTAATGTTATACGGGGTAAAGGATAACTGAATTTTGAGAAGGATGTCTCCTTATAAAAAATCGTTTATAGGTTCACTGAGATGTAGTAAGTATGCAGACGTTAAGGAGCGTCGTTATTAAGCTAGATAGTCAACCTTAATAAAAACTCTATCAGGTGCCCGTACATAGTTTGTTCTCAGGACTTCGAGTATTAGCTGCCACGCGTCCCTATTTCTGATAAACATTTTCCTCCTATTTCAATATCTTATTCAACTAGACCGAATCATTGTGTTTGTTAAACAGGGTTAGGTTATGTCTTGTTATCTCTCTATGCACAGATGGACATCTTTTTCGCCGAAACTCGTACGAACCAAATCTTATAAAACACGAAAACCCACTGGTGGTCACTCCTAAGCAGACCAAGATTTCGGACAGAAGTCAACGACAGAAGATTCGGCTTCAGAAGGCATTTTTAGGGTTAGTCGTTGGAATAATGAAAATACACCGGCTTCCAATTGAAAGATTTACAGAGCGCAAAAAAAACAGTTGAGGACCAGCGACAGGTAGTCGCTACAATTATTAAGCAGGTGCAAGTCTAATATAATGTGGAGTTGAACCTCTGTCAACGGAGCCTCTTATTGCATTGAGATCGTGTTGAAGTTCCTATTAAGAAGTTTCGATAGCGAGCATAGATGTGACGCAGAAAGTAGTACACTTGACACTGTAATCAGAGCGATTTTGATCGTACAGTCAACGTGTAATCGTTAGAAATATTGCTTTGTTCAGAAATATTATCTAACGTAGTTTTCACCTCATTGCGATATCAGTGGGTCGGTAGTCGCAATCAGCACTCTTAAACTTTTCAGTGAAGGTTGAAGGCTAGTGGGCTTAAAAGTAGGATGGGGAACGATTTTCTCAAAACTTTTATCCATTAACCTCTTCTTTTGTCTTTCATACTTCAACTACTCCAAGTTAAAATGGTTACCTATATGGATAGCCAAACTGCATTCAAATCACTTGTTACGACATCAAAAGTAATGAAAGCTATGGCGCACCTCTGATTAATTCGACTCGATCAGCAGCGCTCATACAAATTAACATTATTGGGGAGAATATCGGGTCGTTGGAACGAGTCATCACTGGATCCTTAAGAGAACAGTCAAAAAAACTTGGCGTGATCGTCAATGACTTTTTCTGTGTCGAACATCAAAGAGTGGCTGTTCATCATGAAACGGACCCCCTCGGGTGGCATTAGTACACGCACAGTAATCGTGAGTAAAAATAGGAAAAAAACCCTTGCTCAGCAGACTAGAGGTTAGATGTCAATCTAAATACAATTATAAATACAATTATACAACTATAAATATGTACTATACCTTCTTTAAATCTTCAAAACTAGTCTGGAATTTGAACATATTCCGGAATTCTAAAGAACGGAAAAACTGATGTTGATTGTCAACATTTGATTGTGTTAGGATGTGATCCAACCGATGGTTCATAGATTCATTAGTTTGCCGTACTTTATGCTACAAATAAATTAAATAATAAATATAATCTAAACTTGCGACCGAAGTGAGCAATTTGTGTCAAACTATTACTTCATTGGAATCACTAATCGATATTCCATTTGAAAGGAGGTTCAACGTTTTCTCTCGTTTGCCGGAATTAAGGAATTTTTTTAGACTTACATACAATATGTAATATTAGACTTCCAATATGTGTCACAACAACAAATAAAAAACATTTTAATATCTAGGTTCCACAACAACATGCGTTCTAAGGTGTCGATAGATACTACGAATACCGTTACCACAAATTTTCCTTCGTCAGGTCGGTTGGGTTTTCTGGACAACTTAATATGTGGTTTGCATCGTGTGGCGTGCCCTCACATGCGAAACAATTGTCAACAATTTCCTGATTAATTCTACTCATTTAGTTGTTTAAAATCAGTGATAAAACGGATCTGAACTGCGCTAAAATGGATCTCGTGCTCCGTCGTAGTTTGTTTTTTTCAATAGCGATTTGTGGTTGTTGGCTATTGAGAATTTGATCTGGAGCGTAGTTTCTAATTGTGTCTTTAACAACGTTGGTATGAATAACTTTTCTAGCCCGTTTTATACGTAAGCTCGTCGATGTTACCAGTGACTTGGTATGTGACGCAGTGTCGCCCTCAATGATTAAATAAAACCCAGACAGTTATATAAATGTACGTTTCTTAGAACAAAGAATAGCGTGCCATCAGCAAGGAGTATTCCATAACTAAGATTGAAGATGTTACCGTTGGGCAGGGTTGCATAAAAATCTGATTTTTTTTAAAAAATCAAAAAAATCAGATTTATTTGATTTAAACCTATTATTTTGATTTAAATCGGATTTTTTTGATTTTTATATTATTTTAAATTTTAAAATTTTTGACGAAGTGATCCTATTACTTATATCTTTTAAATATCAAATCTAGTAACCATTTTGAAATGCCAATCCAAGCGTTAGGTTTTCCATTGATATCAAAAAGCATTTTTTTTCAGGTTTAACATTTTAAAATATCTTCAGAATTTTATTGAAGCTTCCCAAGCTACATTCACGGTTTTATACAAATTATTAGATTTGGTGAAATTAATTTGAGGGGCAAGGTCCGATAGAAATAAAGAAAGAGTTTCTACACAGATAAATTTATTTCTGTGGTTTCTAGTTCCTCTATTTTTACACTGAAATACTGATTGTTTTTCTAGCGATGTGTGTAACGTTAAGTTTCGAGAAACTTACAAAACTGAAGGGTAAGAAAGGAAAGAAAGTATCTTTGTTCGAAACGCAGTTTTTACAGGAACGTTTCCTTCCCTTAAATAGATAACTCTGAGCCAATTTAAGGTAGTAAGAAAGTATCTCCAGGAACGTTTTCCTTCCTCAGAAAGTTCCTCAGATATGCGTCTTATGATAGCATTTAGATTAGATTTAGATTTTATAATGCATTTCGTATTGGTAGTAAAATTGTTCGATTTAATCACAGAACATCACACTTATTCAAAAATTAAGACTGAAAGTCTGTGGACTTTTTTTCAACATTTCGTGCAATCAGCATTTATGTCATTTTTATTTCCACTTTTTTGTATTTGTTTAAAAATTTCTTCAATTTATTTAAATCAATGATTTTTTAAAAAGATCAAGTTGATTTAAATCACTATTTTAAATCAAATGATTTAAATCAATGCAACCCTGCCGTTGGGTGAATAGAGTTCATCCGCCAGCAAAGAGTTGATTTCGCCTTGACTCGTAACATCTCACTACTATTGCAAGCGGTTTGCGTTGTCTCACGTTAACAAATATGTCAATATCAGAAACTAGAGTATGCGGGGTTGTCACACCCGTACAATTTTTTTTTTTAAAAAAATGATAAATCACCAAAAGTTGATACCTTATTCATTAGTTTATGATAAGGAGGTAAAAGTAGGTAAAAAGCAAAACAAACATAGAAGTTCGAAATAATTGAATTAAAATAGTCCAAACTGTTGAAGAACTCTAAACTTATCATCAAAGATCCCTTTGGAGAATATCATATTTTAATTTAATATTATGTTTTTTTCATTCTTTGTAAAACTGTTCATGGTTAAACAACTATAAATAAATTCATTGTATTGACCCGATTCTTTCTCTGGACTGGATAACTCAATAGGCCCAGAGTTCGGTATGGAAGGACATAACAGTTGTATGACTCAGTTCGGCGGCGGCGATTATTCAGCATGGATCTTTCGATTAATGGCTCTTTTAAGAGAGAACGGTTAACTCAAAAACGTTGAAGGTTTTTGTGAAAAAACTCCACCGACTAGCGATTGCGCTACCAAAGATGCGAAGGCGATAAATTTCATTATTAAAGCATTGGCAGATTCGCATGTGGACTATGTCAGGGACAATTTGTTGTCAGCCAAAACGATTTTAATGATATGATTGATGGCTGGTTTAAATAGCGTGTTCTAAAAAAAATATATTGGGACGAAAATTTATTTAAAGAATAAGTTAATGACCATGCAAAGCAAGGAAAAACCCCGCTGGCCACCTATTTCAAGGAGTTTGAAACGGGTTTAAGAGCATACAAGGCTGCTGGTGGCAATGTCGATGAAACAGAAGTCATTGTGAATTTGCTGATGGCAATGCCGCCTTCGTATATGCATGTGGTGACAGCTCTGGAGATAATGCCTGAGGATGTGCTGACGTTGGAACGTGCAAAGAGTGCTTTGTTGGAGGCTGAAGTAAAGAGGGTTTGTAAAATGATGAGTTCCGGTCAAGAGGCAAGTGCTGTTGCTCTCAACTCTTAAAAAACGAAGAGCAGGCGATTCATTAAGTGCTTTAAGGGGTTTGCAAAAGGACATAAAGCTAATGTGTGTCCTAAAAAAGAAGGAAAAGCATCTAATGCTGCGGATGATTGTAGCGGAAAATCGTTTGCTATGATGGCTTCGACTAGTAAGGAGTGTGGAAACAAATTGAGCTGCCTCATCGACTCCGGCTGCACTGACCATATGATGAATGATGTTAGTCTTATGCCAAATGAGGTTGATGCAAATACTTACAAAATTGGACATACTAAAAAGGGAGAACATATGGATGCTGTACGGGTTGTGGCGATATCGACTTTGGTTGATGGAAAGGAAGTTGAAGGCACACTCAATAATATTTTGGTGGCACCGAAATCAAGACACAGTTTAATATCAGTAAGTCAAATTGATCGACGTGGTGGTAAAATTGTATTCGAAAATGGTTCTGTTAACATCTACGTGAATGGCAAAGTTATTGGTCTAGGTGAAATGAAAGGAAGCTATTACTGGATAGACTTCACAAATGTCAAGAAAAGTTTTGCTAATTTGTCATCTAACAATTTAATGAAGAACCATTTGTGGCATCGTCGTCTCGGACACCTGAGTATGAAAAACGTCTGCAAACTCACCGGCATGTCATAATGCAATGGATGTGATTTCGTAATAAACAAGAATGAGTTTCAAGAATTCCAGAGTTCGAGCTTCAACACCGCTTGAATTAATCCATTCCGATGTTTGTGGACCGTCGAATGTTATTGCTCATGATGGATCCTGGTACTTCGCTTCGTTCATAGATGACTTTACTCATATGGTGGCGACTTATCGTCTGAAAAGCAAATCTCAAGTTTTTTCTGTTTCCGTCTATACAAGGCTATGGCAGAGGCGCACCATTCTGTGAATATAGCAAAACTTCGGTGCGATAACGGTGGAGAGTACAAGTCCAAGGATTTAAAGGTTTTTGTGAAGAAAAAGGCATTGTTTTGGAGTATAAAATCACCTTTACTCCTGAGTTGAATGGCGTTTCAGAACGTATGAATAGAACTCTTCTTGACAAGGCGAAGACAATGTTGACGGAATCTAAATTGTCTAAAGGTTTTTGGAATGAAGCAATTTTGACAGCTTCTTATTTGACAAATCGTAGCCCAACTTCATCAGTTGAAGGTATGACCCCTTACGAAAAGTGATATGGTTCTAAGTCCAATCTTGAAAAGCTTCGTATCTTTGGATGTAGAGCTTTTGTCCACATTCCGAAATGCCAGAGGAAGAAGTTCGATGAAAATTCTTACGAGTGTTCGAGTGTTAACCGATTCTTTCTCTGAACAGGATAACTCAATAGTGGGGAGCAAACCCTGCTTGGTATGTAACGCAGTGTCGCCCTCAATGATTAAAACCCAGACATAGTTATATAAAGGTACGTTTCTTAGAACCAAGAATAGTGTGCCATTAGCAAGGAATATTCCATAACTAAGATTGAAGATGTTACCGTTGGGTGAATAGAGTTCAGCCGCCAGCAAAGGGTTGATTTCGCCTTGGCTCGTAGCATTTCACTAATATTGCCGTGGTTTGTGTTGTGTCACGTTAACTAATATGTCAATATCAGAAACTGAGTACGCGGGGTTGTCACACCCGTACAAAAAAAAATTTAAAAAAATGATAAATCACCAAAAGTTGATAACTTCGTACATGATAAGGAGGTAAAGGTAGTCAAAAAGCAATACAAACATAGAACTTCAAAATAATTAAATTAAAATATTCAAAATTTCGTTTATACGTAGCCTAGATTGTCAGTACTAATTATTGTCTCACCTCTATCTAGTACTTAGTTATTCTCATCAGCCCAGCTCTGAATGATATTGTATGAGAACTACATATGGTTTTTACGTTGAAGAACTACCATTACATAATAAGGTTTTGTTTTGGTTTTCTTTCCAACACATGACCTTGTACGAATCAAGTTACAAGCTACACACCATCTTTTATTGATACCTTTAGGGACAAGTCTAACATGTGAAGATAGCAGATTATATGCCTTACCTATCCGTGTGTATTTCCGCCGGATTTACTCAACTTAACGTATTGCAATTGCCAAACCAATCGCAAAGAACAATTTAGCTTACTGCCCGATTTTTTCATTAGTCAATAATTTTCTGTTCTTATGGGTCTATCTATAGTCTATACCAAGATATGCTTGACAGCTCCTTTTTTCTCACTCTTTCATTTGTGTGACGTCACTGTGTGATATTTGCAAGTAGAACTCTAAACCATTTTACTTTTAAACTAACAATAGCAACTTTCAATATGAGAATATTAATGTAATTTTCATATTTCTCATATTGAAAGTAAAATGGCATAGAATTTAGATGCTACATAACCGAAAAAAAAACTAAAATATCGTCACAATCAATAATGAAAAATATATGTATAGATATTTCAAACTTTTCACTTCTTCAAATCTTACCCAAAAACCTTGCAAAATGATTGTCTTACATATCATACAGATAACATATACACTCATGCATCTAACATCTGTTATTTTTTTTCTAAATTCAAGTATAAAAAAAGAAAACAAAAGAATAAAGAACAACTACGCATGCTCATAACTGCCACACTCCATTCTATTCACACATACATAAATAACCATATGTTTAATCAAAATAAATTATAAGTAAAAATATTATGATGTAATTAATTAAAGTTTTTATATATAAACTAAACGGAAAATTCCATTTACCTTTTGAGAAAAAAAATTACTAAAAAACTAAAGTTTATCTAGATATAAAATAAATTAATTTTCTTTTATTCACTTCTTTGTACAGACTCACGGTCAAATTTTCTTTTTTAATTTTGATTATTAATTCACTTCACAATAATATATTTTGAATTTTTTGAATTTATACAATTTTTATTATTAAACTTTTTATAATTGATAACTTTTTTTTCACCCATAAAATTCACATGAGGGCACGATACTTTAAAAGAAATGCGTTTTTACTATTATATTTTGTTTTAATGATATTTTTATATACTAAAGATTAATATTTACGAATTATTATTGAAATTAAAATTTTATTCCAAATATATATTTAATTTTTTTTATTTAATAATGGCCGATGAGAAAAATAATGATAAAAAATATATATATATATATATATATATATATAATCGAAATAGAAGAAAAAGAGAAATATATAATTTTTATTTTATTTCTCTTTTTTTATCAGAGATGACATATATATATATATTTTTTATTATGTATTTTGTAATTCTAAATTACCATTTAATATTAATTACAATAAAAAATCTGTTTTGTTTTTTTCTTCACTATCACAATGAGTATATATAATAAATTAAATTAATTTCTTTGATTGATTTTTTTAATTAATTTTTACTACATATGTTATTATAACCTCTAGTATCTAACAGAATCTATAGCAAACTGAGATTAGAGAATGAAAATTACAAGAATATTTGAAAAAAGAGAGTAAAATTTAATCGTTTTTGTGCTTCGGTATGATCTCGCATTGATGTCGTAATGAAATTTACAAAAGAACAATGTTGTCTTTTTGATAGACAATGACAAGTTATAAAATTTATTTTATTAATTAATATAATCATAATTATTGAGTATCTATATGTTGACATGATGAATGTCATATCTCAATTTGATAGAATGTCATTTTGACATTTTTTTACACGTTCACGAAATTATTGTAACGTCAAGAGTTTTTAGAGTAATTCAGGATGGGGAAGGGTTTACATGAAAGTTTTAAACAAAATTTAAAGTCCATACAGAATGCGGTAGGCTACGTTTCTTATTTGCTTTGTACATCCGTTTTAGTCTACATCAAAGCCTCCGATATCATAGCCATACCAATTCACGCCATTTGCAATAAACAATGAACATTACCTTTTTTTTTTAAAATAAAAAGTGTTGTGTAATAGGGTTTAGAATATGTGTCACAACAACACATAAATACCTTTTAAGACTTAGGTCTAGACCTAGGTCCCACAACAACTGGCGTTCTAAGGTGTTGATGAACGCTTCTTTTAAACCTCTGCGAGTTGAAGCCACCTGAGACTAAGGGTTTCGGCAAACTATTCCATTTGTATGCAGTACGGACAAAGAAGTCTTTCTGCGATCTGCCAGTATTTCAACGCGGGATCACGACCGTTTTACTGGTTGCGGTAGCCGATTGCCGAGTGGAACGGGGGTAAGAATAACTTGGAGGTATGATGTCGCTGATTTCATCTGAGCACTGTTGATGACGATATAGTGAATTTGTTTACTTAGTGCACTATAATTAGGGTAGCACAGTTGAATAATTTGTGGTCACCAGTTGCATTGACTTCAGATGTTGTTGTTGTATATTATCATCCTATTGCCATTGCTGTATGTCGTAAGATGTATATCCGCATGAACTCTGTTTAATACCTTTTATTTGTACTTTATAGTCTCTGTGCCTTCACCTACATAATTTTGTGATTACCACATATTTTATACTTCGTGATGCGCCTGTCCTTGACGAGCTTGAAAACATTTGTTCTCTGATTTTTCTCAAATCAGCCGCTTTTGCGTTCGGCAAGCTCCGAAAAATGCCGATTGCCCGCGATCTTGTAAATTTGCTACCACAAAAATTATTTTTTTTGACTGTGGGGGTTGGAAATTTGTTTTAGGTAAGCATGTAAAGAATTAATGGCACTGTAGAAACTCTTGTCAGAAACAGACATAGACGTAAGTTTTGAGGCTTTCGCTCTGTCAATTTCAGACTTTTCGTTTGAGTTAATCTGGTTAGATATTTTGTTGGATCGATTAGTGGGAGTTTTGTTATTTTATTTTTTTTTTTAATAAAAGGTGTTGTGTAATAGGAATTACAAAATGTGTCACAGCAACACATATATACCTTTTAAGACCCAGGTCCCACAACATCATGCGTCTTGAGGTATAGGTGGACGCTTTTTTTAAATCTTTGTGGATTGAAGGCACTCGAGACTAATGATTCGGGCAAAGCATTCCATTTGTACGATGTACGTACAAAGAAATCCCTTATTAAATGAAATCCAAATATTAAATGATCTTCATTTGTTTCTTAGTGCCGTTTTGGCAGCTTTCGAATACAAGTATTTTTGTTTGGGTTTTAAAATGGAGAAAGGATGGTTTCTGTAAAGTTTTGAGCAGAAACATTTACATTGTCAGTGTAAAAACAATGACGGTCGAAAAGGAAACCATGGAAAAGATTATGAAGGTCACTCTTATCCGTTTTTGAGTAGTGAAATATTTTACGGGGTTTGGGAGCTGTAGTTTTAAGTAAATCAGTTTTGATGACTGATAAAATTAAATAATGATCAGAATTTCTAATACTACCCTTAGCGACATCGACACTCGTAATATCTGGCATTGTGGTAAGATAGAGAACTAAAAGAAAACTATTATCACCGCCATTACGGGGAGTGAAAATCGGGTTTTTAATAATTTGGAATAAGCCCCGAGACGCGGCAAAAATTTCTGCCAGTTTTCCACTATTATCAACATCGTCGGTCGATTTGGAAGCATGATTTGTTGTGGACGTTGAAGTCACCGGTAACGATAACTTCACAATTAGGGGACTTTGCTCTAATTTCGTCCACAACTTTTGTCAGTAAATTAAAAAAGTTTGGGTTACGTTTGTTAAGGGACCGGTATAAAGCTATTGTAAAAAAAGTAATTTCTGGAATACAAATCTTTAAAAAAATTGGATTTATGTTTTTGATTAAATTTTTTTGAATTTTTTTATATGGAGTTTTAGTTTTCCAGATGGCGTTATGGGTGTTATGGTGATTTTTTTTGAATTTTTTTTACATTGAGTTTTGTTTTCAAAATGGCGCTACAATGGCGCTTTTTTTCTGCTAAAAAATGAGTTAGGCTTCTATATCGAGTGTTTTGTCTACATTCACATAATTGTTTTTCTCGTTGTTTTTTTCATTTTTGGTTGTTGTTGTTGTTTTTTCCATACAAAAACACATAGAAAGTATCGCCTCTTTATTTCAATCTCACAACTAAAGTTCACCAAAAAAACAACGATATAAACAACCAATTTATCTCGATCATAGTAATTTTGGTTGTTTTTTATAGTTGTTTTTCTTTAAAGTCGATAAGTTGATATCGACATGTATACTTGTTTATCAATTAAATTATTGTCAATATTTAGAAATGTTGTAACGATTAATTAAATTGATATTTTATTTATCTTTAAATTGCAATTTCATTCAAATTAAGAATACGAGTGATATTTTATAAGTAGACTATTTACAAATCGAGGAAAATTTAAAGGCCTCTAACAAAAATATGAATAAAGTTTACTAGCTATGATAATCTTATTTATTAAATTATTTACAAGTTAAATAAATAACAAGTAATAAAAAGTGTTGGCTTCTCTCTCCAAAGTAGTAAATATTTTGACAGATTTAGCAGGGGGAAAAAAAATTAAACGGTATCTTCATATTTTTGTTGTTGTAGAACGATATTAAAAAAAACAACGAAAATAACAATCATGTGAATGTAGAAAAACGCAATATGCTCCGTTCGGAATATCCCAAAAATTTTATAAATATGGTATTTTATATTTTATGAAAATTTGTTGCAATCTGTTTATTTATAAAAGATATAATGTGGTTGAGACAATTAGGGTTACCAAGTTACCAACTCGTATTTTTGCTCCGAAGAAATCGGGTTTGAAGGTGCATTTTCGGAGCTCCAGAGCTAAGACTATTTCTCCGGGTTTTTAAGAATATTAGTTTATATATTAGTAAATATTAGTAAATATTTAATAACATGGCATAATCGAATTATAAAACGTACCTTTCAAAAATGTTTTTACAATCTTTTTAAAAGTGCTGTTTCCATATAAGGCACCGACTGTTCTTTTTTATAGTTCGGGTTTATATAAATTATAAACCTCTAATGGTTAAGTTATAAACTTTGGTAGCTAGAGTTGATTGTAGTAGTACAGAAGATGAATTACAGTTGAGTTGCGTTGTCCAAAGATTATAGTTGATGATGATGAACAGGCACCAGTTCCAATTGTTTCTTTAAAATCTTGATCGACCGGCAATAGACCATAAATTAGATAAGTAGACTTCCAATGAATTGTGTAATAATGTCAATAGGTAATTGTAAAAATTCTCTTTCTGCTGATATACGTAGATATCTTCGATGTCGTGTTACATCAATATCAAGTGAATATCAATTAAGTAAATAACAAGTTTACTTGAAACCACAAAAATCGGAGAGTCTTCAATAATATTTAAAGCTTTAAATTAATCGAACTTTTTTATTTTGATGGTAATTATCATAATTGATGCAACTTAATTTTACATATGAACAATGTTTTTGCAATAACTATTATAAAAAGCAACAACTTAATTTAACATAACTGAGCTTAGTTTAACTTCTTAAATTCCTTTAGTAATGCATATTTAATCTACATACATTTAACATTTTAGTTATTATTTTCATATTAAAGGAATGGCTTGATAATGCAATAATAAAAATAATAATAATACAGTTGGTAACAAGAAGAAAAACAATGAATATCTTCATGAAAAATAATGACAATAAGGCGCGCTATACACCTGAGCTAAACTATGCGAAATATGCGAACTATGTTTTTAAAAAATAATGAATATAACGTAATTATAGAAAAAAACATTACGGAAACAAAACATTTAAAAAAGAAAAAAAAAAACTGAAACATTACATTTTTTTAAAAAGTTTTATTCGCATTAAAACATTACTTTTTTAAAAACATAGTTCGCATATTTCGCATAGTTTAGCTCAGGTGTATAGCCCGCCTAATATTTAAAAGTTTTATTTCAATCATCGTTTTTCTAGGCAACTTTTCTCTTTGATTTTCAAAAGCACGAGTTATTATACTTATTATTTCAAATATATGGGAAGTTATTGCCACAAAACCTCTATTGCTTGATGTACGTGTTAACCATCGATTCCTCCAGTATACGGGATGTGAAATAAAGGGTTATTATAGCTAGAAGTTCTCAAGCCTCCTAGGCATGTTAACCGGAATGCGAAGATTGTCTTAAGGCTCTTGAAGATCTACGTAATGGAGGCATTAACTTAAGTAATTAATTTCTTTAGAACATTTACCGTAGTAGTATCTATATTAGTGTAAGAGCTCCAACTACTCTTGTATGATGCAGCGAATCCATGCCTGATGTTATCATAGGATCACCAATCGGGTTTCACGCTTATGAACTCTGTTGACAAAATTTAAAGAGGTTTCTTGTACTTCAGCCCATAAATGAGAGGTCGAATTCACGGATCGGTCGAATAAATGCTTCAAACACCGTAGTAATTATTTCGGTTTTGAAGAAACCAAAGTATTGAATTCATGAGCCAAAAGTGAAATTCTTACCCCCACTTTTTTGGCATTTCTCGACGTTTTAGGACCTACTGATTCTAAAAAAGCAAAACACATGTATGTATGTCTGCCGGCCGTCCGTCCGTCATTACCTACGAAATCTAGAAAGCCGCTGGAGGGATTTCAAAAAGTTTTTCCGAAAAAAGGTATGCGCAGGTCCGAAAGAACGATGTGTTTGATAACTGTACCGGAAGTGTGTCAAAAAAATCATTAAGTGTGTCAAAAATAGCAGATTTACATATTTTTTGCTTAAAAAACGTTTATTTTCAGTGATAATGAGGAGTAAATTTGAATCTGGTGAAATCTGGATGATTGACATTCATATGTAAGACCAGGACCTTGATTATTGTTTTAGAAGTATGTAAAAAAAAATCGTTAAGTATGTCAAAAAATTGATTTTCATATATATTGTTTCCCCATTTTTTTGAGAAACATATTATGGGAAACATCTCTTCGGTTTTCGAATAGAAATATATATAAAACATAAAAGTAGATGGATATGGTGGATATGGAAATTTTTGAATTTGTTATAGTTTTTGAAAAATTTTTGGAATTTTGAAAAAAGTTTGTATTTTCGATTTTGTAATAATTTTTAGAATTTTGGAAAAAGTTTTAATTTTTGATTTTGTTATAATTTTTGCAATATTTTTAGAATTTTGAAATAAAAAATAGATTTTTTGAATTTGTGAATTTTATATTATATATTTTTAGAATTTTGAAAAAACTTTCAAGTTTTGATTTTGTAAGAATTTTTGGAATATTTTTAGAATTTTGAAAAATTTTGAATTTTTGATTTTATTATAATTTTTTGGAATTTTGAAAAATGTTTCAATTTATGATATTGTTATAATTTTTGCATTATTTTTAGAATTTTGGAACAAGTTTGAATTTCTGAATTTTTAAAAATTTTCGGAATATTATTAGAATTTAGAAAAAGTTTAAATATTTGATTTTATTCTAATATTTGGAATATTTTTGGAATTTTGAAAAAAGTTTCAAGTGTTGATTTTGTTATAATTTTTGCAATATTTTTGAATTTTTGAAAAAAGTTTTAATCTTTGATTTTGTAATAATTTTTGAAATATTTTTAGAATTTTGAAAAAAGTTTGATTTTATTTAATTTTTACAATGTTTTTGGAATTTTGAAAGAAATATGAATTTGTGATTTTGTAATATTTTCTCGAAACACTAAATGGAGAGGTTTTTGAGTAGTTTGCTGATTAGTAGTTTGTATCATCTTTTCACTAAATTATGTTAATAACATGATCTGTTATAATTTTCCGGCGACGAATTGATGTTTCGTGTTAGTTTTGTAATAAATTTCTAAACAGAGATAAAATACTTGTACTTTTACAAAGAGTTTTATGTTTGATATACATCGCTGCCGATTACTAAAAACAATGTCCTCATAAAAGGTTTGAAACTCCTTGTCTGAGCACTTTCATCTTTGATTTGCAGTTCCGGAACTCAACGTATGTTTGTCGGCCTCTTAGGTAGCTGCCCAACCAGCGCTTCATTAAACCTGGCAGATTGGTATTGAATATATCATTTAAAAGTGCAGCGTGTGACACGGTATTGAATGCTTTTGATAGGTCGAGTGCAACTAATATTGTTTATATTGTTTGGTTCAGATCATCCTTGATTTGATTTTGGATCTTGTGAAGAGCGGTGATTGTACCATGTGCTGTCCTAAAACCATGTTGGTACGGCGCCAAATTGCAAGATCTGGTTAACCGAGTTAACAGAAGTGCTTCAATCAGATGAAAGGATATAAATCGATTTGTATGATTTTCCCTTTTCTTTATGTTTTCCAGGTTTCAATATGGGGCTTTTTCTTGCTGTTTTCCAGATATTTGGTATCTGTAGAGTGTTTAGCGATGTATTGAGTGTGCTAGTGAGATCCTTTGGGTCCAATGTGTTTTAGCATGATGACTGAGATGTCGTCGGGTCCAATAACTTTGGATGGCTTAGCTTTCTTTAGCATATACCACTCTCAACTTCTTCTTCGGCAAATGTGATATCCTCTAAATGTTCAGTATTGAGTTTGAAAAGGTATCTCAATACTGACCTTGTTTCCTTTTCATATTTACTTGGGTTTTCTGTAAAATGTGTGTTAGATTTTGTTGCGCATTTCCTATGATTTTCGGTTGGGTTATCATCAAAGGAGATTATTGCAGTTATTTCCCGGTTGTCGGGGATAAGTTAAGCCTTTTATGACCTTCCAGAGACTTTTGCTTGGGCCAAAACTTGAGTTACTCACTAGCTCTCTCTATTTATTACGCTTATGTTCCATAACTAACTTATTAATTTGACTATTTAGGTCTTTAGTTCTAGTGTCAGCTGGATCTGATTTGCGACTTTCATCTCTTAGAGTGGAAAGAACACAAGCTTCCTGTGTTAAGTTAGGTTTCATCTTTTGTATTCTGCAGGCTGGAATGAAGCAAGGTTTAGCTTTATTAAAAATTTCTCTGAATATGTTTTCCCCAGAAAGGGTGTCCTTGGAGAAAGGGAGAAATACAAAATAAGTCACCTCGCTAGCATACTTATTAGAATAAGTTACGTTCCACAAATAAATCGTTGTTTTGGAAATCACATAAAGTTCCCTTTCCGGTTTCTGTAATTTTAGTTAAACTTTGACTTTTGTAAAACAAAAACCATTCCTCTCTTAAAAAAATGAAAAAAATTTAATTTTATCATAGTATTATTATTTTTTGGAAGTTTTAGTTCTGTCATTCTGTTCTTCAAAACAAATGCATTTCGGTTTGTTTTTTTTTTTTCGATGCATACTTGATGATTTTTCTAAAATTGTGAATTGTTAAATTTTTGAAACATCAAAATTTAATCCTGCTTTTGCAGTAGAATTAAAGTGGAGGTGAAATTTTCTACAATACAAAAGTTAAAAAAGTACATTATTATGGAACCCGTAAATAGTCTTAATCTTCATCCAAGGATTCAACCATTTTTCTACGATGACAATTATTAGTTAGACTAGATGGCTGTTTTTTTTAAATGAAAAGGAATGAAAGATAGTGTTGGGATTGTGGTGATAGATAAAAATCGTTGATAAAGATCTGTGAAACGTCTTGGATATATCAAGGGAAATGATATGAGACTCACCAAAGTCATGAATTGCTTTACCCTATTTCTCCTTGAGGACTGGATTAGGCGCGGCGATGAAGATATTGTCAATTGTGTCCTTAAGAGTATTAAATACTCCAAGATTTGATTATGGTGGACTACGGTATAAATAACACAAATAGATGCCCTGTTTATTTACGATGACTTTGAGTCAGATAAAGCAGAATTCAGAAATACTACTTGTGACATACTGATTCAGTATATTTAACATCATTTAACATCATTGCGTATATATGTATATTATACCATTATACCATGGTGTTAAAAAAATGCAAGCTCTAGATTTTTACAACCGAATAGTGAGTTATCAATATTTGAATTTGTGTTTCACCTATCTCAATTAAATGAGTTTTTTTTGGTTGAGATTATATTGGATGCTAAGTTTTTTGAGAGACCAAGGATGTTAGCGGAATTGATTACGAAGTTTTAGAAAGAAGTAGGATTGTATTGAACTTAATAATGGTTAAATTGAAAGTTTAATAGATGGACTAATAAAAATCAAAACCTGAAGGAACAGATAGAATAACACAAAAAATGTCGCAAAGATTCGCTCAATGAGAAAATAAAATAAATTAAATAAAAATTGATGCCGGGGATGTGGACAATTATTTCTCGACAAGTGTTTCGATAAGTGTAAACAAGCATTTGTCAACGTTTTGGATTATAACTAGTCTTACTGGGGAAACAAAAGTGTCCGTCTGTGTGCCATTAAAATGTTTTAGGGAAAATTAAAAACGAAAAACAAATTAGCTATTTCATTCATTCATTTCTATTTAAATACTATACCAAATCCTTCCCACAGGCCAAAGTTTTTGATATATCGAAGTGGGAGGTTTTAAGTCCATATTTTATAATTAATTTGAGGTTGTTTAGCGAATTTATTGAAATCTTTGGGTTTGCATAAAATTTATTCGGGTTTATGTTGTGTAATAGTTGGTAACCCTGAATATGGATCTGATTTCATCCTGTGGTGACGATGCTGTAGGCATGGGCGTTGGCAGGATTTTTAAAATTGTACGATGAGAGACTTCAAAAATAGTGATTGCATATATGTCATATTTATATATTTATTTATTTATTTATTAATTCAAGGTAGTTTCACATAAGGAATTCCATTTTAAACCTAGGTTTATCGTGAACACAGTATTTAAGGTTTATAATATTATTAATACATTGATTAGTGATTATTAAAAAAGAAATATATTCAAATAATTGTGAAAATAAAAAATTATTGAAAAGATAACAATCAATCTGGTGACATTAATGAACTGCATTCTTTAATAAATAACAATTTGAGTTCAAAAAGCCTAAACTTATTGATTATCACTTCTGTGCCATGACCAAACCCTCAACATGAGGAGAAATGAAGCAAACATTTCCTCTTGAAATCATAAGTTGATTCAAGAATTCTAATGCCTGCTTCAAGATTATTCCACAATCTAATACTCTCAACAAAGAAAGATGATCTAGATTGTGTAGCTTTCTACAGTTGTTTGAAAGTTTCAGTAACTGAAACGAGTTGCATTTATCCACCCGTACCGGTCGGTTGTTGGTTTTAATTTTAATTTTAATTCATTTTAACTGCCTGTTTAATGTTTATTTTATTTACTAAACGAGCACAACCTTTTGTTGTATTGAATTTGTTAAATTTTTTGACGTGCACAACCTTATGTTGTATAAAATTGTTAGTTTATTTTTAAATTTGTGTTTGTGTTAAAGCTTAGAAAGCATAATTATTTTTTATCAAAACCTAAAATCAGTTTATTTATAAAAAGTGAAATGTTAACTGTAATCCTTTTAGTCCATCTCCTACTATATATATAAATACGCATACCTGCAATATACAATTCACATATTCCATAGTACAGTTGTCTTTCCTGCTTTTCTCTCTTCTTTTTCTAATTTTTCATTGATTAAACTCTGTTTGCTTCAATGTTGAGTAATTTAACATTTCATATCTACAATTAATACATTACATGAAATTCAATCAATAAACTCTTTTCAACTATAACTTTCAGTTAAAATTTTTCCTTGCTTTGTTTTTTTCTACCATTGCCGGTGAGATAGTGAGAACTCACAGAACTGCAAAATTTTTATGGTCTTTGCCAATCTTATCTTTGCAGCCTATGTTTGTGTTACTCTATCAGTCTCTTCTGGTCTTTGGTTATTTTTAATATCTTCCCTATTAACTTTTAATTTAACAATTATTAATTTCAATACAATGCCTATACCATACTCCAATCTCGTAATCGATTCCACTAACATACGGAGCCTTTCAAAAAACTTTCTTAGCGTTCAATATTATCTCAATCAAAAGAAACCGCATTTACTTGCGCTAGGTGAAACTCAAGTTTCAAATATTGCCAATGCAAGATTCAGCTGTAACAATTATTCTCCTGAATTTGCACTTTTTGAACATTGTGGTGTAATGATATATATACGCAATGATGTTAAATATACAAGGCAAAATCACCGTAGATAAACATGACATGTATCTATGTTATGTATACTGCAGTCCTAATTACCACCATAATCAAACCGTAGACGCATTTAATTCTCTTACAGACACAATCGATGTCATCTTCACCACAGCACCTAATGCAGAAATTATATTAGCAGGTGATTTCAACGTCCACCACAAAGATTGGCTCCGTTTCTCAACCAAAACATCATTAGAAGGTCAATATGCTAAATTTCCTGCTGATTCCAATCAGCTTACACAACTAGTAGATAGGCCCACACTGTTTAAAAATAAATTAAAAACACTTCAAAATCTAGTAAATGTTTGCTCATTTAATTGTAGGAAAAATCAATTGTCAAATATTTCATACTACATTAATTGAAGTAATCGATGTTTTCAACGCAAAACTATTAAAATAACTGAGATAATCGTAGTAAAATAAAATAAAATCTGAAATTAAACTTTTTAACTATGAAATTTACTACAGATGTAGATTAAAAATATTAGTAGCGAAAAAAATTATGTGGAGAAAGAGTATTTTTTTCATTGCGTACTTTAATAAACTGTAATATGTATTACAAATTGCAAAAAATTATTTTAAAAAATCGAGTAGGCAAAATTTCGCTGTCATTTATTCATAATTTTTAACTTTCCGTCCTATAACTTTTGATAAAGTGATATTATTTTGTAGCCGTGCTATTAATCTTCTACATACAGGTAAGTGAAGGTTGTTGCTTTGAATTGAATAAATTAATTCATTAATGCTTATTTAATTTTAGAAATGAATATAATATCAATAAATGTTTGGCAAATATCCAACCAATGGCAATTGCCATGAAATTATGATCATGTCAAATGAAAGGTACAAAAGAGGTAGGAAGAAAGGAAGAAAAAAAGGAAGGAAGGAAGAGGATAGAAAGATAAAAGAAACACATCCACTATTAAGCCCGTGATGCCAAAAATCTTCCACAAACATGATTTATGTCCATAACCATTGCATACCATATTTATATATAATAGCATATTATAACATCCTCTCATTAGTTATATGTACTGGTTTTTAACACCTCTTTTCAAAGAAGTTATAACAATTTAAAGAATATATTATTCCAGTTTAGTTAAGAACGACTTGTGTGATTTATTCAAAATCTGTATGAAAACTAAATAGATGCTGAGTAATGTCGGTTATTCTCAAAGATATAGCCTAGCTAAGTTATCTCAAACATATAGCCCAAATATTGACACGTATCTGTTGAAAGATTTATCTAATATTTTTACTATTTGGCAGGTGTGCGAGTGCAGATCAAGAGTATGTATTTATTATCGTTATTGCCGTCATTTTTTGTGTATAAAATACTAATTTTTATTTTATTTTTGTTCAGGACGAATACGGCCCATACCCAGATAAGGATCAAAGCCGTTCACCGTTTGTGTTTTTACAGAACTATTTTATGTGTTTCTTTTCGGTAAGGGCGAAACCCAACCATATCCAGAACAGATACAAAACCATTCATTTTTGAGTGTTTGTATCTCAAGAAATTATTTTTTAACCGGATCTTTCCTTTTCATAATGCAACATACGCAAGGCATACAGAGGCGATCATACTTTTGTAATTGCTAAGTATATTAACTCTCATTATTACTGAACTCATTTAAAAATTTCTAATTTCGTTCTAACACCCGTTTCATTTGTATTTCTTATTAAATAATTAAAAAATTATAAATTGACTTTATAAAATATATATTTGTAGTCATTCTAAAAATTGATTATATTAAATATTAATCTTTAAACAATTATTAGAAAATGTATTGTTTAGACTATTAATTTAACATTAAACGTACTTTTAAACAAAATTTATGCTGTATTATATTTAAAGTGCAATGTCTTTTGTTTTATTAGGGGAAATCAAAGGGAAATCCAATAAATTTTACCATCTAAACTTTAATATTGCTATACGTAAGAGTAAAACTTTAACTACAAAAATTAGCAAAATTACTAGTACAGTGTAATTGAAATTTACTGGCTGTTAGTAAAATTACTAGCGGCGAACATATCAAAATTATTTCCTTTAGTAAAATTACTCTTCTATAGTAATTTTAAATGTAAATATATTTTTACTACGATTAATGTAGGCAAAATTGATTCCTACGATTATTGTAGTAAATTTTTAAAACAGTGCACCCATATTCTAAAAATTGCTATCCATATTGCTAGCCATTCTTCTAATCTGCTTGACCTCATGAAAGACAACTCATTCTGCTAAATACACGTGCTCACTTGATTCTCCTCTTGGCAGACCAGATCACTGTGTGGTTTCTGTCTATTTTGAAATGAGTTCTCGAGTGCCTATCACAAAATTGTCCCCACCTCGAAAGGTTTGGCATTACAATAGATGTAATTGGCAGAAGCTGAGCAAATTTTACAACGAAATCGATTGGCGTTTATTTCTGAAGAATAAAAATGCTAACCAAGCAACTGCTTTGATCACGTTCATCATTCTACTGGGAATGAACATTTTTATTCCAACCAGTGTTGTGAAAAAGAAAAATGGGTCCAAATCCTAGTTTTCTGATGCATGTTCTATAGCTAAAATCAACAAAATGTTTTTGTTTGACAAATACTAGAGTGATAAATCTCCCAGCAGTCGATCTCTTTATATCAGGGCTAGAAACAACTGTCATAGTATATTTAAAAAAGCTAAATTTCTTTTCAGTTCTGATGCTAAGCGTAAAATTTTACGTGCCACAAAAGGCAGCCGATCGTATTGGAATTTTATCCGAGAGGTTGGCAATAACTTTATCAAATCTTCTATTCCTCCATTAATGGATAACCAAGGCAATCCTGTAACGGAAATCAAAGCGAAGGCAGATCTACTTGCGGAAAATTTTGCTGCTAACTCTGTTGTCGATGATTCTGGTATAAATCCACCGTACATTCCACCTATCCAATCAACAATGAACAAAATTTTCTTTCGTCCAAGAATTTTGCGGTTAACACTGCTTAATTTGGATCTTAGCAAATCTGCTGGTCTGGACGGTATACCGCCTGTTGTACTAAAACGTTGCGCGGATACCCTGGTTTATCTACTAATCAGCCTCTTTCATTTATCCCTAAGCTCGGGTCTTTATCCATCAATGTGGAAACTGACTAATGTTCAACCAGTCCCCGAAAAAGGGCAACAAGTCTGACCCTTCAAACTATCGTTCCATTGCATTAACCTCGATACTTGCTAAAGTCATGGAAAAAATTATTAATTATAAACTAATGGCATATCTCGAAAACAACAATCTTCTCCACGACCGCCAATATGGATTTCGTAAAACACGGTCTACTAGTGACATCATGTCAGTCCTCGCGGAGAAATGGGGTAAAACAATTCATGACTTTGGTGAGTCCCATATTATTTCCCTTGACATATCCAAGGCGTTGGACAGAGTTTAGCATCGGGCTCTTAACAATAAATTAATTTCATTTGGAGTCTGTAAGACCTTGATATGTTGGTTAGATGATTTTTTATCCCAAAGATCTATCAGAGTAGTGCTGGATGGTGCCATTTCGGATAAATTTCCAATTCAAGCCGGTGTTCCCCAGGGTTCGGTTCTATCACCAACCCTTTTTCTAATTTTTATCAATGATTTGTTATCTATCACCACAAACCCAATATATAGCTTTGCCGACGACAGCACTATCTTCCATTCCTATTCTTTTAAAAAAATAGCCATCTAGTCTAACTACTAATTGTCATCGTAGAAAAATAGTTGAATCCTTGGATGTAGATCTTGAATTAATTCTGGATTGAGGTAAACGGAATCTTGTGTCATTTAATGCTTTGAAGACGAAGTCGTGCGTTTTGTTCCATAAAACCTCGCTATATAGCTCTAATGCAACGTTTTCCAGACAACTAATAATAAACTCGCCTACGTTTAAGCTGTTGGGTACTAACATTAATCACAAACTAAAATGGCATGATCATATTCTTTCCGTGGCGAAATTGGAATCCCAATGACTTGGTTTCTTACGTCGCTGTAAAGCTTTTCCTCTCTATCTCAAATTGCTATAATCTATAAGGCATATATACGACCGATCCTTGAATTCGACTCCCATTTATGGGCTGCAGCACCAGAACCCTCTTTAGATTTTGTTGACAGAGTTCACAGACATGCTTTGAAACTGATTGATGATCCAAGGATAACATCGGGTATGGGGTATTTACTGCATCATAGAAAAGTGGTTGGAGCTCTTACACTATTCTACAGATTACGGCAGATGCTCTTAAGAAGTTAATGATTTAATACCACCATTGCGTAGATATCCACGAGCCACTAGACAATCGTTACATTCCCATACACACACTTTAGAGGTCCCATATGTGAGAACATCTAGCTATAATAATTCCTTCATTTCACGTTCCGTATACTGGTGGAATCGATTACCACAAAATGTTTTTCCTGCTACATACAATCCCCAAGCTTTTAAGTCAGCAGTACTTCAATTGATATAATTTTCTCTTTTATCCATTTTGATTTGTTTTTATTTACAACCACAAACTTTTTATTAAATTATAAATTAAAAATAATTCTTAATTTAAAATGCCAAAAATATTAAATGGGTTTTTCATAGTTGTGCTAATTTTTTTAAAATAATAACAATACTTACGAGAATAATTTAAATTTATTGTATTATTTAACTCAAACGTTTTATAAAGGACAAGCAATATTTTCTAACGACAAGAACAAATATTTATGTTATGTAAATATTTTCCAAGTTGTAACGATCGCAATAATCGCAAAACAATAATAAAACCAAATTCATCTTCGTTTTCAATTCAATAAAAATGCATTTCATTAGTTTCCGTTCATTTTTACATTAATAATAATTTTAAAATTTTCTAAAACTTAACTGCTAGTTAAATTTTGAATATACTATAAAAAGCAAACGAACGTACTAAATTTTTATTTCCAATACTAATGAACAGACGTCGTTGTTAATCATTTGCTGAATTTCGAATATTACACGATTGATTAGAAGAGGTCAAAAGCAAAATCACATTTTTGCAATTTTTTTAATTTGGAAAAAATCATTCATTCCATTTTCTGCTTTTAAAAAGAAATGTTCAATTGTTTTTTTATAATTTATCAGCTTTACGGTTAAAACTTAATTCGTGTTTGTGCAAATAATATAATTTGGAATTTTTATTTTCATAAATTTATTTTAATAAAATTCGAATTTGATATTTTATATAATAGAGTTTATTTTGGTTTACTTAGTTTCGTCGTAAATATATATTTAAAGTACACAAAATATTTGTAGTTTTCCCTACATTGGGTGGCCTATAATTTAGCCAAAAATTATTTAATTTGTGATTTCATAAAAAAGGATTATTAAGTTTTGTTGAACGATTACAAGGAAATAATTTGAAACAATACAACTTGAAGAATAGCGCGTCTTTATATTTTTACTTGATTATGCTGTGTTTTTGTGACTTCAAAACGCCATTTTATTAATATCAAGTAATAAATTTGTTTATTCGATTAATTTATAAAAAATTATCAATGGAAATATGGAGAATTATACAATTTAATTGATCCAAATATAGAATATGGAAATATTGTATATAGTGGCAATAATAATCAATCAGGAATTCGTTTAATAAATCCACCGCAGACAAATTTGACAGAACATAAGGAAGAAATGATATTGGAAAATCAAAGAAATAACTTAGAACAACCGAATATTGATGACATCAATCAACAAAAATAACTTAAGGTATTTACTATAAATATGTATATTAATTTTAATTTAATTATCCCTTTTAGAATGTTAGAGTAAATTTAGGAAAAAATAGTGAGAGATTCCCAATCTCAAGATTCGTGTGGGGATAAGCTGTATCCCGCGCAAATTCTATTTTTTATATTAGTAGTAAAGGTCCAATATTATAACGTGGCAGCCGAAACAGGGCCATGTATTACAACGTGGCTCCGTATCAGGGCCTGTATTAATAACGTGGCGCCGAAACAGGGACCCGTTAGCTTAATTACAGTTATATTATTTGGTGGGAAATTTTCCAGTTTGGGCGTTGGCAAGCCGGTTTTTTTTTTTGAAAAAAAACTTTTTTTTGTGGAACATCTTATATTATTATATTTATATATTTATATATTAATTGATTATTTCAATTCAGATTAATTAATATCTATATATAGTTTATTTTTCGCGTCGGTTTATTTAGCTAAATTTTGTTAAAAAGCTAGAGGAAAAAATAAAGGTTTAGTTTCTAAGGTGTTCATGTGTATATTTATCATAAGTACTCTAAATTTATATTTTCAAAATTTAAAGAATTCCGCGTTTCTCTTTGTAAGTTTTAGGATAAACCAGTTGTGGTTTTTTTTGGTAATAGGGTGGTGGCAACCGGTTTGGGCCGTGGTTGTCAATCAGCTTTTTGTTTATCTTGAAATAAACCAGTTATTGGTTTCGTTTTGGTTTTGATTAGGAAATTATATATTTTGAATTTTGATATTTTTTTTTTAATTTTGAAAAAAACCGTTTTGGGACAGCAATTTTTTTTGGAGATTGTTTTTTGTGCTGTCATCTGCTTTTAGTAATACTAATTGTTTTTTTTTTGGAAAAAAGAAAACCGTTTTGGGGAAGCAGTTTTTTTTTGAAATTTTTTTATGCTACCATGTACATATTGTACATATAATTGTTTATATATTGTACATATTTTTGGATGATGCAATTAATTTATATATGAAATTAATTGTATGTTTTTTTGATTATGGTTAGATTTAGTAAGTGTTTAGCTGGTTTTTTTCAATGCACTCATACGCGATCCCCATATCCGTCATTGGTTTAATGTGAGTTACAATTTCGAGGTATTGATTTATGTATTATTCACACTATAGAATGGATGTCAATAGAACATGTCTCATTACAGTTCTATAAACTTTTGAACTTGTACGGAAATGTTGAAATATTTTTATTTTGGCTAATATAATGTTCATTTTTGGCCAAAACGACTTCTATTGCAGTACGCCTTATTAGATTTTATGATTTGTACGTGAATTATTTTGTGTATCTCATATATATATACAAAATGATTTATGTCAAACCTGAAAGTCTAGGTAGGTTTCCTATTGCAACACAATTCGTCTGGCGAAAGAATTTTTTGTGGTTAAGTCATGTTTTTGTGAGTTTTAGGATGTTATTGACGTAACAAGGGTTAACATTGACCAAACAGTTTTTCAACAATTTTATATAAGTTTAAGTCTTTCGTCACTACTATCAAAGTATTATTGGTCTATGTTTATGGAAGTACATTGAAAATAATTAATTCCCATTAGCTTTATGGAGTGGGCCGGATCCAGATCGGTATCTTCACATTTGTCATCATATTGATCCGCTGACGTAGGTATACATATCTCGTATGAGTCCATTTTAGTTACCATTTTTAAAATTATTTTTATTGCGATTAATTTAAAAAGTGGGATGGGTATGGAAGTAATTATTTTTAGCTAACATTTATTTTTGTTGTTTGTTTTGAATACAATAAGTAAAGCGAAAAATTTGACCTGAACAAATATATTAGAGTTAATAACTTAAAAATTAGTAAGCTTAGTTTTGAATTTAAAATAATCGTAATTTTTTTTTTAAAATTACCAATTTATTATTTAGCCTGAAGATTAAATTTAATTAATTTCATGTAAAACTTTGTTAACCCATATTATGTATTTCATGTTTCGATTTAGCATTTTTAAATAAGAAATTATTTAGATTATGGATAAGTTATATATTATTTAGGTTTATTGATTCACTTTTCCCAGCGGTAGGCCTAAAAAGCCATCCATAGAGCTTCACTCTTTAACATTGATGTCGTTCTTAGATCGCCTATGGCCATCGGGGTTATGCGATCGAAGAACATTGGTTTCTTCTCTCCATTCGGCGAGGAAGTCCTCAGGGACGAGGAGTGGTGTTGCTGTGTTTGTACTTAGGTGCAAACCAGTAGTACCATTCTTTGCTCAGAGGCTTCTTCGGTGTAATGAAGAGAAGAACCAATTGTACTTTTGCTTTCAGGATCAGAGGCTTCACCTCATACAAATTCAAAAACTTTCCATTTTTCCACTTAGCTTTTACAATAGAACAATTTTTCATAGAGTTTAAGATTTGAAGTCTGGTGCTCGGGAGCGTTCTACAACTTTCGCATTAGGTTTAGTTGTAATTTATTTGTAGGTTAAACAAGCACAACTGGGTCAGTAGAAATGGACCTAGTGTCTAATCGTGACAGTTGTGATTGTTTTATTAGGTTGGGGAGAATCTGTTCTGTAGAATCTGGTCGTTAGGGGCTTTTCCAGTAGGTTCTCACATGCATGGTTGGAGTGGGCTCGCGAACGCGATATTTTAAATTTAAACAATATGGATATTGTAGCCATACTTACTTTTTAAATTGTCTCCAGACGAATCTTGATTTTTGGAATCTCTTATATTATTAAATAAAAATAAAATAAATCAAACAAATTTTTCAAAAATTAAATAAATAAAATTCTTTATTAAATAAATTAAATTTTCGTTAATTAAAATAATTTTAGGTAAATAAATAATTTTTTTCGTAATTTAAGTTAATTTTAGGTAGCTAAATAAAATAAATTTTCTTAATTAAGCTTTACGTCAAGATATAAATAAATATTTTTTATTTCTTTAAAAAAAATAAATCAATATTTCAAAGTTAGGACGGTGCATCCAATAAATAAGCATTCTTCTAAATATTTTTATTTTTCAATTTTCTTTTAAAAATAAATAAATATTCTTAGGGGTGCTATCGTCAATAACTAATTTTAGGTATATATAATTATTTCAGTATATCTGAAATTAAATAAATAAATTATACTTTTACATATATAATGTTTTAGGAATTTTTGTGAAAGATTCAGCAAAGATTGGCTACGACGGTGGTCCTTTTTGTTCCTTTACAAAGTTTGTTTTTACAAGAAAATCTTGTATGTTTTCGAATTGGGCGTTCGTTGTTTTTTTTCGTTTTTGTGCTTTCATCCTTTTTACATTTCCGTCGTACTAGCTCCATTTTTTTTGTTGAGAATTGGTTTTACTATTGTTGGTGATTGCGAGTCATGATTTTGCGGGTTTTACCATCGAAATCTCTAGCGTCTGTTTCCTATATACCAAGCCTAAGTTTTTCAATATATTTTTTTTATAAAATTAAATTTAGTGTTAGAATTATTAGTTATCATAAATTAAACATCTATTCTTAATCATTAGTTATTATAGTTATAAATTTAATTCTCGGTTTTTAGAATTTAAATAGGTGTTATATTTAATATTACTTAGTTATTATAATTTTTTTTATTAGTTATTAGAATTTCTATTATTAGTTTAAGTTTAATAGTGCTTTGGTGGTTTTCTGTCATGGAGGGGATGGCGACGTTTTTGTGATTTCAAGAGTAAAAATCTTGGTTTCTACCTTGAATTCATGGTGTAACGATCGCAATAATCGCAAAACAATAATAAAACCAAATTCATCTTCGTTTTCAATTCAATAAAAATGCATTTCATTAGTTTCCGTTCATTTTTACATTAATAATAATTTTAAAATTTTCTAAAACTTAACTGCTAGTTAAATTTTGAATATACTATAAAAAGCAAACGAACGTACTAAATTTTTATTTCCAATACTAATGAACAGACGTCGTTGTTAATCATTTGCTGAATTTCGAATATTACACGATTGATTAGAAGAGGTCAAAAGCAAAATCACATTTTTGCAATTTTTTTAATTTGGAAAAAATCATTCATTCCATTTTCTGCTTTTAAAAAGAAATGTTCAATTGTTTTTTTATAATTTATCAGCTTTACGGTTAAAACTTAATTCGTGTTTGTGCAAATAATATAATTTGGAATTTTTATTTTCATAAATTTATTTTAATAAAATTCGAATTTGATATTTTATATAATAGAGTTTATTTTGGTTTACTTAGTTTCGTCGTAAATATATATTTAAAGTACACAAAATATTTGTAGTTTTCCCTACATTGGGTGGCCTATAATTTAGCCAAAAATTATTTAATTTGTGATTTCATAAAAAAGGATTATTAAGTTTTGTTGAACGATTACAAGGAAATAATTTGAAACAATACAACTTGAAGAATAGCGCGTCTTTATATTTTTACTTGATTATGCTGTGTTTTTGTGACTTCAAAACGCCATTTTATTAATATCAAGTAATAAATTTGTTTATTCGATTAATTTATAAAAAATTATCAATGGAAATATGGAGAATTATACAATTTAATTGATCCAAATATAGAATATGGAAATATTGTATATAGTGGCAATAATAATCAATCAGGAATTCGTTTAATAAATCCACCGCAGACAAATTTGACAGAACATAAGGAAGAAATGATATTGGAAAATCAAAGAAATAACTTAGAACAACCGAATATTGATGACATCAATCAACAAAAATAACTTAAGGTATTTACTATAAATATGTATATTAATTTTAATTTAATTATCCCTTTTAGAATGTTAGAGTAAATTTAGGAAAAAATAGTGAGAGATTCCCAATCTCAAGATTCGTGTGGGGATAAGCTGTATCCCGCGCAAATTCTATTTTTTATATTAGTAGTAAAGGTCCAATATTATAACGTGGCAGCCGAAACAGGGCCATGTATTACAACGTGGCTCCGTATCAGGGCCTGTATTAATAAAGTACATTATGAAATTTGCTCTCAAAATCTTTTTATTATGTACAAATTTATTTTTCATAGATAAAATATCAAAAATTATATGTTTGGTTATAATAAAAACCAAAATGTCAGCTTTTTTCTTATTTTTTTATACAGTCGCCGGAAAAGAGAAACTATTATTTTTTTGTGGTAGGTTTGTTTTTTTATAGATTTTAAAAAACTCGTAATAATTCTACAGTTTTGAATCAAATGATTCAGATTTCAGAAGAAAAGTCAACTGGAGATACGGAAATGTATTGGTCAAAAATTTTGAATCAGTTTCACGACGGCATGGTTAAAGCGGTATGCAATGACCTTGTTGGTCAGATTGACATGCAATATTCGATCAAATGAGATATCTAATGTGACAACGTACGTTTCACCACCTTTTTCAAGTATGCTGTTCCAAAGATGTAGGCGATTAGGTGGGTTGATACAGCCTACAACCTACAGTTAAATGAAAGTGTAGCGTTTGTTGATGTTTATATGAAAATAAAATATTTGCTATTTTGAAAGTTGCATTCTGCCTATCAGATTCATAGTTTCAATTCAACTTCAATAACTTAAAGTCATGAGGTTTAATTTTATTGGGACTCAGTATATTTGTTACTCAATAGTTCAACATCCTAGATTTTAGATAATTTGTTTCTTGAATTAAGTATTCATCTGTAGTCTACAGTTATGAAGCTGTAACACAAGGTATAGTTGAACATAGAAATGAGATTTGAATATATTGCATAAGGTTCAACAAAATGGAGGTGACCATGGGTCAAAGCCCATAAAATTTGCTGATCGATATGACTGATGACTTGGTGGTAGCAATGTCGTATTGTAACGATTGACTATTTCGGATATTTCTCTAAAAGTAGGAATATACAGATATAACGAAATTTAGCAATAATAATTTGCTAATTTATTTTAACTCAGACCTTTCTTTTATAGAAGAAAAGGATATAAAAGTTTTTATGTATGTAATTTTAGTTCATTGCCCTCGAGCAACACAGCTGTTCAAATTGTAACGACGGACTATTTTCAATTTTTACTCTAAAAATAATAGTTTTCAAATTCAATAATAATTTTATTAATTTTCTTCAATTGACATTTATCTGAACCACTGTGCATTTTTTATGATTTAAATAAACTCAATTTCAATTAAAAATGCAAGTTTTGTATAAATGATTGGTTGTATTAGTGGAAATTGCTGTTACATGATGGAAAATGAAACAGAAGATCTGGAAGAATATGATATAAAAACGATCAAAGTGTTTGGATCGAGTTAGTATATAATTTTTAAATCAATCAGTAAATTATGTAAATTGAAATAAAATTAAACTCAGTCATGACTGAATCGTAAGCTGTATGCTACTTTTGAGTAATTTTAATATTGTTAATTATTTCAAAAGCTTTGTTTTAAAACTAAAAAGAAAATAAATTTACTTTTCATTTCAATTATTGTGTTAATATTGTAAAGGTTTTTTTTATAGTTGTGAATTTAACAAAATGTCAAAACCTCAATTGCATCTATTAAACTAGGTAAACGAAATATGTTTTACATTCAAGAAATAAAAGTTATTTATCAAGCAAGTGCTATGTTATCAGCTTTGAAAATGAATTTATAACTTTGTGAAGAAGGGCACGTCTCGCCAAATGGTACATGAGTTTTGATGATGACGAAAAACAAAAATTAATTGAAAAAGTTCATGCTGTTGTTATCGTACGAGATGCTAAACACAAATTGTCTAATTCTAGTTGTAGAATTGATCATCAAATCCGTTTATGAAGTTTCGTGCAGTGATATTATTATGTATTGCTTTTTGAAGAGGAGCGGATTAGTTTCGGCTTGATATAACAAAACCTTTAATTAACCATCAAGATAAACGAAGATGTAAAATAAAAGATGAAGAAGACAACATTGAAGAAATAAATTAATGTAAGTTTTTTATTGAATTTTAATTTGTATAATTTTTGATTTGTTTTTTAATAAATTATTTTTCATGTAATGAAATAGTTTTGTTAAATTGTTTATTCTGTGGTTCATAATATATGAGATCTCCAAGTGTAATCAGTTTGTTTGTTATAAATTCAGTGTGCCGGTGTAATATTACAGTTTACATATATTTTTTTGAGCTTTCCGGTGTAGTATAATATTATAATTTCGTATAAAGGTCCGAAAACCGTAGCAAAATTTATAAAGTTTTTTAGAAAGGTTGTTTGATCAGATGATATATGAAGATTCTAAAAGTTTAAATGAATAATTTTTATTACGTTGAAAGAGACAATAGAAAGAGCAATTTCACGCAAGTTCAGCAAATTTTTGGGAAATTTTGACTTGACCCCTTTTAATTTTGATTATTTTTGTTTATAGATAGTCTTTCATAAATAAAAAATACAGGTTCTCTTAGAATTTTTTTTTTCGACCAGGGGTCTTCACAGGATCCCCTCAATTTTTTGTTATTTTGTGATGTGAGTGCATTTTGACGAGCGATTGTAGAAAAACTACTCAATCGATTTTCATAAATGATATGTCGTTGAATAGGGATTAGTTGAATAGGAATTAGAACAAAGTTTTTAAAAATGTACACTGTTAATTTTGTGAAATAATTTTTAACGGTGTAACATAAGAAAAAAACGGTGTAATTGAAGAAAAGATGACGCTACGCATTTTTTTTTAAAACTAAATTGAAGCTTATTTTATATCTAACTACTTGTGAAAGTTTAGTATGTGATATTTTTTTAGTGATATTTTTTGTTTTAAAGATAAAATTCGTTGTGCATATGACTGTTGGGAATCAGTTTTTTTTGTTCTGAAGGAAAATTATAAAAATGGCGTTATAAACTAAGAGATTTTTTTTTATGTTAAATATAAATATTTTATTATTAAATGATCTTTTTAAAATATTATAAAAATTATATATGTACAATAAAGAAAATATGAGCAATTTCAGCATAAATCCACAAAAGCGCTTATTGCTATGCACATTAAATGAAGCTTATAGGAGTTTAAAAATAAGTTTCCCGTTGTGAAAATAGGATTTACTAAATTCACGTCCCTTTGACCACAAGAATGTATAAAATTATCCCAAGGAGTTCATAATGTGTTCGTGTGTACCATACATCAAAATATGAAACTAATGATTCAACACTCTAAGATGTCTTGGATTACTGATACTGCTTTCCAGAATTATAAAACATTAATTGACTTTGTTTCATGTGGTGAATTAACAGAAGATTGCCATACTTTGAAGTGCAATGAATGTTCCAGAAAACTTCAACAACTGGAAGAAAGATTACTAAATGATTTTGACGTTAAAGGAATCCTTCAAGTCAAATATCAACAATGGATTACCACTGATCGATGCAATTTGGATACTTTAATAGAAACTGTAGAAAAATTTATGAAAAAATTTGTTTACCGTTTACAAATTTTGATACCACACAACTTTATAGCAAAACAGCAATCTACATTCATTGAGGAAAGAAAAAAAATTAGAACCAGGAGAGTGCTTTGTTCAAGGGAATTATTCTGAAAAAACTACGCCGGGATTCGGTTCAAGGTTATCATTATAATAATTCACAAGCTACTATTCATCCATTTGTCATTTATTTTAAAAGTGCTTCAAGTGAATATATACAGCACCGAAGTTTTATACTCATTTCGGATATAAACGATCACAACAGTACTACAGTCCATCTTTTCATTACAAAACTTATTGAATTCATCAAAACGCATATAAATTCTAATATTAGGAATAGTAGATTCTTGTATGAGCTTAGAATGAAGGCAATTCTTCACGAGGATGAAGTTTCCCGAAACGAGCCTAGCGAGTGGAGGGAATCATTCGAGTGAAGAATTGCCATCATCCTAAGTGAATACAAGATGCTATTTTATTTACGACTGTAAAATATTTCGTTTAATTTCCAGTTTTCATGCAAAAATTTGTATCGCCATATTGAAATAAAAACATCAAAGATAGCGAAAAACAAAACAAGTTTGTTGTTTAATCTGTTAGGCGAATATTTAATAAACTATAGAGCTGTTAAAGAATTTTAATCAAAATCACTAGTTGTGGAATGAATACAATTACAATGGAAGACATATGCATGGAATTTATAACACCGACGGTGCACCTTCTCAATACAAAAATAAACATAACCTAATTAACTTATGCCAACATAAAAAAGACTTTAAGGTTGATGCAGAATGGCATTTTCATGCTACCATCCATGGAAAGGGACCTTGTGATGGAATTGGTGGTACACTGAAGCGTGCTGCACACCGTTATAGTATAGGGAGCAAAGATATTATTGATACATCAAAAAAACTTTTCGAATGGGCTTTAAAATGGGAATCTACCATGAACTTTGGATACGCCGATAAAAATGAATATCGATTAACAAAAGAAAAATTTCAAAATCGATATAAAAATGCGAGTACTATAAGTGGAACTCAAAAAATTCATTCTTTTGTACCATTAAATACTAAGACAATAATTGCAAAAATGATTTCCAACTCAAAAGAAACTTTTGAATGTAAAAGAAGTAAATAATTTTTAATAACTATATTTATTTTCTTTAACCTACATATATAATTTGTATGGTATTTTAAAAAGTTTATTCAATAACAAAATATTTGTAATTTAATGTTAAAATACAATCTTTTACTTTATGATTCCATAATAACATAATACGAACATAACGCTTCTCCAGTCAAAAGTTCCTAAATAGATTTAGTTATTTATACGGCTTTTTTTTGCAGTCGAGACTGTCAAATTATTTTTTATAAGAGTGACAAGTGATTACTAAAAGTGATAAATAAACATTTCTTTTTTTATGCCATCTAATACAAAGAAAATAATTGCAGAAGTGTTTTCCTATTCAAAAGAAACTTCTGTTTGTAAAATCAGTAAATCATTTTTACAATTGTATTTATTTTATTTATTGTACCACATATATAATTTTTATAATATTTTAAAAAGTTTATTTAATAATAAAATATTTGATATTTAACATAAAAAAAATCTCTTAGTTTATAACGCCATTTTTATAATTTTCCTTCAGAACAAAAAAAACTGATTCCCGACAGTCATATGCACAACGAATTTTATCTTTAAAAAAATATAACTAGTCCTAAACTTTCACAAGTAGTTAGATATAAAATAAGCTTCAATTTAGTTTACAAAAAAAAAGGTGTAGCGTCTTTTCTTCAATTACACCGTTTTTTTCTTATGTTACACCGTTTAAAATTATTTCACAAAATTAACAGTGTACATTTTTAAAAACTTTGTTCTAATCTATTCAACGACATATCATTTATGAAAATCGATTGAGTAGTTTTTCTACAATCGCTCGTCAAAATGCACTCACATCACAAAATAGCAAAAATTGTGAAGACCCCTGGTCGAAAAAAAAAAATTCTAAGAGAACTTGTATTTTTTATTTATGAAAGACTATCTATAAACAAAAAATAATCAAAATTAAAAGGGGGCAAGTCAAAGTTCATGTTGAATCTTCGTGAGCTCAAAAAGCAACAGAAACATGAAAGATGGTATTTATCTCCGAACATTTTTTGAATGAGGATCATTATGTAAAATAAAATTAAACAATAAAGTTGTAATCAGTAGTGTATTGTGCCACAAGTGTTTTAAATTTTAATTGTTTTAGCTAATTAATTGTTCAAGTTTAATTTGTAAAATCAATCTATTTTTTTGTTTTAAAACTAGTTAAAACTTTCGTGGCATTTAAATTAAATTTTGTATATGAAGATTTTTTTGTTGCACTAAAAAAAAATAAAACAAACAAGTAAAAAACAAAGTTCGACATTGTTGATTTATTATGAATGGCATATACTGTCTTGACGTAGCAATTAATTGGTTACTACAATATATTGTTTAGGTCAATTAATTGTAGTTTCAGTCTTGACTAATGAAATTATTGGGCAATTATTTTGACCTGACGTTTAGTGGTCAATACTAAAACTAACTGAATACAATTTTTCAATTGTTTCAGTTTGTTCATTATTATTTTTGTGGTACATTTTTTGAATCTAGACAATACAATTGGTAAAAAAATTTTCGTTGTACACATTATTTTAGTTAAATTAATGTTTTAAATTTCACTAAAATGTCTTAAATAAACGAACAAAAGATAAAAAAAAAACATTTTCATATTCATCTATCATCACCCAAATTTCAGTATTTGTAGTACTAGTAGTATTATAATTTCATTTTCAATCAGTATTTGGAAAGACGAAAATATTTCAAAAATGTTTTCAAAATCTCGGCGTCATAACCAACTAATTGCAGAAAAACTGAATGAGTTCGGATTTGTTAGATTTCGGGAAGAAGTGAAAAACAAAATCGCTAATTTAAAGCAGGAATTTGGAAAAAGAAAACCAAAATCTGGTAAGCATTTTATATTTTATTGAATGTTAAAATAAAAACATCATATTGATATTGATTTCATATTTTTGTAAAGGACAAGCGGATTTTTATGATGATCTGAATATTATTCTCGGCGCTAAAGATAAATATGATATGGATTTAGGAGACGACAGTATCCCAAGCAGCAGCTTTGATATAAGGTAAAATTTTTTTATTTAAAATTATTTTCAAAATTGAAATCGTTTGTATCAATAACATTTTTTTTATAATTTATAGCATTGATGATAACATGAATGAATGATAGTCTTGCGCAGGCCCTGATACGGAGCCAGTTATTGCGAGTGCCACTGTAGGTGGCTTGAACTTTTATACACAACAATTTTACTACTTCAAGAAAAAATAAAAATATAACTAACCTACGGATTGTAACGATCACCCTCACACAAATCTGAATTTAGGAATCTCTTAAAATACTTATTCCTAATCTGACATTTCAATAGTTAAACTTCGGAATTAATTAATAATATATATATATAAAAACAAATAAACTTATCTTCTATGTAATCGATGTGATGCCTTCTATCCTTTCCAGATTGCCTTCGTTGTTTTCTTTCCATTCACCAGCAAAAAATCCATTTGGAAATATAGCTTTTAATTCACTTAACATATGTGCAAAAAAACCAGACTTAATTTTGTTAAATTCCTTCGATATTGAGAATTTTCATCAAACATCTTTTCTTTACCTTCCTTAAATAGTTTTATAGCTTGTTTACCTTTTCTCATTAAATTATTTGTAAATATATTAAAATGTTCATTTGTGTGTAATATATACATTTGATCCTCACATTTAGAATAAATCAAACGTAATCTTTGATATGTATCAATTTATTATTTTATTTTTAATTCCAGACACTTATAATTAAAAACACACTATTCAAACTTTCATAAAACATTTTTGTGTTTAAATATAACATTACAAAAATTTGTTTTTTGATATAATTATCAATGAACTTATTTTTTCTAAACATGATTGCATGAACAAATTTTGACTAGATGTCATCTTTTGAAAAACTAAAACCGGAATGAATTTTTATTTAAATCAAACTTTTAACATCGAAAACTCATTCAATTCAAAAATGTGATTTTTTCCTTTTATTTTAAATTGATACGGCACAACACAAGACATATAAATTTTTTTACTAAATTTCACTAGCAGGACGGATACAATTAAAAAAATTGAACTAATTGGAACTAATTTAAAAAAACCGATTTAATTAAAAATTGCACTACTTATATTATAACTTAGATTTAAGACGAAAAGTGCATGAATGCAAAAATTTCAATCCTTTATTTTTGACATTCATGAGAAAAGTGATCTTTTCTTGTTTTTACATCTTCATATCAGAAAAAAACAAATCGTGCAATACTCCAAAATTCCAGAAAGATTAGCAACAACATCTGTTTGTTAGAATTGGAAATAAAATTGAGTACGTTCGTTTGCTTTTTATAGTATATTCGAAATTTAACTAGCAGTAAAGTATTAGAAAATTTTAAAATTATTGTTAATGTAAAAATGAACGGAAACTAATGAAATACATTTCTATTGAATTGAAAACAAAGAGGAATTTGGTTTTATTATTGTTTTGCGATTATTGCGATCGTTACACCATGAATTCAAGGTAAAAATCAAGATTTCTACTCTTGAAATCACAAAAACGTCGCCATCCCCTCCATGACAGAAACCACCAAAGCACTATTAAACTTAAACTAATAATAGAAATTCTAATAACTAATAAAAAAAATTATAATAACTAAGTAATATTAAATATAACACCTATGTAAATTCTAAAAACCGAGAATTAAATTTATAACTATAATAACTAATGATTAAGAATAGATGTTTAATTTATGATAACTAATAATTCTAACACTAAATTTAATTTTATAAAAAAAATATATTGAAAAACTTAGGCTTGGTATATAGGAAACAGACGCTAGAGATTTCGATGGTAAAACCCGCAAAATCATGACTCGCAATCACCAACAATAGTAAAACCAATTCTCAACAAAAAAAAAATGGTGTTAGTACGACGGAAATGTAAAAAGGATGAAAGCACAAAAACGAAAAAAAAAACAACGAACGCCCAATTCGAAAACATACAAGATTTTTTTGTAAAAATACCCTTTGTAAAGGAACAAAAAGGACCACCGTCGTAGCCAATCTTTGCTGAATCTTTTACAAAAGTTCCTAAAATATTGTATGTGTAAAAATATAATTTATTTATTTAATTTCAGATATACTGAAATATATATATATACCTAAAATTAGTTATTGACGATAGCACCCCTAAAATATATTTATTTATTTTTAAAAAAATTGAAAAAATGAAAATTATTCAGAAAGGATGTTTATTTATTGGATGCACCGTCCTAGCTCAAAATATTGATTTATTTTTAGAAAAAAATAAAAAATATTTATTTATATCTTGATGTCTTGCTTATTAAGAAAATTTATTTATTTAGTTACCTAAAACTATTTAGATTCTAAAAAAAATTATTTATTTACCTAAAATTATTTTAATTAACGAAAATTTAATTTATTTAATAAAAATTTTATTTATTTAATTTTTGAAAAATTTGTTTGATTTATTTTATTTTTATTTAATATAATAAGAGATTCCCAAAATCAAGACTCGTCTGGAGACAATCCAAAAAGTAAGTATGGCTACAATATCCATATTGTTTAAATCTAAAATATCGCGCTCGCGAGCCCACTCCAACCATGCATGTGAGAACCTACTGGAAAAGCCCCTAACGACCAGATTCTACAGAACAGATTCTCCCCAACCTAATAAAACAATCACAACTGTCACGATTAGACACTAGGTCCATTTCTACTGACCCAGTTGTGCTTGTTTAACCTACAAATAAATTACAACTAAACCTAATGCGAAAGTTGAAGAACGCTCCCGAGCACCAGACTTCAAACCCTAAACTCTATGAAAAATTGTTCTATTGAAAACTAAATGAAAAAATGGAAAAGTTTTTTTGAATTTGTATGAGGTGAAGCCTCTGATCCTGAAAGCAAAGTACAATTGGTTCTTCTCTTCATTACACCGAAGAAGCCTCTGAGCAAAGAATGGTACTACTGGTTTGCACCTAAGTACAAACACAGCAACACCACTCCTCGTCCCTGAGGACTTCCGAATGAAGAGAAGAAACCAATGTTCTTCGATCGCATAACCCCGGTGGCCATAGGCGATCTAAGAACGACATTAATGTTAAGGGGATAAGCCCCATGGATGGCTTGTTAGGCCTACCGCTGAGAAAAGGAGAATTTATACATTAACATAAAGTAAATAATACATAACTTATCCATAATCTAAATAATTTCTTATTTAAAAATGCTAAATCGAAACATGAAATATATAATATGTGTTAATAAAGTTTTACATGAAATTAATTAAATCTAATCTTCAGACTAGATAATAAATTGGTAATTTATATTATAAAAAAAATTACGATTATTTTAAATTTAAAACTAAGCTTACTAATTTTTAAGTTATTAATTCTAATATATTTGTTCAGGTCAAATTTTCATCGCTTTATTTATTGTATTCAAAACAAAAATAAATGTTAGCTAAAAATAATTATTTCTATATTTATCTTATTTTTTAAATTAATCGCAATAAAAATAATTTTAAAAATGGTGGTAACTAAAATGGACTCATACGAGATATGTATACGTACGTCAGCGGATCAATATGATGACAAATGTGGAGATATTGATTTGGATCCGGCTCACTCTATAAAGTTAATGGGAATTAATTATTTTCAATTATACTTCTATAAACACAGACCAATAATACTTTGATAGTAGTGACGAAAGATTTAAACTTATATAAAATTGTCGAAAAACTGTTTGGTCAATGTTAACTTTTATTACGTTAATAACATCCTAAAACTCATAAAAACATGACTTAACCACAAAAAATTCTTTCGCCAAACGAATTGTGTTGCAATAGGAAACCTACCTAGACTTTCAGGTTTGACACAAATTATTTTGTATATATATGAGATACTCAAAATAATCTATGTACAAATCATAAAATCTAATAAGGCGTATTGCAATAGAAGTCGTTTTGGCCAAAAATGAACATTATATTAGCCAAAATAAAAATATTTCAACATTTCCGTATAAGTTCAAAAGTTTATAGAACTGTAATGAGACATGTTCTATTGACATCCACTCCATAGTGTGAATAATACACAAATCAATACCTCGAAATTGTAACTCACATTAAACCAATGACGAATATGGGGATCGCGTATGAGTGCATTGAAAAAAACTAGCTAAACCTTTACTAAATCTAACCATAATCAAAAAAAACATACAATTAATTTCATATATAAATTAATTGCATCATCCAAAAAATAAGTCAACAAAAAAACCAATACTGGTTTTACCCAAAAATTACAAAAATTTATAATAATATTATATGAATATCTTTGCCAAACCAAACCGGTTTGACAACCAACGCCTAAAACTGCGCCAAAAATATACAAAATCATTAATTATTTACTCATATAATTCAAATATAAAAAAAACCCTTACAAAGCCCCAGGTCCCTGTTTCGGCGCCAGTTCTTGCGCAGGCCCTGATACGGAGCCAGTTATTGCGAGTGCCACTGTAGGTGGCTTGAACTTTTATACACAACAATTTTACTACTTCAAGAAAAAATAAAAATATAACTAACCTACGGATTGTAACGATCACCCTCACACAAATCTGAATTTAGGAATCTCTTAAAATACTTATTCCTAATCTGACATTTCAATAGTTAAACTTCGGAATTAATTAATAATATATATATATAAAAACAAATAAACTTATCTTCTATGTAATCGATGTGATGCCTTCTATCCTTTCCAGATTGCCTTCGTTGTTTTCTTTCCATTCACCAGCAAAAAATCCATTTGGAAATATAGCTTTTAATTCACTTAACATATGTGCAAAAAAACCAGACTTAATTTTGTTAAATTCCTTCGATATTGAGAATTTTCATCAAACATCTTTTCTTTACCTTCCTTAAATAGTTTTATAGCTTGTTTACCTTTTCTCATTAAATTATTTGTAAATATATTAAAATGTTCATTTGTGTGTAATATATACATTTGATCCTCACATTTAGAATAAATCAAACGTAATCTTTGATATGTATCAATTTATTATTTTATTTTTAATTCCAGACACTTATAATTAAAAACACACTATTCAAACTTTCATAAAACATTTTTGTGTTTAAATATAACATTACAAAAATTTGTTTTTTGATATAATTATCAATGAACTTATTTTTTCTAAACATGATTGCATGAACAAATTTTGACTAGATGTCATCTTTTGAAAAACTAAAACCGGAATGAATTTTTATTTAAATCAAACTTTTAACATCGAAAACTCATTCAATTCAAAAATGTGATTTTTTCCTTTTATTTTAAATTGATACGGCACAACACAAGACATATAAATTTTTTTACTAAATTTCACTAGCAGGACGGATACAATTAAAAAAATTGAACTAATTGGAACTAATTTAAAAAAACCGATTTAATTAAAAATTGCACTACTTATATTATAACTTAGATTTAAGATGAAAAGTGCATGAATGCAAAAATTTCAATCCTTTATTTTTGACATTCATGAGAAAAGTGATCTTTTCTTGTTTTTACATCTTCATATCAGAAAAAAACAAATCGTGCAATACTCCAAAATTCAACAAAGATTAGCAACAACATCTGTTTGTTAGAATTGGAAATAAAATTGAGTACGTTCGTTTGCTTTTTATAGTATATTCGAAATTTAACTAGCAGTAAAGTATTAGAAAATTTTAAAATTATTGTTAATGTAAAAATGAACGGAAACTAATGAAATACATTTCTATTGAATTGAAAACAAAGAGGAATTTGGTTTTATTATTGTTTTGCGATTATTGCGATCGTTACAATAGCACTGAATCAAACGTGGTGGAATATCTCACAATTGAGCCATTAGATATTGATGCTGAAATAAGAGATGATTTATCTAAAGGCAAAAAAAAAATCAAAGCGCATTATTGATCAGGCGCTTGATGAATTAGTGGAAATGGTAAGAGAGAACAACAATATTCTACAAAAAATGCTAAAACTAGAAGACCGTGATGAAAAAAAATCAAGAAGAGACTGACAACAAACTTTCTAGCGCCTTAATAAAGTTTTTAGAACATCAATCTAAATGATTTCATATTTGTTTTAAAGTATATAACTTTCAAAATTCAAAATTAATTCAAAATTTTTAATAATAAATGAAATTACAAATTATATAACGAATTTTATTTAAAAAAGAAACTTAGTAGTCAATACCAGAGTCTGCATAAAGCTGTATAGCTAGCACATCGCGTTTTTGCTGTCCACTTGTTGTACGTATTTCACGATAGGCTGAGGGACTGCAAGGAAATCTTGTTCTTCAGTTGCAGACCTCTCCAACCACCTCTTAAAATGGACATTTATACTTTATGCGCATTATCAAACTTTTCATCGTTCGGATAACCGCAATAGTATTCTTAATAAAGGAAAAAGATATTTCAATTTAAATATTCATAATTTTAATTACAATTCTAATGCTACTTACGGATGGCATTATATCTGAATGAAACAAACAAAAAACTTTTTATAAAATATTTTGAATTCAAAAACAACTATTTTCTATAACAATATACTAATGTCATTTGGAGCAACTAAAGTGTTGCAAGCGTCAATAACGAGAACTAAGATAATTGACTCCAATAATTTGAGTAGAAAACATAATTATTGTAGTCTTCAATTATTGCCGTATTTTACGTCTTCACGCATCAATTAATTGGAGTGTAGGATAATTGTAGTCAATTGATTGCTACGTCAAGCCATAGTAATAGTTTTGTATTTTAAATTATGATCGTGTTTAATTGTTCATTATTCCACACCATCTATTGGAAAATAATTAAATCGATGTCGGCTAAGAGAAGTAAAAGATGATTGTTATTGGAATCTAAGAAATTGTGTTCAATAAGCGCAAACAAATATAGCTCGTCATAAATATTTGAAATTGATAGATTTTTTTTTCAACGCGAAACATATATGTACAAGGTAGTACTTGCGGACACTTGTATTATGATATTGATTCGGAAGGTCAAAAGTTTGATGTTGTTGGTCGATTACAGTGTAATTTCGACTCTTCTTTATATGGATATAATACTGGATATAAATTCGTGGTTATATACAATGGAATTTTGTGACAAATTTCGTTTGGAATTAGCTATCTCACATCAAGCTTAGGGAAATAAAATGCTTTGTTAAGGAACAATGGCTGATAGTTGTGGGTTGGAAAATTTGAAAGAAAAACTACATGTATAGAATGGAAGAAGACGAAGATCATCTGATTGTAGTGCATATTCATATCGAACTAATAATGAGGTGCATACAATTTATTTTAGTACGAAGTGGATCATCATATACAATTTATCATGTAATTTTATACTTATTTTATATAATTTTTTGTTCTTGCATAGTTCGTTCTAAATTATTATTAAATTATTATTTCTTGTTAGCTAAATTTTTGGTTAGTGATTTCTTTGTATTGAAAAATTAGTGTCAATAAGAGATTTTCCAGGGTCAGGGCTTGTGATATTATTTTTAAAAAGCCCAATGGCTCTACACTTTGTCTATTTTTAGACATTACATCGATGTTAATTTCATATATATTAACCACACTCTCTTCTGGCAGTCTCAACTAAAACTAAGGTTCAAAGTTTTTAAAGTACGATAGAATCACGAAACAAAAAGCAAATACGAAACATTCTATCGCGTGCCAACTCCGATGTTAGCCAAATTGATAAGCGATGTTGTCCTAACGCTATATAGTATCTACGATTGTCGTTATGATTTTGTTAGGACGTCGATTAGAGAAAACGAATATTGCACATTAATTTTGAACTTTAACAGCTATAAAATTTTTAACAACGACGAACCACAGTTTACAATACTAATGGTAAAGGCATTATCGAGCAGTTCAATAAAATACTGAATGTATCCATAATGTGTCATAATGGACGAAATTGAGGATATATTATTTTAAATTAAGGAAATACTTATAACTCTAGAAGTTATAGAACTCAATATTGTGTTAAAGAGCTAGTCTTCAAAAATGTTATATTAAGTTTTCAATAATTATGTTGGATTCATAAGTCTTCAGTCTTCAGTAATTATGTCACATTCAGTCTTCAATAATGATGTGAGATCCAACAAGTCTTCAGTAATTATATTGGATCTGTCAAGTGTTAAGTCTTCAATCAGAAATTATGTTAGATCCTGCGAGTCTTCAATGATTATGTTAGATGCAACCAGTCTTCAGTAATTAATGTTACATTCAATCTTCAGTTATTATGTTACATCCAATCTTCAATCATCAATTATGTTGGATCCAGCAAGTTTTCATTCTTCAGTAATCACATTAAACCAGCCAAAAAGTTTGTAAAACAGTTTACTACTATGATATTTGTTGATGTTGTAATAAATACATTTTGATTTATGAAGTTCTATCTTTTGTATTTCTTTTGAAAATATAGTATTGTCGTCAGCATTAACAGTTGATTACTTGAGTTCAGCGCTTTGGACCGTAGAGTCTGCGTGCCAGGACAAGTCTCCGCCTTGCGCAACCTGACCATTCCTATATAATCTAATCTAATGTGGTTACTTGAGTTTAATTGCTCTCAAATCCTTAATATAATTCAATTAGTAATTCAATTCAATTAAAAATTTAAAAAAAATTATTTCCTACTGATAAGGGGTGTATGTGGCGTATATATTAAATAATCATAAATTTATATACGTAAATGTACTAAAACTTATATAAGTACAAATGGGTACACATAGAGTGCTCTACACAGGATATCAAATAAAATTGAAGCTAATTGCCCAGAAATACTTGTGCCGTCAGTGATTCAACTAATAAGGATTTCATTTATCATTTTGTAAAACATTATATCAAAATTTTGTTTTAAACAGACTTTCGAGTTATGGAGGATGGTGTTCAAACCCTTTTGGGATGAGCTACAGCTGCAGGTAGACTGTCTAAAAAGTCAAGCTAGTATAGTAAAGGTGGTTCTACCATAGCTGTCTACACTTTTTTAGTAGATACTGACCAAGATATTACCAATCATGACGGCATGACTGATGTTAGGACAAAATAAATTAGGAAAATTTATTTCATTTACATCAAAAACGAGCCTCAGAATCCAAAAACCAATCACCCTGCGGTTTTTAGTAGTTATGATAAACCGATTACCTTCATCATAATTTAGTTCTTAGAAAAGTCCTTGCTGATGGGTTAATGAAAACATAAATCTAAATTGTATTCATTTAATTATCTTTGAGTTACAGTATTGCTACTACAATTCCAATAAATTTCATAGTATCAATTCCATTCTATATCTGTAAACTTTTGTTATCCATTTCATTATACGCATGACCATTTTTCGATACAAATTAAATACGTTAATCGGAGAAGGGGTTGCATGAAAAACGTTGGAGGGGTGGAGTTGTGCGTGCCCTCATTTTGCTGCGGCACTTTTGATATATTTTAAATACTTTGATTTATTGCCACTATAATAAGATTTGATAATAATAATTTTTTATCAGATTGTTTCGATATGGAATTGATACGTCATCATAATTTGATTGCAAAAATGATTTCTATAATCTATGTTATAGGAAATTATTAATCTTATCTATTTTGATTAGAATTTTGTTTTAAAAATAAGTAGAGCTGTTTCGTGACTTAAATTGTAGTATTTGTCAAATTTTAGAACAATTATAAGATATTAAAAATATAATTAAAAAATGGAAATGATAGTGAAAGTTTTAGTGATAGTATTCGTTTTATTTTTGTTTTGCTTACATGACTCAAGTGGTAATTTTGGAAACACTAATTATAATTTTAAAGTAATAGAGTTAGTTATTTAGGTGATAGTAACAATTTCCATTCTTTATGAGATCACATTATAAACTTATTGAAAATTTAATGATAACTTTAAGGGTGATATGTTTGGTAATGTTATCAAATTCTTTTAACAAAATTATAATTTATTTTAATATTATTTGTCATAATGTGAACTAAAAATAACACGCAACGCTGAAACCTCTGTATGGTTTTTTGGTTTTCTTTGATTCAATTCTCTCTGTATGAAATTTACGATATTGTGGAGAGCAGTTGTGGCAGTTCATTCATAATTTTTATTCTGTGAGGGGTTTATAAGAAAATTTGGTGGGATCAATCCATAACTAAATGGCTACTTTGGTATATTTACTGTCTGCAAACTTTATCGATAAGAAAAGTTATCTGAGTGCGTTTACCAACAAAGCACATAATTTTATAAAATTCCTAGTTTGGGTTTGACAGTCAACCTTCCAGTTGTTTACTAGTCAGGTTATCTACATGACTTAGTATAGACAAAATCACATGTAGCCTTCATCTCTTTATAACAATGGTTTATTTTATCAACCAGCAAAGTGAACTCTAAGAATTACTCATTGATTCTACCGCACATTATTTCTAAAAGTTTTCTCCAATCGATGGTGTACGCAACTATTCACATCCTACCAAATTGAGAAATATTATTAATACTAACAAAAACTTGCAATTCTGCATATAATTAGAAATTTTTATTTATATTAACTTTTTTTATCTAATTATTCCTACAGCAATAGATTGTTACTCATGTATTGAAACCGAGGACTCTGGATGCGATACAGTAAATAGTAAAACATATATTGAAACGTGTTTAGAGCCAGCAATACAACAATGCTTAAAAATGGTTATACCAATGATATCAGAAAAAGCTGTATTTCGTGGATGCCAAGCTGTTAGCGAAACGAATTGTGATTTGAGAGAAATAGAATGCTTCACATGTGATGGAGATCTTTGTAACTCAAGTAGTTTGATAAAATTAAGTAAAATTTTAGCAATCATATTAAGTGTTTTTGTCATCAAAAATATGTTTTAATTTTTAATAAAATTTGTTAAAATACTTAATTAGGATTATTCGTAGCTCACTGTATAAAATCTAAAATATGTCTTATATACTCTGTTGGAAATATAAAAAAGTTTATTTTGATAGTATTTTCAAAGACACGAGCCAAACTAAGAAAATATTTCGAACTAGAAACATTAATAAAAAATATTAAATGCATTTTTGTTATTTATTGTGTGTTTTGGTGAGATGTCTCTGTTTTTGTAAAAACTGAAAGCTTTTCATTTAATTTTAGGTGCGTTCGATTTGACTGAAACAACTGAAAAACCCACAACAATTGCATTCAATTTTTCAGTTGTATCAGTTGCTTCAGTCAAATCGAACAATCGAAAACATGGAATTCAAATTTTTTTTGGAGAAGTTTGTAGTACTCGATTCATTTGAATATAGGAGATGATGGGTGGTAATTGGTATGCATAAAAACTAGTAAACACTTGTTAAACTTTACTACCTACATAGTTTAGTATAAAATTGCTATAGTATAGTAAAAAATTGGTTTGAGTACTAAACTATGAGGAAAGTCAAAACCCCCGATATAGAAGCTTAACTCATTTTTTAGCAGAAAAAAAATCGTGAACTTGTAGCACCATTTTGAAAATAAAACTCAATATAAAAGAAACAACTCTGTATTCGGATCCCGTATTTAATTAATACTTTCTTCTAAAACTTGGAAGCCTTTTACATTTGTTCTTGGATTGTTAAATCAGACATATGTATAATATATTAATATATGTGTTATTATGGTTTTCCATATGTGCCCATAATTATGAAAGTGGTCTAAGTCATATATTTCTTGTTTTGAGATATTTAAAGGTTTGCAAAAGATTAAATTAAAAAACAATTCTATATTATGAAAAATTTTATTTTAGAGCTTTGTTAGTCTTCAATAATGAAAGTTTATTATGGATGTAAAATTTTGTATAAATCTCATTCCGAAATATGCTTTTTGCAGTTTGAATTGTAAGGTTAAATTCTATAACGACGTCCATGTATGTGGCATGTCAGTCGTCTTTTGTCTTTGAACAAGGACGGATTTCGATATTATTTCGATTATTTTGTTATTGATATATTTGATATTGATATAAAGATATTTTGTTTGATATTTGTTTGATTGTCAACGACTGACGACACATTGTCAAAAGTGGTTTGATATTTGATATTTTTGATATTTTATTTATTTGATATTTTTGATATATTGATATATTTATTTATTTCGATGCCAAGACCACGTCGTAGACGTTTGGATGTGAGTGGTACATCGAGTCTTCGGAATAAAAGAGATTATATTCGTAATATGCGTAATAATATTGACTAGGAGGGCCCGGCGTGCTTCGCTACGCTTATAAATAAAGTTTTTGCGTAGACCACGCTTATAAATAAAGTTTTTGCGTAAACATTTTGTTGACGTAGAAGCAATGATTTCAAAAAGTGGTAATGAGAAATGCTAGCATATAATTTTTAATTTTTCTTTTTAAATAAAGGAATGAAAAATAATCAGAACTCTAGCTGATCAGTTCGGATATATGAAAAATTAGCGATCAAATAAGTTAGAGATCAAATAAGCTTACTTGAAAACTTATTTGATCGCTAATTTGTCATATATCCGAACTGATCAGCTAGAGTTCTGATTATTTTTCATTCCTTTATTTAAAAAGAAAAATTAAAAATTATATGCTAGCATTTCTCAATACCACTTTTTGAAATCATTGCTTCTACGTCAACAAAATGTTTACGCAAAAACTTTATTTATAAGCGTGGTCTACGCAAAAACTTTATTTATAAGCGTAGCGAAGCACGCCGGGCCCTCCTAGTATATATAAAAATAAATAAAGGTGTAAAGTATTTAAGTTATTGCTTTTCATTAAAATTCTCATCTTACAGCTCAGAAGTGGGATATATTTATCTAGTATATCATCGGATAAAAATGGAAAAATTTAATGTTAAACAATTGAGGCAAAAGTTAAGTGTACGTGGGTTGCAAACAGAAGGAAACAAAGGAGTTCTACTGCAGCGATTATTGGCGGATACGTTGAAGGATAACCCGCATAAATCAAAACAAAATTTCGAGGAGGCAGTTACTGAAATTAATACGGAGATGCCAAATAGTGAACACGGGCGTATGATTAATAATGGTAATTCGGAACATGAGTTGTCGGAAGAAGGGAAGGAAAAATTACCTAAAATCTATAATACGCGGTTTACTGTTCGTGATATTGTAAATATGCTTCCGGACTTTGACCCTACCGATGTTACGGGGTTGAATTCTGAACAGTGGGTTAGAAATGTTGAGGTTATGATGGATGTCTATCAGCTAGATGAAAGATTAGTGATATTAGCTGCCAGAAACAAGATGTTGAAGTACGCGATTAAGTGGTACGAGTCGGTTATGGATCGGACGATGACGTGGTGTCGATTTTCGTGGGAGTTACAAGATAATTTTTCCAGTAAATGTACACAGGCAGAGGTTCACGAACGATTAAGAAAGAGAATCCGAGGCAAACAGGGATTGATTGAATATTATTTTGAGATGTGTCACATAGCAAAGGGACAGATAGAAGAGGAAAATATAATTTATTATATAATTATGGGCATTAATGACTATAGACTAAGTGCAACCTTAAAGTCTATCAAAATTAATACGCTAAGAGAATTGAAGGAGCACATCGAGTGGCATGTTAAGATGGAAGAAGGCGAAGGAGACAACGGAAGGAGGATTAATGGTCAAAGTTACCCTGCAGAAAGAGTAAAAGTAAACGAAGGTAACCAGAAGAAATACGAGAATAAGCCGGAATGGGTGCTTAAAAAGGAGTGTTACAATTGTTTTCAACAAGGGCATATAGCCACCAATTGTACGTTACCAAGAAGGAAACCTACTTGCGAGAGATGCAAGAAAATTGGTCACGTTAAAAATCAGTGCAAAGTGAAACTAGTAGCAGAAACCCTATATACGAGTAGTCAGACGTCTGATGTGGAAACGGCGGTTGAGAGACAGTTGATGGTTGACAGCACCGGGCAAGTAAACGTGATGGCGGTTATCGGTGGTAAATTGGTTAAGGAACGAGTGCTGGTAGATTCTGGCAGTAACGTGAGTATTATAAAAGAAAGATTGGTTGGAAATTTAAAGGTATGTGAAACAAGTAACGAAAATGTGTTCGGAATTAACAGCAGTGAGTTCATAATTTTAGGTAGTTATGATAGTAGTATTGTAATAGAGAATAATATGTATAAAGTTAAATACCGGGTGGTGTCCGATAAAACAATGGATATAAATATAATTCTGAGAAGGGATTTCTTGAAATTGAACGGAATCAGTGTAGTTAAAATCGGGGACGTAAAAAAGAAGAGTAGCTTTGACGTAGACATAATGAACGAGGTAGCAAACACCCATAGTGAATTGTTGGTTATAAATGAAGTAGTATTAGACGTAGGTGATACGTACGAGACAGTTGGTTATAGTGGTGTTATTAACAATATATATAACGAATATTATTTAAATAAGAGTAAAGATATCGTTGATAAGGTTCAATATCAAGCCGAAATAAAGATACGAGAGAATAAAGTTGTCACAGCAAGTCCTAAACATTTTAGTTATTATGAAAGTGCGGAGTTAAAGAAACTTACAGATGAGTTGCTAGATTCGGGAATTATTAGAGCTAGTGAGTCACCTTATTCAGGTCGTGTAGTTTTGGTTAGGAAAAGGGATAATAATTATCGTATGTGCGTCAATTATAGACCACTAAATAGAATAGTCGAAAGAATTTATTTCCCTATGCCGGTGATAGAAGACGTCATTCAACGACTGAGAAGGAAGAAGTATTTCTCGACATTGGATTGGATTTGCAGAATGGGTTTTACCATGTAGATTTAAAGGAGGAGTCGAAGAAGTACACGGCCTTTGTTATGGATCAGGGACAGTTTGAATTTAACAAATTACCGTTTGGTTATACAAACTCTCCGGCTCATTTCGAAAATTATATTCAGCTCGTTTTAGAACCATTAAGGAATGACAATAGAATTATAGTTTTCATAGATGACATTTTGGTTGCGACAGAAAATCTAAAGGAGCATTTGAGTATATTGAAGCAATTATTTAGGATTTTAGCTAGAAACGACGTTAAATTGCATGTTAGAAAATGCCATTTTGCTAAAACCACAATCGAGTACTTGGGATACAATGTGAGTTCGCAAAGAGTTACCCTGAGCGACAGACATATAGAAAGCATAGCGAAATATCCTGTTCCTACAGATGAAAGGACATTACAACGTTTCATTGGTCTGGTTAGTTATTTCCATAAATTTATAAAGGGTTTCAGTGGAATTGCTGCTTCATTATACGAGTTGTTAAAGCCAAATGTAAAGTTTGAATTTAGGGAAAAACATGTTGCAGCGTTTGATCAGCTGAAGGAGTTGTTAGTTGAGAAACCCGTGTTAAGTATATATTCAGCAGGCCGTGAGACGCAATTACATACAGACGCATCGAGTTCGGGATACGGTGCGATACTTTTGCAGAAACAGGAGGATGGCAAATTTCATCCGGTTATGTTTCATAGTAGGAAGACTACAGAAGCGGAGGCAAAGTTACACAGCTTTGAGCTGGAAACATTAGCGTTGGTTTATAGCATAAAACGCTTTAGACCGTATTTGTTCGGAAGGAGATTCACGGTGGTTACGGATTGTAATGCTTTAAGGTTAACGTTGAATAAGCGAGACATGAATAGTAAAATCGAACGTTGGGCATTGTTTTTGGAGGAATTCGATTTTGAAGTAGTTCACAGGGCAGGCGATGGGATGAAGCATTTAGATGCTCTCAGTAGAGCACAGGTGTATTACATAGAAACTGAGGAGAAGAATTTGTTTTTAGAGAAAGTTTATATTAGGCAGTTAGAGGATGAGAATATCCAGAAGATAAAAGGGCGTATAGTGGATCAGAAGTTAAAAGGATATCAGTTAAGGGATGGTATAGTATACAGAAAGGACGAGAAAAGGCTACAACTACTGGTTCCAGAGAACATGATTGAATCGCTTATATATAAATATCACGATTCTATGGGACATATAGGAAGCGATAAAGGTTGTGAATTAATTAGGCGACAGTTTTATTTTAAAAACATGAGGGAACGGATAATGAGTCATTTTAACAATTGCGTAGTATGTATAGCATATTAACCGAAACCAGTAACGAAGGAAGCCTTGTTGCATTCGGTGGATAAGGGAAATTCTCCGTTTGAAACACTGCATTTAGATCATTTGGGTCCGCTTGATAAGACAAGTAATAAAAGTTTGTATGTGTTGTTGGCAGTGGATGCTTTTACCAAGTACATCAAACTCTTTCCGACAAAAACAACGAACACAGCAGAAGTATGTAAACATTTGTTGTCCTACTTTTGTTATTATAGTGTGCCGAAGGTTATAGTATCGGATAGAGGAACGGCATTTACCTCGAAGGAATTTGTAAAGTTCATGAGTGAAAGAGGAATAGTTCATGTGAAGGTTGCTACCGTGTCGTCTAATTCGAACGGACAGGTGGAGCGTTACAACAGAGTGTTAGTACCATTGTTAGCGAAGTTAACGTATGAGGGCGGAGGTCAGTGGGACCGAGTTTTAGTACAAGCCGAATATATATTAAATAACACTCTTAACAAAGCAATTAATGAAGTGCCATCTAAGTTGTTGTTTGGAGTAATACAAAGAAATTCGAGTATTAGGGAAATAGAGGGTAGGTGGTTAGAAGAAGATCGGGATGTCACTGTGATTAGAGATAGAGCGAAGAATTCTATGGATCGTCAGCAGGAATATAATAAAAAATATTATGATGGGAAAGTACGTAAGTTAGCGGAATTTGCAGAGGGAGATTTAGTGATGTTGAGTCGAAAATCCGACAGTAGGAGTTAACAACAAATTGAGAACAAAGTTTAAGGGACCGTATAGAGTTAGTAAAGTGTTGGATAGAGATCGATATCTAATAAAAGATGTTAAAGGTTATCAGGTATCAGGTAGAACCTTTGAAGGAATATTTGATTCAAGAAGCATGCGTTTATACTCTAGAGGCCTTAGCCAAGAGAATAAGACACAGGAACATAAACGGGATGAGGAATGTTTTTTTAAGGACGAAGAAACAGAGGACGTAGAATACCTAGACTCAGAATATGAAACAGAATATTTAAGTTAACCGTAAGATATTAAGTTGACATGTGTATCCAATGTTTGTCGAGATACTTACTATTGAATTAAGAACAAGAATATTTAGAATTAAGGAACAAATGTAAAATTGAATTAATTAAGAAATGAAATATGTTTACAATTAGTTAAGTTTGAATTTGTGTAAATTTATGTTTAAAAAAAAGAAATTATTTTGTAACACATATACCGCGAGGGCGCTGAGTTAGTCAGGATAGCCGAGCTGCAAGGTTAAATTCTATAACGACGTCCATGTATGTGGCATGTGATGAGTGAGCACTCTATAGTTGTGGTTGAGAACTAAAAGAAAAAGAAAACGTACGCATGCGCATATACATGACAGTTTTTGAAGGAAAGCATTGTAACATACACGCAAAATTGTTAAGATATATATAAAAATAAATAAAGGTGTAAAGTATTTAAGTTATTGCTTTTCATTAAAATTCTCGTCTTACAGAATTGACTTAGACCATTTTCAAAATTAACTGAACGTCGTATAAATGACTTAACGGCAAAAGCAAACTTCAAAATTCTAGCGTTATTTATTAATTATTTTGCGAACTCATTGTTTTGTCACCATTAACTTTCATTTAAAAAAGAGCAATTTTGACATTTAGGAGGAACAACTCATTTTTATGGGCCTACGGTCCGAAATTATAAAAACTTTGCAACATAACGTTTTGGCAATTACTTTTAACATTTTATTCGACTTTTTTGTTTTTTTTTCTTCAAATTTTATCTTAGATTACTATCATAATTAACACTAGATGAATTACATTTTTGTTGAAATAACAAGTACTCTATAGCGGAACTTTTTTGACAATATCGTACAAATTACATTAGACTAATTTAGTTTGAAGTAATTTAACGGATAAACTCATTTTTTTCAAATTTTGACTTAGACCACTTTTATAATTATGGGCACATATTTATTCACTGTTTCTGTGCTTTTGTCACTTTTGAAATAAAATGTAATATTTAAAAATATACTTTTTACTATTTATTTTTAATTTTTTATTTTATTAATAATAATATAAACTTCCTTATAGTAACAATCTGAATTTTTTTTTTATTTTATAGAATATCGATTTCGACTTACGTCATCCTCAGTCAGGGCCGTCGCCAAAGAATATTTTTTGGGTGGGTGTATAGCATGAATTTGCCGACTAAAGTTTCATGAATTTGCCGACTAATTTTTTTTTTTTTAAATCTGCACCTTTTCAAAATATTAATTTAATTTATAAATTTATCGCACAATAGGAATTTATAGATCAAAATACATTTGAATCGTCTTATATTGTAAAACATCTATCTAAAAGCTATTTTTACAATAGTTTAAATATTGACAATGAGGTTGAAGAACATTACAAATCGAATTACAATTTTAAACTAAAACTATTAAACAATAAACTACTAGATTTCTTTCAATATCAATTTGATTTCATTTCCATCCATTTCTTTCAATAGCTGTGTTTTTTTGTAATTCTATATAGAACAGAATTAAAATTTTCAATACGATTTGACAACTAATTATTTCTGTAATAATTCTACAGAACTATTTAGCTGTCAAATCGTATTGAGAATTTTAATTCTGTTCTATACAGAATTACAAAATAACACAGCTAATATAAAACCCAAAAAAAGGTTGGCGTAGAACTTTTAACGGCACTAATTAAACAAATATAGAATAGTAGATTCTTGTATGAGCTAGAGTGAAGGCAATTCTTCACGAGGATGAAGTTTCCCAGAACGAGCGTAGCGAGTGGAGGGAATCATTTGAGTGAAGAATTGCCTTCATCCTAAGCGAATACAAGATACTATTTTATCCACGACTACAAATATTTCAGATAATTTCATTCAAGCTTTCCCGTAAAAGTTTATATCGCCATATTGAAATGTTTCTATGAAAATAAAAACAAAATAAAACATGTTTGTTTATTTTATATGTATTGTTCGTGTTTTATTTCGTTTATATTACTATACCAACAAATCAAGTTTTTAATTTGTTAGGGGAATTTTGAATAAATAAAGCGTAATGAAATAAATAAAAAAGAATTTGATATATAGAAAAGGAATGAATACAATTACAATGAAAGCTATACGCATGGAAAGTATATATTCTTTAGTAGTCGTGGATAAAAGTAAATATCACACGCACATTGTTATTCCATTTGTTTTAGATTTTATTCTTGCATAATTTGAATCGATGTAAGATACATGCCAATACCTCAAATTAGAAAATAAAACAATAAATGAAAGTACAATTATTTTGAAATGCTACATTGTTATATTCTATTGGGATTGAAATCTGACGCGCCTTTGTTTTAAATTTACCCATCTATTTAAAAATTCATCAAATTTAATTTTATCCACAAGATCTTTTTCTGACTGTAATATTAGTAGTGAATTTAGGCGGCTATCTGTCATTGTTGATCGAAGATAGTTTTTTACCAGCTTTAATTTGCTAAAAGTTCTTTCGTTGGATGCAACTGTTACAGGGGCCGTAATTACAAGACGGCAAATTTGATTAGCTAGAGGAAGAATGGTTTTTAACTCTTCAGATTTATGCATAATTTCCGCTAGAGATGTTTCATTTATGCATCGATCACAGAGAATTTCTAATTCTGCTTGCACAGCATACGAGTCGGTAATGGCAACGTTTTTAGGAAATAATTGTAATGCATTCTGAACATTTAATATTGTGCAGCATTCCCTTTTCATAGGTGGCTTAAACATTTCATATAGAGGTTTTATGCTATTAATGGAACTAAGAAGGTTTTTTGTACATAAATTTATTAACGTGTCTAAAACCGCATTAAACTGCCGAATGATAAAGAAAATAAATAAGTGATACTGAACAAAAAGTGGGAATCGTTGCAAACATTTAAATTTTTGCTTAAATAACTTTAATAAACTTAACTTAACTTTAATAAAATCGTAAAATTGCCGAATTGGAAAATTCTTTTCGTAAAAATGCCGAATTTGCCGACTTGGAAAATTCTTGGGGGGTGTCACAACCCCCATAACCCCCCTTGGCGTCGGGCCTGTCCTCAGTTCTTAAATTATTATAACAATTTTTGCTTATATTATTACTTATATACTATTTCAAGTGCTATTTTTTATTATTATGTCATATATTTTGTTAGTTTTAAGGTTGATTTTATCATATAAAATGTTGTTATTGTGTTTATGTTTATATATATATATATATCTATTTGTTCCAATCTATCTAGATGTCCTCTTCTTTTTTTATGTAATATGGTTAAATTTGTGTTGATGTTGGAGTATTTGTGTTTTTCTATTTTTAAATGTTGGGCATATCTGGATTTTGGATCGCTTCTGTTAATTTCATTGGTGTGCTCAATAAATCTTTTTGTGAAGGACCACCCCGTCTGGCCTACATAAAATTTACTGCAGTCGTCACAGGTAAGTTTATAAACACCTGTTCTAAGGTTTGGGTTTTTTTGGTTTTTAGGTAATTTTCTATTTTATTTTTGTTTTTGTAAGTTGCAATATCTCCATAATTTTTTAAAGTTTTTTGCATTATTTTGAATGTTGTTTTATTGTATGTCACGCCTACGTATTTTTTGCCTGCTAATTTTTCTTCATTCTTCAATGTTGTTAGAGTTTGCAAATTTTTCTTGTTTTTATATTTCCTATTTAATGTGTCAATTATTTCGTTTTTATATCCGTTTTTACTGGCTATGTATTTTATGTTGCTTAATTCGTCTTATATAATTTTCTGCATTCATAGGTATATTGTTCAATCTATTGATCGTAGGCAGCTAGTTTATGTTGGTATGGATGATGTGATTTAATATTTATTGTTTGATCAGTTTGGGTTGGTTTTCGGAATATTTTGAATGTGTGTTTTGAATCTACATTTTTGATTGATAAATCCAAAAAATTTATTGTGTTATTTTCTTCATTTTCTAACGTGAATTTTATGAAAGGTTCTATGCTGTTAAAAGCCGCACAAATAGTTAAACAAACAGCAGAAGCTACATGGTTAACAAAACAAATTCAAGAACTCTACACAAAAATAAATTACATAACATTAGATGTATACAACCTACAATTAATAATATTTAAACAATATCATCAAATAGAATATGAAATAATAATGGAATCGGTAAAGAATGATATGGAAAGCACGATAAAAAAGAATAGTGAAAACATATAATTGAAATTGAAAGAAGGTGTGTAAGGGAGATGATCATTGAAGCATTCGTACATTCTTCTTCGTTGTCATTTAATTTTTCGTTTTCAAAAAAAAAATATACAAAGTAAAGCATCGATCACAATAATCGGCATTTTAGTTTCAAAATGCAATATAAAAAAAATTCATTTCATATTTAATTGTTGATTAGTCAAAAAAAGAGATATCGAAACTCATTAATTTGGTTTTTTGTTACAGTTATTAACATTATAAGAAAAATGAAACAGCTAGGATGACAATAAATCGTTAATAATTTACGAGGTAAACAAGATCGTTAACTAATACAATTGTAACTTCAAATAATTTAATATCAGGTCGTATCAATGAACATTAACGAAAATGTTTTTTGTGGAAAAATACAATTTGTTAGAATTTCTCTTGTTTGCGTTAACAGATTTAAAATAAAGAAAATCGACAATGTTATGATGGAAGTGCAACAAGATGATTATGGAAAATCGTATTGTTGGAGGAGCGATTTAATAGATTCTTTATATTGATTGTTAATTGGACGGACAATGAATAATGTAATACATTGTCGAGAATACTATATCTATTGTTATGCGTGTTTGCAGATGTTGATGCAAAAATACCAAGTAGTCATGTTATAAGGAAGAAAAATGGAAAAGTGTGGCAATTGGACGGAAATGTATCTTTGACTGTTCGTTGGTTGATTAACCGCAACTACCAAAGCATACATTCCCTCCAATTCACCAGTGCAGAACCTGAACTCTAGAGTGGGTTTAGGTCTTCTCCCAAAGGCTACTGGTTAGATAACACGTTGAATTCTGGCATAACAGACTTCCAATGTGAAAAAATTTGATTTTTTGGTTTCTCAATCCTCATTTTAATATAAAATTTGATGTCTTTTATTGAAGGTCATTTAATTTTCAAAATACCAAACAATTAAATAGGCGTCGATTGAATTGAAAAAAATTTATTTAATTGTTTGGAATTAATGGTACAAAAAACATAAAATAAAATGAATGAATCAATGAATTTTAAAATAATTTAATTTCGGAGGGATAAAACGTTGTATTGGGTTCATGTTTAATGATTTTCATTAGCGAATAGCAAATTTGTAAAATTTTTCTCGAAAAATAAAATATATAATTACACTAATAAAATACAACCGAATCTTGTCTTCCGCAACAATCGCGCAACAGAATAAAATTAGCAGCTATTTATTTTATTCTATTAAGACTAATATAACGCATATAATTATGTTTGTAAAAAACAAAATTAAACCTATATTTTCAAGATAAACTGTTTTTTCAAAAACTCACACATTTAATTTTTGCTTCAAATTTGATGCTTTCCTTCATATTAAATAACTATTAATCGTATCAATTTATTAAAAAATAGATTATTTTTCTGAATGGTTTATCCAACTATGCAAGTATTGTTATTAAAAGAAATAAAAAGATGACGAAAAAGTACTAATTTTATTTTCTGCAAATGGAATGAAAGAAAATAATAAAATCGACTCCAAAGGAGTGAAACAAACAGTTTTTAGTCTCACGAGTAAGAATGATATTAAAGATATAAAGTACATATTGCTGTTTTTTCGTATGTGAAAATTTGTTCATGTAAACGTAAAACGCGTAGGAAACGCGTAGGAAATAAGTTCATGTAAACGTAAAACGCGTTTCATTTCGCGTAGGATATTCAATTTTTTCTACGAAAATTAATATATAAACGATATTTATTATAAATTACAAATCGACAACGTTATATTCAAAAGTCATATTCTACTTTTTCATGGTCGCTCTATTTAAAAACTTTATAAAATTACATGAAAATATCATAGCAACAACAATTTGTTATTTAGCGAAAATGATTTTACACAACTGAAAAAAACATTTTCACAAAGGATTAAACCTGCATGAAAATAGAATTTTTGTAGGATCGTGCAAAAAGTGACTATTTTTTGCACTATGTACTGTGCCAAAAGTTTAATTTTTTGCACTAGTGCAAAAAGTACCTTGCTAGTGCAAAAAGGTTTTGCACTAGTGTAAAAAATACCTCACTAGGGAAAAAGTACCTCAAGATCCTAGAGAAAATGTTGTGTGCAAAACGTGCAAAAAGCATATTTGTTGCACGATGCATGAAGTAAGCACCTCGAGACGAGGTCTGCACTTTTTGCACTAGTTACACAAACAACTATTTTGTATGCCATCGTAAAAAAAAAATTTAATTTGTTAAGTAGTAGTCATCATTTGAGGAGTGAGAAAACGCTCGGATAAAATAAAATTGTAATAAATGAAAAGAAATTCGCGAACCACTAAACTTTTTCTGCGGACCACTAATGGTCCGCGGACCAACGGCTGAGAAACACAAGTTAGACGGTTTGTGCAGCAGGTAAGTTAGCTGATCGTTTATGTTTGTAGAGATTAACTAATTAATTATTTAGATTTAAATATATTAACCTCTACAACTTTTTCTCCCTCCTTTCCACTATAATCGGAATTTCACACCCTTTATATAATACCGACGAATATTATAAAATACACGTGATACACATATGAAAGCGATATCAAAATGTAGTAAACGATTCTATCACAAGGGACAGGTCCGAAAGGACGCTGTGTTCGATAACTGTACCGGAAGTGTGTCAAAAAAATCATTATGTGTGTCAAAAATAGCAAATTTTCATATTTTTGGCTTAAAAAACGTTCATTTTAAGTGATTACGAGTAGGAACATTAAATTTGGAGAAATCCTGACGGTCGGGATTGGTATGTAAGATCAAAAACCAGATTATTGCATTATAAGTTTGTCAAAAAAATGTTGTCAAGTGTGTCAAAAGAAAGATTTTTATTTATTTTTTTACCTAATTTTTTGGAAAAAAAAAATAAAATTAATTGTTTGTTTGAAATGAAGTTTTATTATTATTATTGAGAATTATGGCATTATGAGGTTGTCAAAAAAATGTTGTCAAGTGTGTCAAAAGATTTTTATTTAGTTTTTTACCCTTTTTTTTGAAAAAAATAATATTGTTTCTTTGAAATGAAATTTTATTATTATTATTGAGAATTATGGATTATAAGTTTGTCAAAAAATGTTGTCAAGTGTGTCAAAAGAAATGTTTTTATTTATTTTTTACCCATTTTTATTAGAAAACAATAAAATTAATAGTTTGTATGACATGATATTTTATTATCATTATAGAGAATTATGGCATTATAAGTTTGTCAAAAAATAATGTCAAGTGTGTCAAAAAATGATTTCATTTATTTTTTTAGCCAATTTTTTGGAAAAAAAATGCAGCTGTTTTTATGACGTAAATGTAATTGAAAATGTAATTAGACATGGAAGTTTTTGAATTTGTTATAGTTTTTGAAATATTTTTGGAATTTTGAAAAAGTTTGTATTTTTGATTTTGTAATAATTTTTGCAATATTTTTCGAATATCGGCAAAAGTTTTAATTTTTGATTTTGTAAGAATTTTTGAAATATTTTTAGAATTTTGAAAAATTTTAAATTTTTGATATTATTATAATTTTTGGAATTTTGAAAAAATTTTCAATTTTTGATTTTGTAATAATTTTTGCAATATTTTTAGAATTTTGGAAAAAGTTTGAATTTTTAAGAATTTTTGAAATGTTGGAATTTAGAAAAAATTTAAATATTTGATTTTATTCTAATTTTTGGAATATTTTTGGAATTTTGAAAAAGTTTGACTTTATTTAATTTTTACAATATTTTTGGAATTTTGATTATAATTTTCTGGCAACGTATTGATGTTTCGTGTTAGTTGTGTAGTAAATTTTTAAACTGAGATAAAAAATGCTTGTACTTTAACAAAGAGTTATGTTTGATATACATCGCTGCCCAAAACTAAAAACCATGTCCTCATAAAAGTTTTTTGCCGAAAACTATATCAAAATCTTTAACCCAGACCGAAGTCTTGATATCTCAGAGCTGTGAGATTTCAGCCCCTCCATATTTTGAATTTATTTTCACAATGGAATGAACAGCGTACAAAATTGCAAAAGCAAATTGTATTCTGTTGAACCAATGCGAAACTAAATTCGCAGACCATAACCAACAGCATCACGGTCGGATATCATAATAATGTATAAACCGATGGCAAACATATCCGCAAATGTCTAAAGATATGAAGGCTAACCTGAAACTAAAAGAATTCGGAGATGGTGTCACTAGGATAAGGAAGACAAATAAATGATAGATGTCTCTTAAATTCCAAAAGGTGAACTAAATCAAAAACTTGGCGACATAACTTCTTTTTAAATTTACTACATTCAAACCATTATGGAATTAAATCTTTGAGAGTAAGCAAATACTCTAATAGTCTCTCTGCACGGTCCTGTTAAACAAATCGAGTTAGAAGAGCTCATGTAAGGTGCTATTTGCTAGCCGGAAAGAGCTTACAAGAGTATAATCAGCATCTTGCAAAAGGAAGTAGATATCTTCCTTACAAGCGAGTGCTAAAACCTGATTGACTGGCATGGACAATTTAAGACTAAAAACTTGATGCTGCGATACTCTTCGAACTGTCCAGAACTTCTAGAGCCAATGAAAATTAGGTGGAAGTTACAGCGAATAAAACTATTTTATATTGCCATACAATGCTTTTGCACTTAAACTAAGATCCTACAAATAGCATGGGAGTGAGGCGCTGCTGACTGACAATTTGATTTTGAAAAAATCGCTCTGTAGTTAATGCAATCTCTTCAGTATGTGAGAGACAAACGAGAACAGTTAGTTTTTTACATAGAAAACTCAGGTTTATGATAATGAAACAGGACCACAAAAGTTCAAGACAGAACCCAAGAAGAAAAACTATAAGTCGTTTTTGAAAAATTTTTGTAAACATTTCTAAGGCATCACTGCATTAATTTCATTTCTCACAAGAAATTTTTACTAAGATTTTCTAGGCAAAACTTATGCTCTGGAACAACTGAATATAATCAAAATAGATCAAAGCATTATGTAAACCAAAGCAATATATAAATAGTTTAATTTTAATGTGGAAACACAATTATCGTGGATAAAGTGTTGAGAAAAATGCAAAACAATGAATGTAAACCTTAGAGTATATATAAATATAGAGAGAACATAACTTTAAAATTGTATGAAGAGAGACATAAGAAATCGTGTTCACAAAAATGTCATATTCAATTTCTCATTTCGCCATTTGCATTTCTGTTTATTTACAACAACCAACTATTGTATTAAATTATAAATTAAAAACAATTAAATAATTTAAAACGAAACAAAAAGTACAATCTATTATTTTTAGTTGTGCTAATTTTTATAAAATGAATGAAAATAATTACGAGAGTATTTTACATTTATTGTGTTATTTCCAGTGATTTTATAATAGTGAATATTTTATTATTTTATAATGCCAATGTTCAAATATTTAAGTTATGTATACATCCTGAAAGTATATTATGAAAACTAGCTGGCGACCAACTTTTCATTATTGCGTAGTTTATTTTTAATAGATAAAAGATTAAAATTTATATGTTTGGTTAGAATCAAATCCTAATCTGTCATTTTTCTTATTTCTTTTTATATAGTAGCAGTGAGGGAGAAACTATTATTTTTTTGTGGTAGGTTTTTTTCTTATAGATTTAAAAGAAATTTGCAATAATTGTACAATTTTGAATCAAATGAAAAATTTTCGCACGTCTTTGGGAAGACAAACCGGTTTCTCTCTCAGAGAAATAAAGGAAAACAAACAAACAAAAAAACGATTTGACAGAAGATCAGTCACCATTAATATTAGTTATGGTGGTCGGTTGATGTAAACCTTCAAACTACCATCAACAATGAACAGTCATATTTTTTTGGAATAAATTATTTGAATATAAATGACACAGCCATAAATAATACCCACAAACATTAATACAACAACAATAATAACATAAATACTAAACTGCTATCTTATCTTCTTATATATATAAAAATCACGTGTCACGATGTTTGTCCGCGATAAAATCCGCAACAAAGTAACCAATCTTAATGAAATGTTGTACAGTGTGTGTATAATGGTCCAACTTGAGAGATAGGATAGTTTTTATTTCAATTAAATGTTTAAATATTTTTTAATTGCGAATTAAATGTTAAATATGGATAGTTCATAAGCAAACTTTCAGATGGCGGCGTAAATAAATTAATTTACTGTCAAACCTGCTTTATCGACTTTTTAATCATCCATGTAGGGCCCATATAGGCTATCAAATATGTTATTGGGCGATTATTTTGTTCCGGTGTTTGCTGCAATAACACTGCAAAAGGGGGAAAAGAAAACAAATTCAATAAAATTTATATGGGATTTCATTCAAAACACGACTTGAATAATTTTAAAAATTATCTTTGAAATTTCTCATTTTACTACAATTAAATAATTTAAGTTTCTTTATGAACTATTATTGACAATTACTGACAATATTAAGCATAATATAAAAAATATTTTATTCCCTTCTGTCCGTAAAACAAATACGAAAATAGTTTAAATTTTTCATACAAGTTTGTATGGGAATTTTGGGCAATTTTCATGTTTGAGCGACTTAAGAATAATATTTTATATATTGCGCTTATTATATACTCGATATGATAGTTTTTATCTCAATTAAAAGTTTAATATATTTTAATTGCGAATTGAATGTTGAATGTATTTCGTAAACACATTCAACGTAAGTGACACAACTTCATCATGGACTTTTTAATCATCAGCGTAGGCCCCGAAAAAACCGTTGATTTCAACTTTTTGTTATAATGATACAATTTTGAAGTTTATCGCATAGCTTTTTCAATTTTGTGAATTATTTTTTTTAATTGTGTTGTGTATCATTTAATTATTATTATTTTTAACTACAAAATAATAAGTTTTTTACAAGAATAAATTAAAACTGTGTAAGTATTAATTAATTTGTTAAAAAACAATAATTTTATTTAAAATAATAATTGCCGTGGCCCATTCTCGATGAAATTGAAATTAAATCTGCAAATCGACTCAAAAATTTAAATTTACTCTGCTATCACATTTGAGTAAATTTTGCCAGATTGTGGTGTTGAAATTCAAATAATATTTGTTTTTCAATATTTGTTTTTTCGTAATTTAATTTTTTTAGAAGAAAATAAAGCAAAACAAAAAACAATATTTCTGCGAAAAACGACTAAATTTCAATTTCATCGGCATTTTTGAGAAATGAGTCACGGCAAATAATTCAGAAAAAATCTACTTTACCGAACGTCTTAAAAACATTAAAATTCATTAGAAATCATTAGAATTTTGACAACACGACTTTAAAGATTATTAATTTTAATGATTTCATTATAAATACCCAAAATTACAGTTAGTAGTCTAGATAACGTAATGGCCAATAACATGAGCTATCAACCAAAAAGTTTCAAGTACGAATCAAGTCACGTCGTTCCGTTTTTTTTGCTTTATTTCGTTTTTATTTGTATTTTAGATTCAAAATCACGGAGGTGGAAAATTTCAAGTTTGGTTTTATGACAAAAAACAGTAAATGCTGTAATGATGATAACTAATTTGTATTGTCACTAAATCTGTATTAAAACAATAGTTTGTTAGGACATTGCACATAATTTAATACTTCTTTTGTAATATTACTTTTAAACGCCGCTTAAAATGGTCATTTCATGGACGTTTTTGAAAGGTTAATAAATCGTCCAAAAATGCATAAAAACGATTTAGCTATTTTGATCCTTTAACGTTTAGAAACAGTTTAAGCCCCAAAAACATTACAGTGCATGCACATTTAAATTACTTTTACCAAGTTTGTATGAAAATTTATTTTGAGGAAAACAAATTTATTTTTGAAATATATTTGTCTGAATGAAAAAGTTTAAAATTTCTTAACTTTCTCCTCATGATCAATAGAGAATGAAGCTAGCTACAGTTTAAAGCATTGTGCTGATATTAAAAACTAATAATAAAAAGTGGCTCAAATCTCATGAGTAAAAAACTCATAAATTGTGCATGTACCGTTATATTAATTTGATCAATATTCTTCTTAATGCGAAAATAACTGAGCTATTATGGTACGACAGGTCACCGATTATTTTTGCTCGCGCTAACTACGCTCGCTCGGTGCCGCCGCTTTGCTCCGCTGAATTAAAGATATCTTCGGTTTGCATGCTACAGTCTAAGTGTTGATTTTCATATCACCTTGACTTAACATTGAAAAATAAACAATTACAATAAAGTTTAAAACCTGTAAGCATTACTTGATTGCTTCTCATTTTATTACTCCGATTTCAATTTAAATATTATTTTCAGTTAAATGTCACCAAAAATCTCTTCTTGATGGCAAATCACATGATTCTAGATTATTTTTGCGCAAGACACGCAAATTCAATTCTTCCTTCCAAATGACGTCATTTGGGGCAACCAAAGTTTGCGATCTCACAGCCGATGGACGTAATTTTGAAACAACATTCAAAATACAAGGTCAGATCTAGAAAACCGCTGAAAGGATTTCAAAAATGTTTGTTTCTAAAAATAGGTATACTCAATGAAAATAGCCGTCAGGACGATATGTTCGATAACTGTACCAGAAGTGTGTCAAAAAATCGTCAAGTGTGTCAAAACAAGGAAATATTCATATTTTTTGCTTAAAAACGGTAGTTTTAAGTGATAATGAGTAGTAACCTTGAATTTGTATGTGAGACCAAAAACTAGATTATTTCATTATAAGTTTGTCAAAAAAATATTGTCAGTGTGTCAAAAGAATGTTTCATTTAATTTTTACCCAATTTTTTGGAAAAAAATAAAATTAATTATTTGTATGTCATGAAATGTGATTGAACATGCAATTTGAATTTGTGAATTTTAAATTTTTGCAATACTTTTGGAATTTTGAAAAAAGTTTCAATTTTTGATTTTGTAAGAATTTTTGAAATATTTTTAGAATTTAAAGAAGTTTGAATTTTTGATTTTTTTATAATTTTTGGAATTTTGTAAAAAGTTTCAAATTTTGATATTGTTATAATTTTTGCAATATTTTTAGGGGCATATACGATAAAACTTGAAGATTTTCCATCCCTCGAACACGCAACATATAATTGACCATGCGAAAAGCACGATTTTTCTAGGTCCAGCCCACAAATTGACATTGTTTGGCCTTGTGACTTATTAATAGTGCCAATGCTAATTGAATTGGAAATTCGACAACAAGCTTTAAAATTTCTCCAAAACCCTTTACCAATCACTTTCAAATTTTGACATGCCGTTCAATTCTCAATCCATCTAGATTGATCAGCTAGAATGCTAATGCTCTCTGTTATTCATATTTCCCAAATGGAAAAATTAAAAAATACGCTCTCTATTCTTATTACGACTCTTTGAAATTATTCTTACTATAATTAATCAAAATGTACGCGCACAAACTTTTGTATAGGCGTAGCAAAGCACGCCGGGTCCTGCTAGTGTTTATATAATTTATTCAACTATCACCTGTTTTCGGTGCAACGGTTTTTGATATTTGTTTGATATTCAACAATCAGCTATTTCTGGTGTAACATTTGTTGGCATTTTATTTGCTAATCCACTGACATCTACTTTTGACACAGCAATTATAATTAGTTATACAAATTATTCAACAATCACATGTTTTTGGTGCAAGGATTTTTTGTGTAAGTTTGATATTCAACATTCACCTAGTTTTTGGTGCAACAATAATTGATATAGATATGTCATTCACAATAATTGATTTAGATATAGTGCTATAATTCTAGTATCTATATAAATTATTCAACAATCGGTAAAAATTAGTTCATTAACTGTAGTATCGTAACATAAATTTTGTTGTAGGAATAGAAAAAGTAAAAAAAAATTTTCAGAAATTGAAAATTTGGAAGTTGGAACGCAAAACTGTTACAAATCGTACTTTAAGCATATTTACCAAGTTTAATCAAAACCAATTATCAGGAGCTGATGTTATTGAAATTTCAAATAAACAAGTGTTCGGGAGGCCCCACGGCACTTATCCCAATACCGTCCAAAAACTAATCAGTTCTTTGTCATTCAACTTTCCATATTTTGTCAAAGTGTCATCAAAACTGATTAATAACGAAGTAGATATGAATAGAGGAATCACCACCTCTCCCACATCTTATTGACACGAATTTTTTTATTATTTATTAAAATAAATTAAAACTTAATTGACTTACGTCATGATATGGTCTGATTTTCACCCGCCATTCAATTTAAAACAGTGAAACAATAAAAAAATGATCAGCTTATTTGCATTAGTTGTAGTAGCTAATCCGGCTTGAGTCATTCTCAGGGTGTGAGACATCCCCACGATTTGTCACGAATGAAACTAAACTGAGGCCAAGATTTTGTGCTGACGTGAACATTCCAAAGTTTTATTCCCAAAGTCCAAAAATCTCAAGTACAAAAAAACAAACTAATTTAAAATTAATTGAAATTTTGAAATTTACTTTATTTAGTTTTTAATTTATTTGTATAATTAATTTACAATAAATATCAAGTTTTGTTTGTTTTATTTTTTATATTATAATTTAAAAAAAATTTTTACTTCTTTTTATAGTAAATATTCCCCAGCCAAGATTATTTACTATAAAAATTAAATTTTTTTTAAATTTAATTTAAATACTGAAATAATAATTTGGCTGACCAACATTTTTATATTTCAATTTTGGTTTTACTTAACTAGATAAATGTTGATTAAAACATTTTTTTTATTATTTAATATATTCAATAATTTTCTATTTTTTTTTAATTAAAATAAACATAAATAAATTATTATTTGAAATAAAATAGAAAACGGATATATAAAAAATATTTAAAATTAATTTTTAATATAAATCATTGCTGTCTTGTGATGCCGTCACTGGTGTTGATAGAAGTTCCCGCGACGACAGAAATCCATCTTTATCAGTATCAACGAATCGATGTAATACATTTTTGGCCAGTGTTGGATTTGATGATAATTCATTGGCAAACCAATCAATTGAAAAGCTGCAAAAAAGAAAAATGGCTTTATTAATAAAATTAAGAAAATGTAATTCGTGTCTCTGTTTAGTTGATTATTGATTTGAATTTCATTTTCAGTTATTTTTGTGGGTATTTGGAGAAAAACTTTTTTAAAACAATCGGATATAAATAATTTAATTATTTTATTAGCTAATAGGTGCAATTTTAGCAATTTGACAATTAAAATGAGAGAATTGAATTGAAATTTAGTGAAAAACAAAAACAATAGAATTGATGCTAAGATATTCAACGATTTAAAAGAATAAAATGTGAAAACACATTTTCATTTACTAAAGTAAAACATGAATCATGAACTAAAAAATAAATGTTTAGGTCAAAATTTTTCACTTAGTTAAATTCACACATCGGCTTGGTATTTGATTGGTATTTATTGCACATCTTGCTAAGCCGTTTTCAGTATGAATTTGTTTATCTTGTAATGAATTTTGTGTTATTGAATTTCGCAGGAGCGACTAATGCTTATCGGTACGTTATGATCTCGCGGAAGTATTCCACTCGGTGTTTTTTTCGTCCGGTCCTGAGTTTTCGACGAAGTGAAAAACTTCGCACAACTATGCTCAAATAAATGTTGTGTCCATTGTTTTCGTTGATTATTCACTAAAGCATAGCCTGTTAGGGTGTTTTTGGAGGGAATAGCCGTGGACGATAATCTGTCTGTCCTTTGTGCCACGGGTTGCATCTAAAGGAACACCATTTCTAACAACCTTCGTTCTCAATACAGGTTGTTTGAGTGTTGGCATTGAACTTTCAATGGAACACATGGGAGGAAAATGCTGGCCCATGGCTTTCTAACCACATATCTTGTCTGGCCGAACTGATGTCATCATCGGACCAGCCTAGCAAAGTCTTTTAAGTTTATTTTAATTTTTGTAACCACCTAGTTTTTTCGGACTGGTTGAGCTGTCAGTCACCACTTTTCCTTAAATTATTTTTGGAAAACATAGATATATTTTTTGGAATTGAAGAAGTATTTTATTTGAATTTTGACTTATATTAATTTTAGAAATTTTGAAGAATTACCCATTGTTTTTGTTGTTAGGAAATTTAGAATTTTATATATTTTTATGCGATAATTTGTTTTTGTTGTATGTTTTTTTGAATTTTAAGAATATTTTGAAGTTTATTAGAAAATTCTGAATTTTATTGAAGTTTGTGTAATCTTAGAATTTTAGTTAATTTTTATTTTGGAACTTTTGAGAAATTGTTTAAAAGTTGTGTAATATTTATATATTTTGAAAAGCTTAAATAATTTTTAAATTTTTACTATAATATTTAATGGTTTTAGAAATATTAATTATTTTTTTTAAATGTTGTGAATTTTGAGTTTTATATAATTTTTTTTGTAATTTTAGTAATTTCTAAATTTTAATATAACATAATTTTGAACTTTGGATTTGTTGTTCTGAAATTAAAATTGTTGTGTAAATTTATAATTTATTAAAATGCAATATTTAAAAATATACTTTTTATATGTTTATTTTTAATTTTTTAGTTTATTAATAATAATATTACTTCCTTATAGTAACAATTGTATTTGATTTTTATTTATATTGAAAATCGATTTCGACTACCGTCATCATCAGTTCTTAAATTATTATTACAATTTGTACTTAAACTATTGTCTTATATGCTATTTACATTTCTGTTTTTTATTATTATGTCATATATTTTGTTAGTTTTAAGGTTGATTTTATCATTTAAAATGTTGTTATTGTTTTTATGTTTATATATTTTTATTTCTTCTAATCTATCTAGATGATGTCCTTTTCTTTTTTAGTGTAATATGGTTAAATTTGTGTTGATATTGGTGTATTTGTGTTTTTCTATTTTTAAATGATGGGCATATCAAGATTTTGGATCACTTTTATTAATTTCACTGGTGTGTTCAATAAATCTTTTTGTGAAGGACCGCCCGTTTGACCTATATACAATTTACTGCAGTCATCACAGGTAATTTTATAAACACCTGTGTCTAAGGTTTGGGCTTTTTTGCTTTTTAGGTAATTTTCTAGTTAATTTTTGTTTCTGTAAGCTGCAATACATCCATATTTTGTTTTAAAAAGGTTTTTTTTTGCATTATTTTGAATGTTGTTTTATTATATGTTACGCCTATGTATTTTTTGCCTGCTGAGTTTTCTTCATTCCTCAATGTTGTTTGGGTTTACAAATATTTCTTGTTTTTATACATTCTGTTTAATGTGTCAATTATTTCACTTTTATATCCGTTTTTACTGACTATGTTTTTTATGTTATTTAATTCATCTTGATAATTTTCTGCATTTATTGGTATATTGTTCAATCTATTGAGCATGTGGTTGTATGGAGCTAGTTCATGTTGGTATGGATGATGTGATTTAATATTTATTGTTTGATCCGTTTGGGTAGGTTTTCGGAATATTTTGAAAGTTTGTTTTGAATCTACATTTTTGATTAATAAATCCAAGAGATTTATTGTGTTATTTTCTTCATTTTCTAACATGATTTTTATGGAAGGTTCTATGCTGTTTATGTATTGGTGTACTCGTTCCTTTGAATAATAAAATTATATCATCATCGTATCGATACAAATAAATGATTTTTTCTTTGTGTGAATTTATGTTATTATATATAGATATTTTGTTTCAAAATCGTTGAGATATATTTCGGCTAAAGTTCCAGATAGTGGGCTTCCCATAGGTAATCCTTCTGTTGATAATACTCATTGTAATGTGTGAAATAGTTTTGTTTTGTTATTTCGGTTATTATATTTATTATTTCTTGTGTATCTGTTGGGTTTAAACCATTTTTTATTAACATATTTTTTGTTATATTTATTGTATCTTTTATTAGTATGTTAGAATACATGTTGGTTATATCAAACGATGCTAATTTTGCGCTGTGAGGTATTATTATTGGTTCTATTCTATTGATTAATTTTGTGTTATTTTTTACTGAATAACTGTTATCAAATTTTATGTGATACTTCAGTAGTTTGTTTATGTACTTCGCTATTCTGTATGTTGGTGCTGTGGTGAAATTAATCAATGGTCTTATCGGTGTATCTGGTTTGTGTATTTTTGGTAATCCTCTTATACTTGGTGCTGCTAGCTTTATAATTTTGTTATACCTTATGTTCTTATCACTTAATTTGTTGATAGATTTGTTGATGATAGTTTTTATTTGTGCATTAAATTCATTCGTTGTATCTTTGCTTAATTTTTCGATGTTGTTATTAGTGATGTACTCATCTATCTTATTATTGTAGTCTGTAGTTTTCAAGATGACTAATGTATTCCCTCTATCTGCTTTGGCTATGGTGGAATTATTTTGTTTGATCTTGTTTTATACACTGCGTATTGTTTTTATTTCTTTTTTGTTGTTGGTTTTTAAATTGTTTAAGTTGTTATTTTTTGTTATTATTTCATTAACTATTGAATGTTAGTTTTCCATATTGAATTTTCTATTTCTAACAGATTTTCATTTATTTCTTTTCTTGTGTTGTTTGGTTGTATGCCGTATTTCAATTTTTTTTCCAATAGTTGAGTTTCTTGATTACTAAATTGTATTTCAGTGTAATTTTCTATTCTATTGTTATATTGTGGATGTTTATATTGATTTGTTAAGATGTTTCCATTTCTATTAGTTTTGATTCTTTTAAATTTTTTAATTTCAATTTATGTTTTCATTTTTCTTTTTTATCGTGCTTTCCATATCATTCTTTACTGATTCCATTATTATTTCATATTCTATTTGATGATATTCTTAGGATATTTGTAATTGTAGGTTGTATACTTTTAATGTTATGTAGTTTATTTTTGTGTAGAGTTCTTGAATTTGTTTTGGTAACCATGTAGTTTCTGCTGTTTGTTTACCTATTTGTGCGACTTTGGGTCTATTGCTGACTTTGATATTGATATATTATTGATTATTCTATATCTCTTGCAGCCTCGGTTGAAATGTAAATTAATTTTTTTTTGTAATTTTACTAATTTCTAATAATAAATTTTATTGAACACACCAGTGAAATCAATAAAAGTGATCCAAAATCTTGATATGCCGAACATTTAAAAATAGAAAAATACCAATATCAACACAAATTTAACCATATTACATAAAAAAAGAAAAGAACAACATCTAGATAGATTAGAAAAAATAGAAATATATAAACATAAAAACAATAACAACATTTTAAATGATAAAATCAACCTTAAAACTAACAAAATATATGACATAATAAAAAAACAGCAGTTGAAATAGTATATAAGACAATAGTTTAAGTAAAATTGTAATAATAATTTAAGAACTGATGATGACGGTAGTCGAAATCGATTTTCAATATAAATAAAAATCAAATACAATTGTTACTATAAGGAAGTAATATTATTATTAATAAAATAAAAAATAAAAAATAAACATACAAAAAGTATATTTTTAAAAATTGCATTTTAATTCAAAAATGACAAAAGCATACAAACAGTAAAAAATATGGAAAACTATAATAACTCATATATATTATAATTTATAATCGCAAAGGTAGGAAAGGTCCTTCAGACATATTTATAACGGGGTTGATGATCCCGCGTACCTTAGTCGGTGGAAGCAATTGACTGTGAAGTGATATGGCTCGGATTTTGTTGATCCCTGATGTTTTACCGTCTAGGTTCGCTCCAAGCGTTACGCTCAAGTAGTCTAACTGCCATGGTCTTCAAAAATTCTATTCGTTAGAGCGTAACCTGCTGGATGGTACAAAGAGCGAAGTCCAGTGGACGATGGCAGGGAAAAGGATCGTCTGTCTTTCGGGCCGCTGTGACTACGTTCTCTCTACAACTACCTCTTTATTCTCTACACATTCTCTATACAGAGAACAGTGGGAAGGAATATACTAGTTCTTTGCTTTTTGAGCCATAGTTAGACCACCTCTGGTTATCCATCGATTTCACCGAAACGCTCTTCCAAAACTCCTTTTTTGTTTATTATGTGTTTAAGTTAAATGTTTTTGCTTTTGATTTTACTGTTTTTTTGTTAATCAGTTCGATTATTCTGCCACCTATCCCAATAGTTTTCTCTTTTATTGCTCAAGTTTTCTTGAATTTGTTTTTGGCATATTTTTTGGCTCCTTATGTTCTTGTGTTTGACCTTATTTTTGTTTTATTTTTCTCTTCATGTTTCTTTTTTTATAGTAATTTTTTTTCTGGACCGGCTAGTTAAGTCAGTAGAGCCTGAGTGTCTCTCGGGGTTTGGGTTCGAGCCCAACTACCATATCACTTTTTGATTTTTTATGATTTGATTTTTCAGCCGGACTCCCTCTTTGCGTCCTGTCCTGTAATGAGTAAGATCTTCGGTGTCAGTCATACTTATTTTTAGTAAGTACTTTGGAAAGTTACACTCCGGCAAATGTTTCTCCAAAATTTAAATTTATCCGGGACCATTAAACACATTTCCACAAAACTTATCATACTCATTAGTCATTCATCCATCTAATTCTACTTTAGAATCTGTTTCTGTTTTCAAAACGATGCGGTAGATTGCTGAGCGTGGAAAAGTTAAAGAATTACGCAGCTGCTTACATGTATGAGGTGTTCTTGGAGCATTCAATGGTGTTTGTGAAAATAAGTGCAAAGCTAATTCAATTTGACGCCCAGATATTCGTGCAAACCTATGCAGAATTTTACCGTTCCCGATTATTCAAACTATATATATATATTAATAGTAATTGTAAAATGAATAACAAACATCATAAAGAAATATACCAACACAACCAATTCAAAGACTGTTCCACATGCTAAGGAAGTAGAAGTTAGGATGAAAATTTGAAATCAAAATCAATATATTGTCACGAATTTACTTCTAGAACCAACTAGGCTCTTATGCGGTAAACATATCAAGTTCTTTGATCGACCGGGTTGGGAGCAAAAAGATCTGTGTTAACACGTGGTTAAAGAACCCAAAGAGAAGACTGTTTACGTGGAAAGCACCAGATGACGACCATAGGAGCCAGATTGACTTTAATATGGCATAATAAAGATACAGAAATGGAGTTAAAAAAGCACAAGGGTTAACAGGAGCTGACATAAACTGTAATCATATGTTGCTAGCAACAGACAGAGAATAAGAATAAATAGAACGAATAGGAATAGTTATATTAAGAAATTGAATCTAGAGAAACTGAAGGCACCGGATAGAAAAGAGTTTAGTAGTAAAATGAAAAGAGAGATTAGAGAAACACGAATATCAACAGAAGAAAAATCAGAAATGAGAGAGAATGAAGACGAACGTAAAGAAAGTCTGCGAAGAAGAAGTAAGATACAAAAAGATAATTAAGAAACATAGGATAACGCAAGCAACAATTGACAAGATGGGAGAACGAAGAAAATATTGTAGGATAAACACGGCAGAAGGACAAAGGATGTATAGAAAGCTTAACACAGAACTTTCTTCCTGAGAATAGAAACAGACAGAGCCAGAAAAGAATAGTATGAAGAAGAGTGCAAAGAAATAGAGAACCTAGAAAGGTCAGAAAGATATGATTTAGCTTACAAAAAGATAAAGCATTAGCATTCGATGATAAAACGAAGGATGGATGTAGCAAATAAGTGGAGAATTTATAAGGAAAGGTTTTGACAGAAGAAAGAGAGGTGTGTAAGCGTGAAAGAGTATTTAGAGCATCTGTACGGAACTAGGAACAAACCTGTGCGGATGGAAATGGAAGAAGAGGTTATATGGGAGAGCGCATATTGAAGAGTGAGTTATTACCTGCAAGCAAAGGAATAAAGAATGTAAATGCTACTGAAGTTGATGGAATATCAGTGTAGATGTGTAAGTGCTTGGTAGAAAATCAAAATGGCTTTAAGGAGCTAACAGCATTGTATAATTGTATTTATCAGAATGGAGAATCCCCAAGAAGTTTAGAAAAACAATAATAATCCCACTACCAAATAACAAGGGTACAAAGAAGTGTGATGAGCGTCAGACGATTAGCTTGGTTGTATAGTCGGAAAGATCTAGTTGAGAATTCTTAATAGGAGGTTGACAGGTAAAACGGAAGAGAGCATTGCATGAGGACTATTTTAGTGCAGTATATAAAAATTGTAAGCGTTTGTTTCGTAGAAATAAAGAAGGCATTTGACTGCGTTTTATAAAAAAAAGTTGATGGAAATATTGAGAGATAAAAGAGTGATCTAGAAAGATAGAAGGCTGATAAAGAATTTATATAAAGATTAGGAAGTGACAATGAGAATCAGATATAGGATGAAAGACTGAGAAGAGATTGGAAAAGGAGTAAGACAGGGTTGTTGTCTCTCTTCTACTCTGTTCAACATGTTTGCGGAAAAGATGGCTGCCGAATGCTGGGAAGCAAGGTTTGTGGTATATATAGGAGGGAGAAAAGTGGAATATATACGTTTTGCGGATAACATGGTGCTGTTTGAAAACCACAGATGATATGAAAGAAATGTTGAATCAATTGGCAAGTATGGGAAGAACATATGGATTGAAAATAAATCAAAACAAGACAAAGGTCATGCAAGTTGCAGAAGATAAATAAGAAATGGAGTCGGATGTGAAAGGAGAAAGACTGTCGCAAGTAAAGAGGTATAAATATCAGGGCTGGTTTATGACAGAGGAGTAAGAAAGAGATTAAACCAATGAAAGGTATGGCAAAGTAGGCGTATATAGGAAGATGAGCAGGCTATTAAAAGTAAGCCGGATTTAGGACTAAGGAACAGAATTGGTAAATGTTTTGTATGGAGTGTCATGTTAAACGGTTGCGAAACATAGAATATGATAAAGAAGGATAAGAAAAATATAGGGATGATAGATATATGAATGTGGAGAAAGATGTTGAATATCAAGTGGATAGACAGGGTTAGAAATGAAGAGGTTTTGAAAAAAGTTGGAGAAAATAATAGAAGAAACGACAATGAAAATAATAAGAAAAAGAAAAACCAGCTGGCTTAATCATATTAGAAGAAGAGAATGTTTGATGAGGGATGTGATAGAGAGGGCTGTGGAAAGAATGGGTAACAGAAGAATAGAAAGAACAAACATAATTGATGAACTTAAGAATGACTTAGGCTACGGAGGTTAAAAAGAAGAGCAGCCTGCATTGTCCTAGTTTCTTCTTTATTTTTATCTATAACTCTTTCTGTTTATAATTCTGTTTATAATTCTATTCCTTACAGAAACACAAGTTTCTGAAAATTTTCTCTTTATAGAATCGCTTAATTCCAAATATAGGCTCGAATCAGCTTTCAAACTCCATCAGGGCGTATGCGCATTCATTCATGAGAGTGTTGCGTACACGCGCTTTTCAAATTTTGAACTACACGGTGACGGCTTCAATACAATGGTTTTAAAGATTTGTCTTCCAGAAATGACTTTTTTTACAATAGCTTTATACCGGTCCCCCAACAAACGTAACCCAAACTTTTTTAATATACTGACAAAAATTATGGACGAGATTAGAGCAAAGTCCCCTAATTGTGAAGTTATCGTTACCGGTGACTTCAACGTCCACAACAAATCATGGTTGGAATTCTCCAAATCGACCGACGATGTTGACAATAGTGGAAAACTGGCAGAAATTTTTGCCGCGTCTCAGGGCCTATTCCAAATTGTTAAAAGCCCGACTTTCACTCCCCGTAATGGCGGTGAAAATAGTTTTCTACTAGATCTCTATCTTACCACAATGCCAGATATTACGAGTGTCGATGTTGCGAAAGGTAGTATTGGAAATTCTGATCATTATTTAATCTCATCAGTTATCAAAACTGATTTACTTAAAACTACAGCTCCCAAACCCCGTAAAATATTTCACTACTCAAAAATGGATAAGAGTGGTCTTCAAAATTTTTTCCATGGTTTCCCTTTCGACCGTCATTGTTTTTACACTGACAATGTAAATGTTTCTGCTCAAAACTTTACAGAAACCATCCAATTTGCTATCAATAAATTTGTCCCTTTCTCCATAGTAAAACCCAAACAAAAATACTTGTATTCGAAAGCTGCCAAAACGGCACTTAGAAACAAACGTAGATCATTTAATATTTGGATTCATAACAAAACTCCCACTAATCGATCCCAATATCTAAAGGCCAACAAAATATCAAATCAGATTATCTCAAACGAAAAGTCCGAAATTGACAGAGCGAAAGCCTCAAAACTTACGTCTATGTCTGTTTCTGACAAGAGTTTCTACAGTGCCATTAATTCTTTAAATTCTGGTACAAAATTTTCTATTCCCCCTGTTATTGATGGTGATTTAATCGTCAATGATCCCGCAAGAAAAGCTAACTTGTTCGCTGAACGCTTTGCTCTGAACTCCACTGTTTTGGAAACTCCTAAAGAAATACCCCAAATCCAGTCTTCAGGAGTTAATATGAATGAACTTCACTTCAAACCCAAAATAGTCGCCAAACTTTTAAAGGGGTTAAACATCAACAAAGCATCAGGAATGGACAATATTCCACCCATTATTTTAAAAACCTTTTCCAAAGAACTTGCACCAACTCTAACTAAAATATTCTACCAATCCTACAAATCTGGTATATTTCCCTCGTGCTGGAAGTTGGCAAATGTCCAGCCCGTCCCCAAAAAGGGACCAAAATCCGATATCTCAAATTATAGGCCAATAGCTTTACTATCGGTCCTATCCAAAGTCTATGAGCATTATATTAATACACATATTTCAAAATTTCTGGAAGAAAATCATTTAATATCCGACAGCCAATACGGTTTTCGAAACAAAAGATCAACTACCGATCTATTAAACTATGTAGCGCATTGTTGGAACAGCATACTTGATAAAGGTGGTGAAACATACGTTATCGCTTTAGACATCTCCAAGGCATTCGATCGAGTCTGGCATGCCAACTTAATCAACAAGCTCGTTGCGTACGGTTTTCATCCCAATGTTGTGAAGCTGATTCAAAATTTTCTATCCGACCGATACATTTCGGTAACCTTAGACGGATATTCTTCTGAGTCTAAACTAATTAACGCTGGTGTACCCCAAGGCTCAGTATTGTCCCCAACCCTATTTTTGATTTATATCAACGAATTGTTGAAAATCACCAGCAACCCAATAAATAGTTTTGCAGATGATAGTACTCTGCACAAGTCGTTCGAGCCCCTTCCTTCAAAAGGTAAAATGCACGAACGAATTAATCCTGCCCGGAGAGACGCTGCCATAAACGTGAACAAAGACCTGAATAAAGTCGCCGACTGGGGTGACCAAAACCTTGTCAATTTCAACTCCACCAAAACACAGCTGTTGATTGTTTCCAGATTAAAGACCGAGTTCCCCAAAGATATTTTATTTAGTATGTGTGATGAACCAATAGGTGAATGTAAAAACATTCGTTTATTGGGTGTCACAGTTTCAAATGACCTACTCTGGAACGATCATGTAATGGCGATGGCAAAAAGCGCGTCTAAAAAACTTGGCCTCCTAAATAGATGCAAAAAATTTTTCACTCCATACCAATTGCTCCATGTTTATAAGTCCTATATTCGTCCCTGTATGGAGTACTGCTGTCAAGTTTGGGGTGCTGCCTCTGTTTCCATCTTGGCCCTCTTGGACTCTGTTCAAAAGCGAGCTATACGAATTGTAGGTGATCGAACTTTGACATCAAAACTTGATTCCCTACAACATCGTCGCACTGTTGCTGACCTCGTTGTTTTTTACAAATATCGTCATCAGCAGTGCTCAGATGAAATCAGCGGCATCATGCCTCAAACTTATTCTTACCCCCGTTCCACTCGGCAATCGGCTGCCGCAACCAGTGAAACGGTAAAGATCCCGCGCTGTCATACTGGCAGATCGCAGAGAGACTTCTTTGTCCGAACTGCGTACAAATGGAATAGTTTGCCACTTAACTTAGAACACTTAGTCTCAGGTGGCTTCAACCCACAGATGTTTAAAAAAAGCGTTAATCTACACCTCAGAACGCCAGTTGTTGTGGGACCCAGGTCTAGACCTAGGTCTTAAAAGGTATTTATGTGTTGTTGTGACACATATTCTAAACCCTATTACACAACACATTTTATTAAAAAAAAAAAAAAAAAAAATAATCCCACCACTGTCACCAAACTATCACAAATTTTCTGCTCGTATTGGTCTTGTTCTTAAGTTCAATAAATGTACCTCCACACTCTATTTCTGGATCGATTGCTAGATAATAAGTACATCAGGGTTTTTAGTGTAAAACTTGCTTGCCAAACTAGTGCAAATTTTATGTAAAACTTTTTTTCCGTTTTTATTTCAATCAGCATATTTGTTTGCTGCTTCACATAACCTTTGTATTGCATGAATATTCAATGCTTAAAACTGCAACTGAAGGTTAATGCTTTCGTTTGATGAAGATGTATTGTTATGTCAGAGTTATAGGCATAACATGCAAACTTTAATAGAATCGTTGCGAAATTAAAGTTTTCGTAGAATTCCCGTCGCATATCAAATATTTGCATCAGACCTTTATCTATGTACTATGCAAATAAAATTATTTCATGAAAATACTATAATTTAGAAAATAGCTCCTACGAGATAGAAATATATTAAACTTTTTTTCTACATTATTCCTGTTAACCCCATTAACAAAACACAGAATCATGAAACAAACTTATTACTAAAGTTAAGCAAATTTCTGTCAGCAAAATACTTATTGTCTATTTGTATAACCGTCATCATTCTAACAAAAACGTAAAAAGAAAACCAAACAATAATAAAATTAGAATTTAATCGCCCATTTTCTAATTTTTCCCAAAAACAACCAACTTATTCTTTTTCTATTTCCTCATTGTATATTAAGTTCAAGATCGTTGACAAAAATAGTCCAACCATCAACTTAATTTACTTTAACTTATCATTACACATAATTAACTAATAACTTTAATTATTTAAAAACGGATATATGTTAATCTTACCTCTCAATTGGTTGCTCATTAAATATTTGTTCAATTGGATCTTGTTGTTGTTCTGTTGGTAACAAATCATCGAAATATTTTGTGTCACGTTTGCCATAACTCCATTGTTGACTATTTTGAAAATCATCTTTATTATATTTATTTGAAGTTAATCCTTGTGATCGTTTTCCAAAACCACGAGCTGTCATCATTTCAGAATTCCGAAATGGTGCCCGTATCGAACGTGGAATTTTATTATTATTATTTGCTCGTACGGCAGCTAATGCAAAACGACTAGCTGGTCCAGCGTAGGTTATATGAAACAATAATATGATTGAAAGGCCAATCAAAAACATTAAACGACAGGAAGACATAATTTATGGGTTTTGTTGGCGATATAATTGTTTGTGTTGCGGACGATTGTGTCTGAAACGAAAAATATAATTTAAATTATTAGGCTACGATTGGATTTATTAAACGAAATATGATTTCTTGTTGGGTTGAAGAGTGTACAAAAAATACGGAGAACTTTTTTCGTTCTCGTGTTTAATTATACTTGCAGTTATTAGAAATACAAATTAAATCCATTATTCTTATATTTGAGATAATGATAAATTAGAGATTAATGAAATGAGTGGAACCAAGTTAATCAATCACATTTAAATGCATTTAGTCCCTTGGCCCACGCCGGCTTTATTTGATGATTATGATTACCACATATTGTATATTTCGCGAGACGCTTGTCCTTGACGAGCCCGAAAACTTTTGTTCTGCCATTTTTCTCGATTCGGCCGCTTTTCCGTTCGACAAGCGCGAAAAAATGCTGATTACCCGCGATCGTGTAAATTTACTACCACAATTTTTTTTTTAACAAGCTTGTCCGAAAAAATGTGTCTGCTATTGTCGAGTCCGACAATTGACATTTTGGTATGTTTGGATTGTCGAAAAAGGTTACCCGTGTGTTCTAAAACAAATTTCCAATCCCCAAAGTTAAAGAAAAGAATTTGCAAGATCTCCGGCAATCGGCATTTTTTGGAGCTTGCCGAACGAAAAAGTGGTCGAATCGATTAAAATGGCAGAACAAATGTTTTCGGGCTCGTCAAGAACGGGCGCCTCACAAAGTATAAAATATGTAGTAATCATCAAATGAAATCGTGGGCCCAGGGACTAATAGCTTTGATTTTATGTATTTCTAACCGAACAGACCTAAGCATAAGGAGTTTTAATAGGCAAAGCAAAATGTTCGTTGACCTGTCGTCTGGATAACGAAAACTAAAAATCACAGAGTCGGTTTCAAAAACTTTTCCTTCTCAAAATTTTGTTTGTTTCATGTAAATATTAACTTTACAATAGTAATTTATTATGTAAGTGTTTAATGATATATTTTATTTTTCGATCAAAAACGCGTTTACGCGAACGAGGCACTTAAGCGATAATTGAAAATTTGCTATCCTTTCGACAGAGTCATGTTTTAATTTAAATTGAATTACTTGAAATCATTAGTCAAAAATAGAACAATAGAAGAAAAAACAAAAAATTTTATATTATTATTTTTTTACAATTAGTTACAAACAATTATATAAATTCTATTCAATTTCAATACCTATTTGATTTTTTTGTAGTTTGAAATTGATATGACCTTTAATGAAAGACTGATGTACTAGTGAGAAACCAAAAACCAATCATTTAAAAAACTCCTTTTTTTCACAATAGAAATATAATTCAAATAAAATCAGCTGTCTTTGGGTTTTTATTATTTGAGAGAGGAACATGCGTAATAGCATGAATTTATTGTTTTTATATATTGGGTATACAAATAAGTTCTGATCGTTTTTTTTTTGCAAAAATTAAGGAAATTTTTTATGTAGAAAGTAAAACTTTATTTAATCAAAGTGGTTTCCATTTGAATCTACAATTTTCTTCGGTCTTTCACTAATAAATTAATTCTGTCGATGAAAAACTCTGGATGCTTGAAGGCGATTCAGTCGTCGACCTAATTTTTACTATCTTCAAAAGAACGGAATTGATGGTCAGTCAGGGTTGACCGCATAGACCGAAACAAATGGTAATCGGACAGAACAATGTCTGGTGAATGCAGCGGGTGTGGTAGAACTCCCAATCGCTGTCCAGCCAGGTAATTTTTGACAGCAAAAGAAACATATGGCTTGGTTTTGTCACGTTGAAAACTCAAGCTTATCGAGGCGTTTGTGCATTCAGACTGTTTTTTGCCCACGGCTTGCTTCAAACGCATCAGTTGACGCGGCTAACGTTTTCCGGTGATTATTTTGCATGCTTTTAACAGCTGTTCGTAATGCAAACACCTCGCTGGTCCTACCAAACTTGACCATTACCTTCGATCCATTTTTTTGATTAATGATTTCAAAATTTTTTTTGATTGTAGTTTATAAACAATTTGATCGTATATTATTAAATAATCAACAAAAACATTTTCATTCTAATTATATAAAAAACAATACATTCAAGCTATTGCGTATGTTCCTCTCTCGAATATGGAAAAAGGCAAAGACTACAATAATTTTATTTGAATTAAATTTCCATTGTAAAAAAATTAGGTTTTTGTACGATTGTCTTTTGGTTTCTTATTAGTAAAACTTGATTTTTTCCATTGTAGGTCATTTCGAACAGTCACAGAAAACAATTAAGTAGGCATCGAAATTGAATAAAATTTAGTTAATTGTTTTTTTTTCTATTCGTTTTACTTATTTTATCAAAGAATGTTAAAATAATTCAATGTATTAAATGTTATTCTAACGGAAGGATAAAACGTTGTAATGTTTTAGTGTTTAATGAATATTATTCTCAGGCAAATTTGCAATGTTCGCTCGCTTTGTAAACTTTTGTTTAATAGTAAAATATATCATTAAATACTTACACAATAAATAACTATCATTGTGTTGCGTTAATTCGCGCAACAGAATAAAATTAAGAGCTGTTTATTTTATTCTGCTAAACACAATATCGCACGCAATTATAATTGTGAAAAAAACAAAAATAAACCTATTGTTATATGGTTCGGGAGTATGACAGTTTTTATTTCAAATTTTATATTTCATTCTATTTTTTTATGAAAAGTTATTTTCTATATTGACAACCTAAATATTGACGTTTCAAACTAAAGTGTCACCGCAGCATGAGAGAAGCAATAGCGTTGTCAGCGTCATAAATTGCAAAAACGATTAGAAGTTATTTGTATACCCGATATTTAATTTTAAATGACAGTGAAAACGGTTTTGTTGAATTTTTTATAAAATACTATCAAAATATAAATACAATATAAAAAATTTCAGTATTGAATTTGATTGTATTGAACTCTGAAAAAAATTTTTTTTGATTGTATTTTATAAAAAATTTGATTGTATTTTATAAAATAATCAAAAAAAAATGTTTTCATTCTAATTATATAAAAAACAATAAATTCAAACTATTGCGTATGTTCCTCTCTCGAATATGGAAAAAAGGCAAAGACTACAATAATTTTATTTGAATTAAATTTCCGTTGTGTAAAAAAATTAGGATTTTGTATGATTATTTTTTGGTTTCTTAATAATAAATTTGATTTCTTTCATTTTTTCATTCAGGTCATTTCAAACAATTTACCAGACCAGTCACTGAACCATTAGGTAGGTATCGATATTGAATAAAATTTATTTAATTGTTTTTTCTATTCGTTTTACTTATTTTATCAATGAATTTAAAATAATTCAATATAATATACTATGTTATTCTGTCGGAAAGATAAAACGTTGTATTGTTTTAGTGTTTAATAAATATTATTCTCTGGAAAATTTTCAACGTTTGATCGCTTTGTAAACTTTTGCTCGATAGTAAAATATGTCATTAAACACTAACACAATAAATAACTATCATTGTATTGCGCTGATTCGCGCAACAGAATAAAATTAACATCTGTTTATTTTATTCTGTTAAACATAATAACGCACACAATTATGATTGTAAAAAAAACATAAATAAACCTATTGTTATATGGTTCGGAAGGATAAAAGTTTTTATTTCAAATTTAATTTTTCATTTTATTTTTTTATGAAAAGTTGTTTTCTATATTGATCCATCGTTGTCAAAACAAAATCACAATGTTGTCAACACAAAATAAACGGCGTTCCTAAAGTAATTGAATATTATTATGGAAGTGGTTAATGTAATCAAAACATATTTATTATTTGGAAATATTGGAAAATAATTTAATTTACTTTTTTCAAATCCAATAGAATTTTAAATTTGTCTATGATATTCTTAAGTTCTATTGTTAGTGTAGAAAATATAAATATCCATAATATGAGCAATAGAACCCAGAACATTATCAACCATAGAGCTTCTTGGCCGCATTTAATAGTTTTGAGTAGGTTCAATCTACACAGATTATAAAAAATATAATGCTTTAAATGAAAAATATTTTCAGTTTTTTCGAATTCACTAGAATAGAGGACTATAAGGTATACTAACGTAGCTTAACTAAACTCGTTGGGAAACACAAAGGTTGCTTAATTTATACTGAAACCACCGTTCAAAATAATGACTTTGATTTTTCTTTCAATTAAAGCTTAAAATGTAATGAGATTTCCTATTAATTCATTCGATATGAGTAGGGCAACCAAAAATATGCACTATAAAAACGATTTTAAGCGCTTAAAATATGCTCTAAAAAAACTATTTTATGCATTTAAAATATGCTCTAAAAACCGAAAGAAAACATGGAAATGTATATGTTTTCAGAATTTTGTTTTTAATTCAATTCCTAAGAGGTCGCTGTGCTTTGATCATAGTTACGGGACTAGCTTACCTGAGATAGTGAGGTATATATATCTGAGCTTTTGTCCGCTATCATATACTGCAGACCTGAGATATTACGAGTGTCAGTAATGGTAGTACTGCAGATATTGACAACTATTAAATATTAATTACAGCAGTTAATTAAATTTTTTTTACTAAAATCTAAACTGCCAAAATCCCGTAAAGTTCTTTCGTTCTCAAAAATTGTTACCAAAAAAAATTTTCAAAATTTTGCGAAGTTATCAATTTTATCCGTTATTGTTCTTACAACGACGATGTAAATGAATGTTTCTGCTCAAAACTTTGCCGAAACCATTCAATTCGGAATTAATAAATTTTCGTTTCAAAAATGAAACCCCAACAAAAATATTTGCATTAAATTGACGCTGATATAATCGTCACTGGCCCTGCAAGGAAAGATAATTTGTTCGCAAAACGCTGTGATTCGTACTAAAACTCCTAAAGAAGTACTCTAAATTTTGTCTTCAGGAGTTAATATGAAAGAACTTCTTTCAAACCGAATAAGATTGAAAACCCACCAAAGTTTCCATACACAGTTAAAAATAAGCTGAATATGTAATGCAAATTGCTATACATATAGGTCCAACGGAAGTCTCCATTATAAAACAATGCAAAGCTTGCATTAGTATAAAAAATAAATTATGATGGTAGTGTTGTACTAAAATTTGTAGTGTTGCATTAGAATTAGTTTTAATGCAACATTTGCTTTGCAATTTAATAATAACTTGCTATACATAACCCATATTGCTAAGCTTGTATTAAAAATTGCAGTAACTTTTTCAACTGTGTATCATTATCCCACATATTATTCTAAAAACATTTTCAAAAGAATTTTCACGTTTTAAACTAAAATCTTCCACAAATTTTATAAATATGATATTTTTCATTCATGCTATTGGTCAATTGAAAGTTGGTCAATGTCCAGCTCGTAATCAAAAAAGGAATGGAATGTGATATTTCAAATTATACACCAATAGCCCAAGGTACAATTTTGTCTATCATTCTATTATATTTATATCCACGAACTGTTGGAAATCAGCAGTAAATCAATAAATAGTTTTGCAGACGATAGCACACTGCATAAGTCATTTTTCTCCTATTTTCAAAGGGTAAATGCATGAACAAATAAATGGTAATGTAAATGCATGTCGTAAATGAAACGAGAACCTAAAAAATGTTGTGACCACAATTTGATCGATTTTAACTCCACCCAAACACAGTTACTGACAGATTGTTTGCAGAACGAAGGCTGACTCAATAACGATGGTTCAATTATTATGTGTAAGCATTTGTTTATTGGGAGTCACAATTTCCAATGAATTACTCTGTAACGATCCCAAAAGGCCGATGTAAAAGAGCGCTTCTAAAAAAATTGATCTCCTCAATAGATGTGAAAAAAATAAATGTTGTCAAGTTTGGTACACTCCTGCCTGGCTCTTTATGAGTCCGTTAAAAACATGCTATACGAATTGTATAGATGACGATAAGTTAGGATCAAATCTTGATTTCCTACAACATCTTCACACTGTTGCTCATGGCCCCGAATGCCTCTTTGGCCCCAAAAAATTCTTTGCCAGAACTGCATATAAATGGACTGTTCCAATTTTTTCGCAATACTATAGTATTTATATAATTTGTGTAAGTTTCATCAAAATGTTTGCATGGAATCAAAGAAAATTAAAAAAATTTGCTACATCAAAAAACATATTTTCAATGATAATAGTCTAATATCAGTTGAGAATTCAACTTGAGTAAATAGTGTAATTGTTGAAGATTCAACTTCGAAATATCATTTATTCGTGAATAGCGTGACTGCCAAAGGATCTGAACTCATTGGCATTACTAAGGATAAGAGTTCGAATCACAACCGAAATACGCAAAAGAGAAAAACCGCGTTTTCTCTGAGATAAATTCAACCACACATTTGAATTGAAAAAATTCAAATTACTTCCTAAGTTACTCGAGATCATAATTGCTCACAAAAATGCCAAACAGTTAAACTGTAGAGATCACTCACTGTCATAGCGAAAGAATGCAGAGAGATTTCTTTGTCCGTACAGCGAACAAATGGAAGGCTTTATAATATTAAACTATTCTTGACACTTAAACGAGTCAACGAAAATTTCGTTTTCCATTTGCAGCCTATAGCACATCAAAACACAGAGCAACAAATTTCAGAGTAGTGGTTTTCGTTTAACATTCAATTTACTTTTAGCGCGAATTTTATATAATTGATTGGTGAATTACGTTCTGAGTTAAATCTGGTACAGAATAAAAATAACGCATTTTCAGAAATATACGAAACCAAGGGTTATTCAAATTACATAAAATAATTGAAATCTTCCTTAACAAAAAATCAACCTTCTACATGACATTCCACTCGACCGCTTCCCACCCTTTGCCCCACAAAACAGAGTTCTAGTTCCAATTTCTAGGAGGTTACTATGTCTTTTTTATAGATGAGATTCTATAAATTATGGAATTCTAAGTTGAGGGGATGGACCGCACACCAATATTTTCACAACCAATGCTGGGGTTCCCCAAGGTTCTGCACTCTCACCAACCTTGTTTCTTCTATACATTAATAACTTACTTATTTCCACAATGCACCCAATCCATAGTTTTGCTGATGACAGCACATTGCATGCATCACATGCATCTCCTAAATTTCGATCTCATACTGCAGTTACTACTGATAGAGAGCTGCTAATTGATTCTATCAACAAAGATCTGGAGCGTATAATGGAATGGGGAGATCGTAATCTTGTTTCATTTAATCCAACCAAAACCAAACTATGCCGTCTTTCACGAATAGAGCGACATAAAAATTTCCCTATTAAAATAAACCACGAGGAATTGCGTGAGGTTGAATCAGTTAGACTTCTTGGAGTGGATATTCAAAATAACCTGAAATGGAATAAACATGTGTTCGACCTGTACGCATGGAGGAATCAGTTTTTATTAATTTGTTAATTTTTTTCTATTTTTTGATCCACGGGTGTGACAACCCCGCGTACTCCAGTCCCTGCTATTGGCATATGAGTTAACGTGAGATATCACATACCACTGGCAATTCTTAGCTAATGAATATTCCTTGATGCTGGAACGCTGTAGCTTGCTCGAAGAAACGAGCCTTCATATAACTATATATCTGAGCTTTAATCATTGAAAAATATACTGCGTCCCATAATCAAGGATTATGCCATTAGCTGGACTGTTGGCAAACCAATTTTAGTTTTGTTCCTGCAAATTTTTAAAACAAATTTGCTTTTTATCTCTTATTTTATTTTTATTTTCCCTATCCTATTGCGAAATATTGGCCTATGTCATATTTTATATGTGATAGGATTTATGGTTTAGTTATTTAACAGAAACATATTAAAAAAAACAAAAAAAAACAGATTTGCGTCCATTAACATCCTTAGAACGCATGTTGTTGTGGGACCTTGGTCTTAAAAGGTTTTTATGTGTTGTTGTGACACATATTGTAATGCCTACTACACATCACATTTTATTAAAAGAAAAAAAAAAACCTCGCTAAATCTGCAATGCAAAAATTAGGATTCTTGAATCGATGTAAAAAGTATTTCAATCCCGAGCAAATTTTGCTAATCTTCAAGTCTTTTATTCGTCCATGTATGGAGTACTGCTGTCATGTTTGGGGTGGTGCTTGTCAGTCAACAATAAAATGTCTAGACTCTGTACAGAGAAAAGCAATACGGTTGATTGGTAATACCGAACTAACGGACCAGCTTGATTCATTCCAGCACAAAAGAAATATGGCTGAATTATCAATCTACTATAAATATAACTTTAGCGAATTCTTCTCTAAGGAAATTCAAAATATCCTTCCATCGTGTGCGCAGTATAATCGACAAAGAAGAGCTGCCGAGTTATCCCATCCATTTGTTGTACAAATACCTCGTTGTAGAACTGTGTCCTTTTAGAACGACTATTTTAATAGAGTGGCCAAATTATGGAACTCAATGCCTCCCTCTGTATTTCCCGATGAATTTTCCCCTCAGGCATTTAAAGAAAATGTCCATAATCATTTAAAACAATTAGTATAGTTATCCCTATATCCCCATTCCTTCCATTTTCCTCATCTCCTTCCTTTATAGTTGACATGGTATCTTCGGATATTCAAAGAGTCTAAATAATGAATATTTCATATTTAGTGTGCTAAACATGTCTAACTAATTAATAAAAAAAAAAAACCCAACACAAACATTTTCGGTAATGTGTCAACAGCCAAAAAGCTCAATCTTTCATATGACACCTATCTGAATGGCATAACAAGCGGTAAGATTTTTTATACGATTACTAAGCTGCTTAAACTAGGACAAAACAAAACTAGGATTAACAGCTTTTTATAGCCGTTCTAAGACCTTAGGATGATAGGACTTATAGATGCTCAGAAAACATATAGTAAAGGTCCAGCAAACACCAAAGTCCTGGCACTAGTGTTCCATTTTCAAAAGACAGGAGCCTAAATATTAATGCCGCGATGATAAAATATACCCAATTTTTCGATGCTCATATTTTTGTGCATATTGCCCGTCAAACAAACCGCGTCTGTGCGTCTGTTCAACAAGCGCAAATACGCCCAATATTTTATCTTGCGCCTGTTTTACGTACACAAAAAATATAACTTTTCAAATTTTCTACAAGCGCCTTTGCATGTCCTTTTCTTGTCGGTTGTTCTCAAACACAGTACAAGTACTTAGCAACCACAGAAGTTTGATCTTTTCTGTATGCCTTGTGCATGTCGCGTGGCAAACCTGCAATTTTTGGTTATAAAAACAATTTTTTGGATTATAAACATACAAAAATACATTTTTGCTTGCCTGTTCTGGGCATGGTCGGTGTTCTCCCTTACCAAAAGAAAGGAAATATATAAATTACTAAAATCTAAATATAAATAAATTATTATTGTTAACACAAAACATGTGTTATTGTGGGTGTTTTGAGCATGAACCGCGTTCGTCGCTATATAACACAGAAAATATATACAAGAATAACAAATTTTTCAGTTAAAAATAATGATACAAGTTTGTGTGTATGTTCTGGGCACGGCTGGCGCTCGTCCCTACCTAACATAAATTAATGTAACAACAGAATGAATTATTTGGTGCATGTACTGCGGATGAGCCGCGTTCTTCCTTACCGAAAAGCATGATATAAATTAGTATTGTACACACAAAACATATGTAACTATGTATGTTTTGAGCATGGTCCGCGTTCGCCGTTATACTAAAAAAAATTAATGATTAGGTATTACAAGTTGTTCATGTAAGAGTAATCAGCTATACAAGTTTTTGTGCATGTTCCGTGCATGAACCGCACTCGCACTCATCAAATAATAAAAAAATAAGTTAGTTTGGGAATTAACATACACATGTCGTTATTTACAATTCGACTTGTACGATTACCAACTTTGCTTAGGCAGTTTGAATATAGATTTTGAAGTGATTTAGTCTGTGAATTTTAAAAATAAACTGAAAAATTATATTATATTATATAAAATTATATTATAGTATAGTATTTGTATATTATATTATATTATTTGATTGAAATATTATTTGAACTAATTTAAATAAAACTATAAATAAACAATTGCGTTTTTTTTTCAAATAAAGGTTTACATAACTCATACTCAAATGGGGAGGATATTTTAAATATGTGTTACATCTTCTTGCCTAGTTTTTTCATTCACTTTATAACACATATATGCAATATTGTTATTTTTATTGCACAACAAGTACAGATGGGCTTGTTAACACACATTTGAGGCTGCCTATAAGCACTACTTTAAGCTTGTTCTGTGCCCATACGAAAAGGGTTTTAAACCATCGGTGCAAGTGAAATGGATATGGAACATACTTTTGAGGCTGCCCATAAGCATTGCTATGAGCTTGTTCTGTGCTCAAGCGCAAGATACTGTACACCGTCAGTGCTAAAAGGGATGGATATTAAACACACATGTGAGGCTGTCTATAATCAATCATTTGCGCCTGTTCTGTGCTCATGCGCAAGAGTTTGTACGCTGTCAGTGCAAGTGACATGGACATTAAACATACTATTGAGACTGACCATAAACAGCCCTTTGAGCTTGTTCTGTGCTCATGCGCAAGATACTGTACACCGTCAATGGTAAATGGCACAGATATTAAACACACTTTTGAGGCTATCTATAATCAATCATTTGCGCCTGTTCTGTGCTCATACGCAAGAGTTTGTACGCCATCAGTGCAAGTGACATGGACATTTAACATACTTTTGAGACTGACCATAAACATTCCTTTCAGCTTGTGCTGTGCTCATGCGCAAGATACTGTACACCGTCAGTGCTAAACAGAATAGATATTAAACACACTTTTGAGGCTGTCTATAATAAATCCTTTGCGCCTGTTCGGTGCTCATACGCAAGAGATTGTACACCGTCGGTACAAGCGCTTGCGCTAAGGGGTTTAATGCATTGTGTATGTACTTCTTAATGACTTGTGTCGTACTGCGCTTGTCTCATACACAAGGACGCAAAACATACATTTTACAAGCCCAAATGTTAAAATTGTTTGACGGGTTGTCACCATCAATCTAGAAAAAAACTGGTTGAAAGAAAAAACTGGAAAGAAAAAACTGGTTGAAAATTATTTGAAAATATGCAAAAATACGGACGTTTGGTGAAGTATGGAATAATATTCCCTAAAAATATGTATTAAAGCTAAAAAAACTCATAATTTTGCAAAATATGCAAAAATATGCACTTTTGGAAAAATATGCATTTATATGCATTTTAGAGTAAAATATGCAAAAATATGCTCTAACAAGTAGGGCTTAAAAGTCTTAGTTTTACCTGAAACAGATTTCAAGCTTAATCATTTTTTAATTAAGTGCTGTTAAAAAAACATGCTAGTGCATATTTTTGGTTGCCCTAGATATGAGCATTCATTCTACAACATAATTCCTATAAAAATAGAAAAACAATTTACATAAAAGCGCAACATTTATTTAATGAAACACAAAAGAAATTACATTTTTAGAGTTAAAACTCTTAAAACAAAAATAGTGTTACTTATTGTGTTTCAATTTGAATGAATACAAACTTTCTGCATTTTAATTACTTTCTTACAAATTACAACTAATGTTGAGCTCTAAATGATTTTTAATGAAAACAAATTTTAAATGCATCCATTAGGGAAAAAATACTAAGTGTTTGTTCTTTAAATAATTTACAATTTATTTCTATTTTCAAGTCAAAAGCTTTCAAAAACAATAAACAAATGTTTGTTAAGAACTACATATATATAACATTGTTTAAAGCATGCACAAGTACCTTGATAGGGATTTTTAAATATGTCAATTTTTGTAGATGTAGCTGTGAATGTAGATCAAAATATTTCTGAATTTTGATTCTTTCTTTATCCCAATTACGAAATTTGGTCTCTGTCTCAAAGTGTTAAGTAACTGAGTGCTAAAGTAACTAGGGAGTCTGGGTTTAATTATCAGTCAGATCAAAACGAACAGCAACCCGATCACACATATATAAAATAAAGTTTGCTTGTTATACTCAACCAGGAAATTGATGACTCCATAGGCGAGCAAGAAGTGTTAAGAAGTTTATCTTACAAGAATTTATTTTAACCATTTAATCAATTATGTGATTTCACCAAAAAGATTGAATTCCATCGATTATTTTGTATGTTAGAATTCTTGTCGTGTCTTGTCGACGTCGTATATATACATATACATTAACATACGAAAAGTTTATACAAAATCAAAGGAAAAATATCAAAGGACTGAAATCTTAATTTTCTGAGAGATTTTATGAGGATATTGTTTTTAGTTTTGGGCGGCGATGTATACTAAACAAAAAATTCTTTGTAAATTACAAGAAAAAAAAATTATTACAAAATCAAAAATTCAAACTTTTTTCAAAATTCTACAAACATTGCAAAACAAAATAAAAAATTTAAACTTTTTCAATATTCTAAAAATATTCCAAAGATGATTACAAAATCAAAAATTCAAACATATTTTCCAATTCCAATTTTCTTTTTCCCTTTCCCTTCTTTTCCCCTTTTCCCTCTTTCCCTTTTTCATTCCAATTTTCCATCCAATAACGCGTGTCTTAAACTTTCACAAGTGGTTAGATATAAAATAAGCTTCAATTTAGTTTGAAAAAAAAAAAAAAAGGCTATGCCGTCTTTTTTTCAATTACACCGTTTTTTTCTTATGTTACACCGTTAAAAATTATTTCAAAAAATTAACAGTGTACATTTTTAACAACTATGTTCTAATACCTATTCAACGACATATCATTTATGAAAATCGGTTCGGTAGTTTTTCTACAATCGCTCGTCGAAATGCACTCACATCACAAAATAACAAAAAATTGAGGTGCACCCTGTGAAGACCCCTGGTCGAAAAAAAATTCTAAGAGAACTTGTATTTTTTATTTATGAAAGACTATCTATAAACAAAAAATAATCAAGATTAAAAGGGGTCAAGTCAAAACGTTGTTGAATCTTCGTGAAATTGCTCATACATATATATATATATAAATATATATATATATATATATATATATATATATATATATATATATATATATATATATATATATATATATATATATATATATATATATATATATATATATGTATATATATATATATATATATATATATATATATATATATATATATATATATATATATATATATATATATATATATATATATATATATATATATATAATATATATATATAATATATATATATATATATATATATATATATATATATATATATATATATATATATATATATATATATATATATATATATATATATATATATATATATATATATATATATATATATATATATATATATATATATATATATATATGTATATATATATATATATATATATATATATATATATATATATATATATATATATATATATATATATATATATATATATATATATATATATATATATATATAAACGATATGAGATATAACGAAAACGACCGGCACTCTCACGGTCGCATTTGTTGAGGTAGATCAAAAAGCTTTTCTGTACTAATCTGTTCTAATAATATCTTGGACTAGTTCGTGAATCAGCAAAATCCGACACGTGGTTAAGAAACTAGAGGCTTTTTCCTGAAAAAAATTGATATTTTAAAACCGTTATAACGGCCGTTTGGATACTAATATTTCAAAAAATTAACAAATTTATAATTTTTGAAATCTTTTTTATCAATTTGTTTTAAAAATAGACTTCTGCAGTTAGAGGTTCTTGAGTGAGCGGCTCCAACAAAAAAGTTTGCAAAAAAAATTTTTTTTTGAAACAACCGGCACTCTCACGGTCGCATTTATAAGGCCAGATCAAAAAACCTTTTCTAAAAATGTGCGTTTATTAATATCTTGAACAATTTCGTAAATCAGCCCAATCCAACCCATGGTTAAGAAACTAGAAGCTTTATACTAGAAAAAAACTATTTTAGATCCGTTATAACGGCCGTTTGAATTCTAATATTTTTAAAAAATTCATAAGTTTAGAACTTTTGAAACCTTTTCAATCAGTTTCTTTCAAAAAAAGACCTCTGCAGTTGGAGGTTTCTGAGTGAGCGGCTCCAACAAAAAAGCTTGTAAAACACAAAATGCGTTTGAATCAACCGGCGCTCTCACGGTTGCATTTGTGGAGCCAGATCGAAAAACCTTTCTTAAAAATGTGTGTTTTATTAATATCTTGAACTAGTTCGTAAATCAGAAAAATCTGACACATGGTTAAGGAACTATAGGCTTTATACTAGAAAAAAAAGTAGTTTTTAATCCGTTATAACGGCCGTTTGGATACTAATATTTTTAAAATCTTCGTAAATTTAGAATCTGTAGAAACATTTTAATCCGTTTCTTATAAATATAAACCTCTGCAGTTAGAGATTTTTGACTTGTTGGCTTCAACAAAAAAGCTTGCAACAATCCCCAACTACAATTTCCAAAAACCTTATAACAGTCAATTTCAACCTTATAACAGTCAAAAAATAAAAGATTTGAATAGAAGAAATTAATTTTTTTTCTTAGAAATAAACTATTTTGATATTTTGCAGTAATTGCACGACATATGATATAGAGTAGGTTTCTGTCATAAATTGTCACACACATGTTCTGTGGTAGATTTCATATTTGTTTGTTGCAAAATTGGATAGATATAGTTTTGCTTATATGTAGCTAATTTTCTTTTTAAAATTTGTTCGATATCTGTTTTGGCTTAGTTTGTGTTGTTTAAACTAATCTGATACATCAGATTCTACTGGCACACAAAACTGTCTGATCTCGAAATCTACCTATTTCTAGCGGATATACGTGCCGCTTCGAGTTTTTTATTATTATGTCATATATTTTGTTAGTTTTAGTGTTGATTTTATCATTTAAATTGTTGCTATTGTTTTTATGTTTATATTTCTATTTCTTCCAATCTATCTCGATGTTGTCCTCTTCTTTTTTTATGTAATATGGTTAAATTTGTGTTGATATTGGTGTATTTGTGTTTTTCTATTTTTAAATGTTGGGCATATCTGGATTTTGGATCGCTTCTGTTAATTTCATTGGTGTGCTCAATAAATCTTTTTGTGAAGGACCGCCCCGTCTGGCCTACATAAAATTTACTGCAGTCGTCACAGGTAAGTTTATAAACACCTGTGTCTAAGGTTTTGGTTTTTTTGGTTTTTTGGTAATTTTCTATTTTCTTTTTGTTTTTGTAAGCTGTAATGTATCCATATTTTTTTAAAGTTTTTTGCATTATTTTGAATGTTGTTTTATTGTATGTAACGCCTACGTATTTTTGCCTGCTAATTTCTTTTCATTCTTCAATGTTGTCAGAATTTGTAAATTTTTCTTGTTTTTATCTTTTCCATTTAATGTGTCAATATTATTTCGTTTTTATATCCGTTTTTACTGGTTATGTATTTTATATTGTTTAATTCGTCTTGATAATTTTCTTCATTCTAAGGTATATTGTTCAATCTATTGATCATGTGGTTGTAGGTAGCTAGTTTATGTTGGTATGGATGATGTGATTTAATATTTATTGTTTGATCCGTTTGGGTTGGTTTTCGGAATATTTTGAATGTGTGGATTTAAGTTATTATGTATATATTTTGTTTCAAAATCGTTGAGATATATTTCGGTTAAAGTTCCAGATATTGGGCTTCCCATAGGTAATCCTTCTGTTTGTTGATAATACTCATTGTTATGTGTGAAATAGTTTTGTTTTGTTATTTCGGTTATTATATTTATTATTTCTTGTGTATCTGTTGGGTTTAAACCATTTTTTATTAACATATTTTTTGTTATATTTATTGTATCTTTTATTGGTTTGTTAGAATACATGTTGGTTATATCAAACGATTGTAATTTTTCGTTGTGAGGTATTATTATTGGTTCTATTCTATTGATTAATTTTGTGTTATTTTTTTCTGAATAGCTGTTATCAAATTTTATGTGATATTTCAATAGTTTGTTTATATGCTTCGCTATTCTGTATGTTGGTGCTGTGGTGAAATTAATTAATGGTCTCATCGGTGTATCTGGTTTGTGTATTTTTGGTAATCCTCTTATACTTGGTGCTGTTGGTTTTATCATTTTGTTATACCTTATGTTCTTATCACCTAATTTGTTGATAGATTTGTTGATGATAGTTTTTATTTGTGCATCTATTTGTCCATCCATCTATTCGTTGGATCTTTACTTAATTTTTCGATGTTGTTATTAGTGAAATATACATCTATCTTATTGTTGTAGTCTGTAGTTTTTAAGATTACTAATGTATTCCCTCTATCGGCTTTGGTTATTGTGGCATTGTTTTGTTTCATCTTGTTTTGTATACTGCGTATTATTTTTATTTCTTTTTTGTTGTTGGTTTTTGAATTGTTTAAGTTGTTATTTTTTACTGATATTTCATTAACTATTATTGATCTGATTTCATTTTGGTGGTGAATGTTAGTTTTCAATATTGAATTTTCTATTTCTAACAGATTTTCAATTATTTCTTTTCTTGTGTTGTCTGGTTGTATGCCGTATTTCAATCCTTTTTCCAATAGTGGAGTTTCTTGATTGTTAAATTGTATTTCAGTGTAATTTTCTATTCTATTGTTATATTGTGGCTGTCTATATTGATTTATTATGTTATTATGATTACCAACCCATATTTGTGACCTTTAATGCCTATTGAACGTTCTAATATATTAGTCAATTGGCACTCGGTTTTTAAATTAGTCTTTTCTGTTTTTTAAATGAATGAGCCAACACTACTGATACACACAATTCCTTGTACTGCTGGTGGTAGTTTGCTTTTTCTTTGATTTTTGATGTTTTCCATAAGTTTTTTACATAATGTTTGAAAATATTGAAAAAACAGTTACCTATATTTACCACGATAAACATTTTGTAAATTTTGAACAAAAATATGGCGATTACTGGCTTCTTTTAGAGACTCGGAATGAAAAGGAGGCATATACCATCTCTAATACGGATGGGTGCCATTTGGAAAAAAAAATTATTTGTAATAAACACCAGTTGCCCTACCATTTGCATTTTACGTAAATAACTCATGAAAACAGTAACGATACATCTTTACATCAAACGAAAGCAAAATAAACACTTAAATTAAAATTGCATTTAAATCAGGTAATGGGGCCCGCCCATACACGATCAATCATTAATCTTGACTGATGATAAAAATTTGAAACATATTTTAAATTTCATCAATCATAAAATTTGAGTGTCACTCATTATTAGTCATACACATACACTGCCAGTCATGAATGTCAATCACGTTAATTGTCATTCAAAACTGACCGTGTATGGGTGGGCCCCTTAAGGATGGAATAAATAAAATTAAAAAAATATTACAAAGAGGCTTTATACAAAATGCTTTAAAAAAACGAGTTTTGATATATCTTAAATTTGTTTTGCGTAGCGCGTTCCGAGCCACAGACAGTTTGTTTTTAATAGTAAGTGAATGAAGTGAACGTAAAATAAATGTGAAGTATTGAAAAAAAATTGACAGCGTTTTGGTAGAAATGTTAGAGTTTATGTAGCTTTAGTCTGAGTTTAGATTATAGCATGTAGCTGTTGAATATTGTTGACATACTGATTTGGTAATTAATAGGACTCCATTAAATCGTTATATACTTAATTATTCCAACTGTTCCATTTATAATCTAGCAATGGAATCGGATTTAGAAATATATGAAGGGGCTGAATTCTCAAGGCTCTGAGATATCAAGACTTCGGTTAGGGTTAAGGATTTTTATATAGTTTTCGGCAAAAGGCTTTTATGAGGATATTGTTTTTAGTTTTGGGCAGCGATGTATATGGAACAAAAAATTCTAACTAACGTTGACGTTTAAATTCTAAAAATATTCCAAAAAATATTAATTGAAACTTATTATAAGTTTTGCTGTTCAATGTATACACCTTTGGTACATACACTGAATCTGATCTACGCGATGAAATTTCTTATCGTCACTGGTTTGATTAGTAGTAAGAGTTTTCACTACAAATGAAACACCAAGCCTTAGATCAAAAAATGTCTTTTTTTATTACAAATATTTCGGTCCTGTTTTTGGGACCTTCTTCAGTGTCTAAAAACAATATTAACATGGTTAAAAAATTAAAATTACAATCAATAAACAAAAAACTTATTTTCAAAAACACTTACAATTCTTTTGTGTTATCCTGAACACTCTTTTAAACTTAATACTAATTTTAATATGATGGACATCAATTATTTATACTAACAAAAACAATAAAATCATAAAACAATAAATCAATAAAAATTAGAATTATTTTTGTAGTGAGACAGAAAATATTATGTATTAAAATTGAAATTGAAATTATTTTATGTAAATCAGGTTGTTGAACTATACCATTGACCCAATTATTAAAACAAAAATTATTTTTGTGTATTTATAATTTTTGTTTTAATAATTGGGTCAATGGTATAGTTCAACAACCTGATTTACATAAAATAATTTCAATTTCAATTTTAATACATAATATTTTCTGTCTCACTATAAAAATAATTTTAATTTTTATTGATTTATTGTTTTATGATTTTATTGTTTTTGTTAGTATAAATAATTGATGTCCATCATATTAAAATTAGTATTAAGTTTAAAAGAGTGTTCAGGATAACACAAAAGAATTGTAAGTATTTTTGAAAATAAGTTTTTTGTTTATTGATTGTAATTTTAATTTTTTAACCATGTTAATATTGTTTTTAGACACTGAAGAAGGTCCCAAAAAAAGGACCGAAATATTTGTAATAAAAAAAGACATTTTTTGATCTAAGGCTTGGTGTTTCATTTGTAGTGAAAACTCTTACTACCAATCAAACCAGTGACGATAAGAAAAATTAATTTAAACTTTTTTCAAAATCTTAAAAATATTCCAAAAATTATAACAAAATCAAAAATTTAAACTTTTTCAAAATTCCAAATATATTCCAAAAATTATTACAAAATCAAATATTGAAGCTTTTTTCAAAATTCTAAAACTATTGTAAAAATTATAACAAAATCAAAAACTCAATCTTATTTTCCAATCCAACTGTTCCTGTTATTCAGAAGTCGTGGAATCTGAAATCACACAAAAATTACTTTTTTTGTTATAAAACGACATTTTATCTAAAACAACTTGATATTGGATAGAACCATATTCCATGTCCAATTTCATGTCCAATTGCATTTCATGTCATACAAATAATTAATTTTATTTGAAAAATGTTTCTAAACGAAATTGTTTCAAATTTTATGTTTCCCAGAAAAATTGGTTAATAAAAAATGAATATCATTCTTTTGTTACACCTAACAGTATTTTATTGACACAATTATAATACAATAACCAAGCTCCTGGTCTCACATACCAATGCCGATCATCAAGATTACTCCAATTCAATAATACTACTCGTTATCAACTTTTGGATCGAGAATGTATTATTTAGGTTATTCAAAACGAAGTAAAATAGATATAATACTACGTTTTGAGAAAGGACAATTCAGGACGCAATATTAGTACAAACAAACTAAGGATGTATAAGTATTTATGATTTTGTTAAATGAATTAAAAATTTGTGTGACAAAGACAGTTTTAATTTTTGTGCCTTATACTTTACAAACAATTTAAAGACATTGCCGAAATCTAAGTCTAGCAAATCAGTTTATTTCAAAATAAGATTTGAATAGAAATTAGATTTCATTTATTATTTCCAGAATGAAAAAGAAATTTCGTAAGAACTCTCACCCGTATTTTTCTAAGACGAATAGTAGAAAATTGTCCCCATGAGCAATTAATTTAGTTAAGAATGTTTCCTTTGAAAATCGTTTAGGTATAATTTTTTTGTAAAATATCAAATATTTTGTAGACAACTGATCTCGATGGGATGGATTCAATTAATTTTTTTATAAGTAAAAGAAAAGCTTGAATGACTTTGATCATTTTTATGCAATACACAAAGGTGTAATTTAAAGAAAAAGGAAATATTCGAATGTTTTGTTTTGCAACTCAGATTACACAGTACAGTGGTGGTCCATCCCTTAAATAAAACAATGAGACCAAAAACTTGTATCTAACATTCTAACCCATAATCGTAATTGTTTTTATGTCTTCCTCAGTTTCAATTTTTATCAACGCAATAATTCGAAACTAATTTCACAAAATCTCCATAACTATCTTATCTTTGTTTTTTTAAGAAAAATCCCATCAAGATCTCAATATGTTGTTGTTGTTTTTCAAAATCCTCTTAAAATATATTATTCTGTTTCAATAAAAAAAATTTGTTTGCTCTCATGATTTTATTGTTAGTGAGAAGAAAATAGATTAAAGAATATTTTTCCGATTTTCATTTAAAATAAAACATAAAAAAGAAAATAGAATAAAATGTGATTTTTTTTTGTAACTTTAAAAATTGCCCGAGGAATTTGCAAATAGCTTTTTTGTGGAGAACAACTTTTTTTTGTATTTCTGTGCTTTTATAGGTTATTGTTGTTTGGCTGGTGTTTGTTTTTTTGTATGTGTTAGTGGGTAATTGAAACGAAAATTAACTTAGGAAGTTATTAGTAAGAACAAAAAATGGTTAATTGAGCAAAATGAATTTTTTGCATCGAAAGTATTTGATTGATGAGAAACTGTTAATTTTTTAAAATTTAATTATTTAGGGGTTTGAGTGTCCATATATTTTGTTTTGTTGAACATGGGTGAGCGGTGTGATACCAAAGCTAAACCGGAAGCATTAGAAAGCTAAAAAAATGAATGATATTTCTCTCTACTAAGGAATTTTGCAATTCAGATCTTAAATTTTGGTTTTCCAGGATATTATTTATAAAAATCAACGTTTGCAACAATAGTGGCAAGTTTTAAGGTCAAATTTTGATTCGAAAATGTATGTATAACATGTTCAACAACTTTTCAACCCACTTGGTGTAAAAACATAGTTATTTAGAACATTTCAAAATACATCTGACACTTCCGGGAAGCCCGTGTTGATTTTTTTTAGTTTCTATTCTTTTTTCGCATAATTTTGGAAAACTAAGTAAGAATTAAAAAGAAAAAACATACAAAATAACCAAATTATTAAGAAAATTTATTCTAATGCCTTTTTTTGGCTTGAGCCATCTGAATATTTATAGTTTTTGTCAGTTAATGAGTTGGGGTTGGAGAGTAGAGTCGACTATGGATAATTGAACCTGAGTGTACTGTTCAAGAAAGATGTATGTATCCTTCCCCAAATATACGGTATTCTAAGTCGTTAACCTCAAGCCAATTTCATCTCTAGCTTGGATTTGAAAGACGCTTTCTAGCAGATCTCCCTGGAAAAATCGTGTAGAGAAAAAACTTTGTTTCACCGTACGCCCTTGGGACTGTGCCGGTCTATTTCTGCTTTTGCCTCATTAACGGCACCAATATTGAATTTGTTAAAAAATGTACAAACAAAATTAATGTGAACACCTGAAACTGATGTGGCCTTAGCTCGTTAAAGAAAGAATTGACTTCAGTGCCGATTTTTGGTGAATCCTAACTATTCCGAGCCATTTATTCTACTACAATGCGACGCGAGTAATGATGGTGTAGGCTGTGTGCTAGTACAGCTGGACAATGAGGACATTGAGCACCCTATTGCATAAACGTCCAAGAAATTGAACTCAGATCAACGTAATTACTCAGTTAGCGAAAAGGAGAAAAGGAATGCCATGCTGCCGTCCAGGTATTAATAAGTTCCGCGCCTACATCGAGGGTGACCATTTTAAGATCATTACTGATCAAGTACTTCACTTAAGTGGTTGATGCACGATGTAGCTCAAAACTGTAAGGATTCACATTTAATAATAAACATCGGCGTGGTCAGTTAAACGTAGTTCTGGATGCTTTCTCCAGAATGTTTTCGGTTGATTCTGTTACTGATAATAAAACATACGTGTTTGATCTCGATTTGAACTCCACTGCGTTCACCAGTGACAATCAACTTAAATTAGAAAAGATAGGTCCTGACTCCAATGGTTCTCTTCCGGATTTAGGCACGACCGATGGACTGGTGTATAAAAAAATTATGTACCTCTGCACACGGTGGAGTTGCAACAACGCTACGTTTCCGTTTCTTTTTCCTCTACGGCAACTCTCCGCCGATTCCATCTGTAAACCGCGCTAGAAACCAGCTTTTTCCATGTTTTTGGTTGTCCAAAAACAATTGTCTCACACAATGGGTCACAGTTTAGAACTAAATTGTTTGAGACATTCCTTTTAAGGTATGCGGTTCACCATACCTTTACAGCCTTATGCTCCCCGCAAGCTAACGCATCCGAGCAAGTGAACAGAAGTGTCATCGTTGGACCACGTGCATACCTAACCGAAGACCATACTCTAAGATGAGATGTGAGTCTCAGCGGAATTACTTGTGCTCTTCGATGTTCTGTACATCAAACTTTAGGTTTTGTCTTTTGTTGTTCTTGTCTTTACTCTGACGCTTGAATTGTCTGGATGAGAGTGGGAAAACCCTTGATCGTCCAGATTAATTACTCAGGATTCCATCCCGAGTTAAAGAGCTGTCCGCTGAAGCAAAATGCAGCTCGCTACAATCTGCGTGCTCGAAAATTTGATTTTGTCCCTGGTGACAACGTTTTCCATCGAAACTTCGTTTTAAGTGACACCGGCAAGCAGCTGAGGACCAAATTAGCTCCCAAGTTTGTGAAAGCTAAAGTTATCCTGTTAGTTGGTAACGCATCATACGATCTGGAAGACGTAATTTTGCGACCACGTGAAATATACCATTCTAAATACGTGCATCAGTAGATAATAGCATCCCTCCAGGACGCCTATTCTGGCATTTCCCTGGGAATCGGGAATTGAGAAAAAGTGCAATAAATGAAAAAAGAAATATTTTCTAATACGAATTTGTTATTTCCTGCGGCACGAAATACGAGTTATGAAAAAAAAGCTATAATTTAATTCTAAATTTCTATTTCACGATGTACCGGAACAGGGCTACAGTGCTCCGCTTATTTCCTCTTGTCGGAAAAGTCCCACCCATTTTTCTTATATACTGCATCTCCCTTTATTCCAGTCGTTGGGTTTACTTTTTGTTTGGCCCGGCTGGCTCAATCGGTAGAGCCTGAGGTTCTGATATGTGAATTTAATTTCGTAAAAAACACTTTGTTCTATTTAGTTTTTACTTTTTATTTAGTTTTTAGTTTTTTATTAGCTTGTACTGTACCTGTACCCAGTTATTATTGAGAGAGCTCTGTCGTGGAAGTAGAATTTATAATTTTGTACCAAATCATTTATCAAAATCTCAAAATAAAAATACCTAAATCTATTTCATATCTATATCAATCTCATTTCCATTAACGAAATCGAAAGCTCATAAAAATGTCTATCCAAAATATCAAAGCAATTTATGAAATTTCGTATTCACAAAAGAAAAATGTTTAATTAATATTTCCTTTAGAATAATGAAAAAAGAAAGAAAAACCGAAGGTCATGTTTCCTTAATCCTCTTTAATTTAACGTTAGACCCGGAAGGATATTTAAATTTTGTCCAAGGCAAACGAAAATTATTTTCCCATTCATTAATTGTTTCAGATTCAATATTAGCACACGCTATGTGAAACTCTTCATAATTTCTTCTATCACTAACATTTAATATAATTACAGTTTCTTTGCAAAAAACAATAGAAAAGAAAATTCAAAATATTAAAATTTTACTTCCGTTCATCATCTTGAAGCATAACTGTGGTTATGTAAATAAAACTACTACAACCATTAGAGTAGAGTAAGATTTTTGTATTTTCCGTCTACAATTTTCTTCCTTTATTTTAACCTTTAACGAAATTTTCCATTAATTCACTTTATATTAGCATAATAAATGTAATATTATTATTATGTTTATATGCGTTGTTGTTGTTGTTTTTTTTTTAATTTTCATGAAAATTAATGTCCTTATAAAATATTTACGAGATATTTAACACAACATACATATGAACGGAGGTGAATTGAAGTTAGCTTTAAAGTTTTTCATAATAAATATTTTCATTTGAAATTTTAGTAATTTATCATTTAAAAATATATAATAAATTGATTTGAATTATTTATTATTTGAAATTTATTATATTTAAGAATTTAATTATTATTTGCATAGTGAGTGTCACGTGGGAATTAATTGGACGATATAGGTTATTAATAAATGTTTTGTTTGAAATAATATTTTTACTTCACCACAATTGAAAATTGTGTGAACTAATGCAATCGTTCGAAAAATATAATCTTACTTAGTCTAAATTTAATTTTGTTGATTAAGATTCCAATAATATGGTTCAAGTTGTATATAGCATGTATTTTTGGTTTATATATGGAGCTTCGTCAAAAATTAAAGATTTACAAACGATGAGGTACAATTATTTCATAAAACAACTGCCTTGTCATCTTTACCTCCAACAAATTTAAATTTTTTCATCTATAGTGCAAGGTGGCCATATAGTGTTTCTGGTAATCCACTATTATATTCCAGTCGCTTCCGTTGAATGTTTATTTATTTATATAATATTATGATCTAAATTGAAAATCCTTCATCGTTGATAAGAATCTCATGCATCTCTTAGAGGATGGCCTATCTGTTAGACTTCCTTTCAGTTAAAATTTTAAACAAACTTCTTAACTTCAAGGGAAGTTAATACTTAATTTGATAAAAAACGTGTTCTAGACAGAGTTGTGAAAACTTGACCATTTTTGATTTTCCTAAAACTTGGCATGTAAGTAGTATGGAGAAAATAAAAAATACCACTTATTTAAAAAAATTTTAAAGTGCTTAGTTTGAGCATAGGGAGCACCACAACATGCATGAAAAATGAAAATCCTGCCAATCCGATGCAACTTTGAAATTAAATTGCTCAAGAACGACTATACCGATTTCATCAAACTTTTTTTTGTTTGATAGATGATTAGTTAGTCCTTTGAAAAAAAATTAATCAAATGTTTTTATAATTAATTTTTAAATAAAAATATTAAAAAAACTGTTTTAGAGATGGCGCTAGGGTCGAAGATCAATTGGAATTTAATTAATTTTTTTGCTGAAAATAGTTCTATCCTTACTCTAAAATAAATCAAATTAACTCAGGGGCGTTAATTTTTGTTCTTGAGATATTTAATTTTAAAGATTTTTAGTACGACTAAAATTCAAATTTTTCTTCATTTTTTCAAACAACTTACATTAACAAAAAATTTTAAAATCAATTAAATTTTAACTTTTTTTTTTGTTAAATATAGCTCTTTGTTAAATATGCTCAAACTAAGCACTTTAAAAAAATTTTAAAATAAGTTGTATTTTTATTTTGTCCATATTACTTATATGCCAAGTTTCAGGAAAATCAAAAATGGTCAAGTTCAAATTTCGACCTTTTCACCTGCGTAAATCACGTTTTTCATCAAAATTTACAATATTTATGTTGTTAGCTACAATTGATTTCTCCAATTATTTCCTTATCTGCTTCCATCTAGAAAATTGAATATTATTATAATAATTTGGTCAATTGTCCACTAAACAATCAATCGATTATGTACGGGTAATATCGGCCAATTACATAAATATAAATATATTTATGAAATGAAATTAATATTTGCGAAATAAAAACAAGTGTTATCAATTTTTAATTTATATTAAAATGTTTCGCTAAGTGCCGACAGTCGACACATTTGAATTTATAAATATTTGCCTTAGTTCACATAAACGTATTATTTTAATTTTTTTAATATTTCATATTTTATTATAATATTTCAAAAGAAAATTTATTTAAATTGTATTTCATAATTACTTCGGCCTGAAAGACCAAAGTACATTCTCGAGCCAAAAGTGAAATTCTTATCCCCACTTTTTTTGGCATTTCTCGACGTTTTAGGACCATCTGATTCTAAAAAGGCAAAAAAAAAATGTGGTTTGTCTGCCGTCACAACCGACGAAATCTAGAAAACCGCTGGAGGGATTTCAAAAATTTTTGTTTCTAAAAATAGGTATATATATTCAATGCTAAGAGCCGAAAGGATGATGTGTTCGATAGCTGCCCCGAAAGTGTGTCAAAAAATCGCCAAGTGTGTCAAAATTAGGAAATTTGCTGTAAATTATTATTGCTATAATGTTTAGCTGTTTTTATGACGTAAGTGTAATTAAAAATGAAATTGGACATGGAAATTTTTGAATTTTTTATAGTTTTTGAAATATTTTTGGAATTTTGAAAAAAGTTTGTATTTTGGATTTTGTTATAATTTTTGCAATATTTTTAGAATTTTGGAAAAAGTTTTAATCTTTGATTTTGTTATAATTTTTGCAATATTTTTAGAATTTTGAAAAGAAATAGAATTTTTGAATTTGTGAATTTAATATATATTTTTATAATTTTGAAAAAGTTTCAATTTTTGATTTTGTAAGAATTTTTGGAATATTTTTAGAATTTTGAAAAATTTTAAAGTTTTGAATTTATTATAATTATTGTAATTTTGAAAAAAGTTTCAATTTTTGATTTTGTAAGACTTTTCGGAATATTTTTAGAATTTTGAAAAAAGTTTAAATTTTTGATTTTATTTCAATTTTTGCAATATTTTAAGAATATTGTAAAAAATTTTTATATATGATTTTGTAATAATTTTTGGAATATTTTTAGAATTTCGAAAAAAGTTTGATTTTATTTAATTTTTACAATATTTTTGGAATTTTGAAAGAAATATGAATTTGTGATTTTGTAATATTTTCTCGAAACGCTAAATGGAGAGGTTTTTGAGTAGTTTGCTGAGTGTATCATCTTTTCACTAAATTATGTTAATTTATGATCTGTATAATTTTCCGGCAACGTATTGATGTTTCGTGTTAGTTTTGTAATAAATTTTTAAACAGAGATAAAAAAATACTTTTACTTTAACAAAGACCTATGTTTGATATACATCGCTGCTTAAAACTAAAAACCATGTCCTCATAAAAGTTTTTTGATGAAAACTGTATCAAAATCCTTAACCCAGACCGAAATCTTGATATTTTGTAATTATGTTATGGGAATATTGAAATATGATCAAGGTTGAACTTACATATTGTGTTCTATTTATTTGTTTGTTATGATAGTTATATTAGCTGAAGTTTTAGATTATATAGGAATAAAAATAACATATGTAGTTTATGTGTGTTTTGTGTACAAGTGATGTATCAGATTAAAAAAAAAGATGTTTAAATAAAAACAAACTAATTGCAAACAAATATCAAACAAATTTTATGTTTTTTAATTACTTCGGTCTGAAAGACCTAAGTATTACATTCATGAGCTCAAAGTCAAATTCTTACCCCCACTTTTTTTGACATTTCTCGACGTTTTAGGACCTCCTGATTCTAAAAAAGCAAAAAAAAAAAAATGTATGTCTGTCTGCCGGCCGGCCGGCCGTCCGCCGTCATTACCTACGCTGCAGGGAAAACCGCTGGAGGGATTTTAAAAATTTTTTTTTCTAAAAATAGGTATTCACAAGGGGCAGGTCCGAAAGGACGCTGTGTTCGATAACTGTACCGGAAGTGTGTCAAAAAAATCATTATGTGTGTCAAAAATAGCAAATTTTCATATTTTTGGCTTAAAAAACGTTCATTTTAAGTGATTACGAGTAGGAACATTAAATTTGGAGAAATCTTGATGGTAGGGATTGGTATGTGAGATCAAAAACTAGATTATTGCATTATAAGTTTGTCAAAAAAATGTTGTCAAGTGTGTCAAAAGAAAGATTTTTATTTATTTTTTTACTTAAATTTTTGGAAAAAAAATTAAATTAATTGTTTGTTTGAAATGAGATTTTATTATTATTATTGAGAACTATGGCATTATAAGTTTGTCAAAAAAATGTTGTCAAGTGTGTCAAAAGAAAGATTTTTATTTATTTTTTTACCCAATTTTTTGGAAAAAACAAAATGGTTTGTTTGAAATGAAATTTTATTATTATTATTGAGAATTATGGCATTATAACTTTGTCAAAAAAATGTTGTCAAGTGTGTCAAAAGATTTTTATTTAGTTTTTTACCCAATTTTTTGGAAAAAAATAAAATTGTTTCTTTGAAATGAAATTTTATTATTATTATTGAGAATTATGGCATTATAAGTTTGTCAAAATATGTTGTCAAGTGTGTCAAAAGAAAGGTTTTTATTTATTTTTTACCCAATTTTTTTAGAAAAAAATAAAATTTATAGTTTGTATGGCATGATATTCAATTATTATTATAGAAAATTATGGCATTATAAGTTTGTCAAAAAATAATGTCAAGTGTGTCAAAAAACGATTTCATTTATTTTTTTAGAAAATTTTTTGGAAAAAAAAATGTAGCTGTTTTTATGACGTAAATGTAATTTAAAATGAAATTGCACATGGCAATTTTTGAATTTGTTATAGTTTTTGAAATATTTTTGGAATTTTGAAAAGTTTGTATTTTTGATTTTGTAATAATTTTTGCAATATTTTTAGAATTTCGGCAAAAGTTTTAATTTTTGATTGTGTAAGAATTTTTGAAATATTTTTAGAATTTTGAAAAATTTTTAATTTTTGATATTATTATAATTTTTGGAATTTTGAAAAAAGTTTCAATTTTTGATTTTGTAATAATTTTTGCAATATTTTTAGAATTTTGGAAAAAGTTTGAATTTTTAAGAATTTTTGAAATATTATTGGAATTTAGAAAAAATTTAAATATTTGATTTTATTCTAATTTTTCGAATATTTTTGGAATTTTGAAAAAGTTTGATTTTATTTAATTTAACAATATTTTTGGAATTTTGATTATAATTTTCCTGCAACGTATTGATGTTTCGTGTTAGTTTTGTAATAAATTTTTAAACAGAGATAAAAAATACTTGTACTTTAACAAAGAGTTATGTTTGATATACATCGCTGTCCAAAACTAAAAACTATGTCCTCATAAAAGTTTTTTGCCGAAAACTATATCAAAATCCTTAACCCAGACCGAAGTCTTGATATCTCAGAGCTGTGAGATTTCAGCCCCTCCATATTTTTGCTGTTCGAATTGAAACAGATTTTTTCATTAGCAAAAGTTATAATAATAATAATATAATAGCCGTGAGTCTATTCAAATTGCAATATGACTTATGAGTACCTAGGTTAACTGGGGTGCTATAGGTCGAGAGTTCAAATCCTGGCTTTAAAGATATCTTTACAGTTTTTTTTTAATTTTTCCCGATTCTTTCAAATTATTATCATTTCCACATTAACGAGAAAATTAATTATTTTTTGACAGGCAGTGTTAATATGTGTTAATCATATAATAGTGGCTGCCGATCATTAATTTCCATAATTTCATTCCCGTGCAATATAATAAGACAAATAAAATCCACTAATATATATTCCTCACAAAAGACTGATTTAAACACAGTTTAAGGCGGCGGACATTTACACCTTGGTGAAGTTTGACCGTAATTCTATCCCGTAAAACAAGGATAGTTTCATATGGTAATAAGGTTTGCTATCATGATAGTTTATTAGAGTTTTATTGCGAAACAATGCTATTTTACTTATATTCATAAATTAAATTCAATTTTCACTCAAAACTAATTTTTATTAAAATTATTGAATTTGAATAAATTTTAATTTTAATTTTAATTTTATCTTAAAATGATTCCTCTGAAAATCTGCAACAAAACAATAATTTCAACTATACTTCAATTAATTTTGTTTTTACTATATGTTACTGTCAACCCGTTTTTTTTCTGTCACGACAGTCGACAGTAAAGTTAGCTCGTAATTTTATCCATTAAAACAAGGATAGTTGGTTATGCTCGCAATTTGGTTCTGTGTAGGTTGGATTAACTGTAGTCTAAGGCTTGACCGATCAGACAGTTAGACCGACTACATTATCAGCAAAGATTGGATCCTAGTTAATTCATCCTGCACATTCCATCATTGAACTACCAACCTTTATGTTGTGTCTTATAATAATTTCAATTCGTAATTTCAACAGATAACAATGTACTTAAATAAAATCGCACTGCAATAGAAAAGTTTGTCATCATGTGTAAATAATGAAATGACGAAGCACATTGCAATGGAAAAGTATCATTTAAACGTAATCACATGACTTTTCTTTTGTAATTTTTTTATCTGTTATTATATTTAAATGAGAAAAGATGAAACAGGAATATTGGATCTTTTCTCTTGCAATTGTTTTTTTATAAGAATGTTACAAAACCTCAACAAAAACTAGTTTTTCATTTTGATATTATAACGAAAGAAAGAGACGGCCTTGCATTGAATCAACTTTTTTGTCTTGTTTACTCCTAACACTAAAATATTATTAATACTAGATATTGCTTATTTTTCGTTCAGTTGATTTTTGATATTAAATCAAAATATAATTAAAAATTAAAAGCTAAAGTTAGTTGGTTTATTATTCTTAAAATCAAAACTTTAAAAATAAATTATAATCAGTTCATGTTTAATAATTTATTTAGAATCAGTTGATGTTCAATAATTGTTTAGATTCATTGCAATTTAAAATTAAAATAAAAAAAATTTGTTCATAATTTTGATGTTTATGGAAAGAAAAAATAGTTATAGAAGAAAAAAAATGAATTTATGTTTGTGCTTGTCTTTTTTGATTAATATGATTAAGAGTTCGTATTTCATTTTAAAAATAAGATTATAAAAATTTTCTGATTAGCCGTAATCAAATTTACGGAATAAAAAAATATTTAATTTGATTTGCAAGTGGTTTTATTTGTATAAAGTTTAATCCACATGGAAACGATTTTAAAATGAAACAAACAAATTGGACTAAATTACGTCATCTTGGTTTTTGTTAAGTCTGCAAGAATTTTTGGACATGCAATTAAATATGCTCGCATGTCACATTGTACGCTTGAATACATTGATGATGTAGTTATTTGTTCAGGACCATCAATTGAACCAACATTATATGCAGATAATATATTTGATTTTCCGTTCGATTTAATCGTATAGAACGTAGTGATATATTAATAGCAAAGTTACCAACAAATCCAATAGTGCATATGTGCAAAAGAGTTGTCGGCTTATCGGGTGATAAAATTATAGTTCGAACATCATTTGGTTTTGGTCCAGTTTCAAATAGTTATAAACATAATTCAAAAGTTAGATACAATTATGAAAACGATGAAAACAAATTCGATGAATCCACTGATCTAGACAATTTTGGGGAAACATAAAATAAAAATTAGAAGAAAAACAAGCGACATACAAGGACGAAAGTCGCTTGCAACATTGAGTCATCAATCAGTTATAAGATTAAGGTTAGATTTTATTTTTATATACTATTTTATTGTTATTAGATTCTTGAATTTTTATTGATTATATTATAAGACCATCATGGTCTTATAAGCTAATAAGTTTATTTAGAGATTTTTTCCTTAGTGGAGTCTGCGTACGGTTCATTGTGTATCATTTAACAATTTTTAAAAACCCCTTGGATAAATAAAAACCATAGGTATCTATTTTCAAATTGAAAAGCCCAGGTTTTACAAGTTTTATGTGGTAATAATTTTAGAAAATTTTATGCTATCATTATAGTTTATTTTATTGGGAAACAATGCAATTTTATTTATTTATTAGTTAATTTAGCGATGTATAAGCCGAGTGTGTTAAAACACTGATCTATACATTGTTAGGGTCGACGGTTCGAATCCAGTCAAATCCAATATATGGATTTACTGAATTAGAATTACAGAACCGAGAAGTATTGATATAATATATATCCTTCAAAGGACAGTAAATCCACTGGATATATCAATACTTAAAAAAAAATTCTATTGCCAGTAAAGTTAGTCAAGAATTCTATCGCCGAGATAGAATCCCTGTGATAACTGCACAAAATAGGTGAAGGTTCAATAATATGTAATTTGATTTTTCCATTATCCGATTTTTGCGGTTAAATCTATATTAATTCTCAAAACTTAGGAGTAATTTGTCATTTTTGAGAATTTTTCATTGTAGCGATACAGACGCAAGTAGACGGAAAACTAGCTGCTGGCCGGAAACTGAGGTACCTGCACAAAATAGGTGAAGGTTAATAATATGTAATATAATATTTCAATAACCAAATTTTTACTGTGAAATCTGAATAAATTCTCCGAACTTTAGAGTAAATTGTCATTTTTGAGAATTTTTAAGTGTAGCGATACAGACGCCATTAGACTACAAACTAGTTGCTGACCGAAAGCTGTGGTAACTGCACAAAATAGGCAAAGGTTCAGAAATATGTAATTTGATTTTTTCATTCCTAAATTTCTGCTGTGAAATTTGAATAAATTCTCCGAACTTTGGAGTAAATTATCATTTTTGAAAAATGTTCAGTGTAGTGATACAGACCCTTTTAGACTGAAAACTGGTTGCTGGCAAGAAACTGTTGTACCTGCACGAAATAGTGCAGTGCATTATATGAAGGTTCAATAATATGTAATATGATTTTTCCATTACCAAATTTAAGCTGTGAAATCTGGATAAATTCTCTGAACTTTGGAGTAAATCTACATAATTGGAGTAAATTATCATTTTTGAGAATTTTTCAGTATAGCGATACAGACGCATGTAGACTGAAAACTAGTAGCTAGCTGAAATTTTGATACCGGAAAAACGGTGAAAGTTCATTAATATTTAATATGATTTTTTCTATACCAAAATTTTTCGGTGGAATCTGGATAAATTCTCCGAACTTTGGATAAAATTTTCGTTTTTGAGAATTTTTCAGTGTAGTGATACAGACGCCTTTAGACTACAAACTAGTTTCTGGCCGGCAACTAAGGTACTTGTAAAATAAATATTAAAGTTCATTTATATGGAATATGATTTTTTTATTCCCATATATTTGCTGTGAAATTTGAGTAAATTCTCCGAGCTTTGGAGTAAATTCCATTTTTGAGAATTTTTCAGTGTACAGATACAGATGCATGTAGACTGAAAACTAGTTGCTAACTGAAGATTGTGGTGCCTCTACAAAATAAGTTAAAGTTCAATAATATGTAAAATGATTTTTTTAATACCAAAATTCTTCGGTGAAATTTGGATAAATTCTCCGAACCTTGAAGTAAAATGTCATTTTTTGGAATTTTTCAGTGTAGCGAGAATTTTTCAGTGTAGCGATACGGACGCTTTTGGACTAAAAACTGGTTGCTGGACGGAAATTCTTAAACCTATTTTGTGCAGGTACCACAGTTTCCAGCCAGCTACTAGTTTTCAGTCTAAAAAGTCTGTATCGTTACACTAAAAAATTCTCAAAAATGACAATTTACTCCAAAGTTTTGAGAATTAATCTAGATTTAACCACAGAAATCGGATAATGGAAAAATCAAATTACATATTATTCTTGAACTTTCACCTATTTTGTGCAGTTAGCCCAGAATTCTTGGCTAACTTCGATGACAATTGAAATTAATTAATGAATAAATAAAATAGCATTGTTTCCCAATAAAACCCAAATAAACTATAATGATAGCACAAAATTTTCTAAAATTATTACCACATAAAACTATCCTTGTTTTAATGGATAAAATTACAGGCTAAATTTAGTATCGACTGTCGTGATAGAAAAAAACGGGCTGAGAGTAGCATATAGTAAAAACAAAATTAATTGAAGTGCATAGTTGAAATTATTGTTTTGTAGCAGATTTTTAGAGAAATCATTTTAAAATATGTTTTTTGAATAAAAATTAGTTTTAAGTGAAAATTGAATTTAATTAATGAATAAGTAAAATAGCATTGTTCCGTAATAAAACTCAAATAAACTATCATGATAGCATAAAGTTTTCTAATATTATTACCATATGAAACTATCCTTGTTTTACGGGATAGAATTACGGGCTAACTTCACAAATCTGAAAAATTATTTCAATTTCAATATCTGCAAAAAATTCTGCAAAAATCTCGTTATATTAATTAAACCTTCATTAATTAATATGTATTTAATTTCATCGGTTCATTTCACACAAAACTGTCGCGATAGTCATTTTTCTGAGCTGAGAGTATAATTTTTGGGCTGACAGTTGAAAGTGTCATGATATCAATTTTTAGTGTTGCCATCGCATTTTTACGGGATGAAAAACGGGCTAGCTTCACATACATACAATTTACGGTATTTAAATTTATCGATAATGTAGTTTTTTTGAGGTTATTGCTATTGTCCTTTAGCACAGTGTGACGTCAATACAAAGTAAAATCTAGAATGCATTCAGGAGATTTTTACGGCATCTACAATATTTTCTTCAGTTTTTTATAAGAAATGTTTCGTGGGTATTCTGTTTTATATACATACTTTTTGTTATTGTTTTCTTTTTTCATTTTTTTCTATTTTGTGTTGGTGATTGTTGTGCCATTTTTTTAAAAAAAATTTTAAGAAGGAATAAATATCTTTTTTCTCAATAATTTTGTTTATTTTTAAATGGAACGTGGACCGTAGATTTATTTTAATAGTTTTTGTTTATTATTTTTTATATAACATAAAAGTTATTCCTTTTTACTCATAAAAATTCCATTTACGGCATTTAAATATATCGATAATGTAGTTTTTTAAAATTATTGGTTTTGTTTTATGCAGAAGGTGCATGTAGAATAGATTAGAAGAGGTTCGATTACGATGGATTGGAGTTGTATCAAAGCCGGATGAAAAGTGGAAGAGGCTGTTTGCGTACGGGTGAAACGAGGGAGGGGGAGCGTAGCGGTATACCCCCTAGTATACAATGAATAACATAAACAAAAAATATTTGCCAATGTTAACATAACGGCGTAATAAATCCCGAATTAATAGAAAATTTATACTAATCCAATGTATGTATTCGTCTTATTAGAAAGCAAAATATAAACTGAGATTAGATTGAATCAAATCAAATTCAAAAATCACTATGGATCTTAAAAATGCTTCTGTCATAAATTGTTGTTCTTCGTTTTGACGTTTCGTCATGGTGAATATAAATTTCCAAAATGGTGAATATAAATTTCAAATATGGTGAATATACATTTCGGCGTTTCGCACACAGCCAATATATGCAAAACCAAACACACTGCAAGTCTACTCCATATCATACGACAAGCAATTACTACCATAAATATACGAAGTATCATTATCATTAGCTATAATTGGTAATCACAGCTTATTATCCTAAATGTAATGGTATGGTAAAAAGTTTTTTAAAGTGGAAACGTGGTAAAACATTTCAATCATTATTAGGAAAAATGTTATTAACTTTAATATCAGATAATCATCAGATAATCGAATTGGATGAAACTTGGTACATAAGCATTTAGTACGGTTCACAACAGTTTCGCATCCCAACTTCTGTAATTTTTTTTTGCATTTTTTCAGTATCTTTATCCACACTACAACCTACAATAATGAAGTGATTATGATGAAAGCGTATCAAAAAGCTGAGTGTTATATACATATTTGCAAAAACAAATTTTTGAGTGTACATGCATCAACACATAATAAATCGTAGCAAAAACAAAATACGAAACTCACTAAATTTCATATTTGCAAATTCAATTGTTTTCAACACTTAAGAAAATTTATCAAAAGAATTCTTAACCGTATCTTTACCCCAATCTTAACAATCTTTCATATTCTTTAAAATACAAAGGTTATGTTAAAAAACGAATCTTGTTGTTTCCTTGGATACAACATTCTTTAGTCTTTACTATAATTTTTTTTCAATATAGAATTTAATTTTCGATATTAAAAATTTTGAAATACTTAATTGAAAACGGTGTAAATGTTCCCGTTACAATCAAACAATGTTTGCACATTGTTTTTCCTAATTACAGTTAACGGGTTTATGGAATGAGTTAAAATAATATTAATCAAATCAAACCTAATTAAATGAAGGGCGAAATACTAAACTTTTGTTGAAAATTCATGAGGTTTCATTTTAATTTAAAAGCAAAAAATAATTCATGCTTTTAAATTTTCATTTGCAGGAGGTTAATGATTGGATTTAGGGGTTAATACACGGCATAGTCAGGTTTAATGAAAAAAACAAAACGAGTTTTGTGTAGTCAAACTTGGAATATTACTGTTTTGATATGGATGTTAGTTATCTGCTTATTATTCATATTTTGGTTGATCTGGATTTTTATCAAAATTGGACCTTATAATTATATACACATTACTGGTGACCCCAATGTGATGCAGTACCGAGTATTATTGTAGTTGATAATAATTTAAGTCAAAACAACACGCTTTTAATTTAAAATTCGCATATGTTCTAGAAAAATAAATTTGAAGCCTTAAAAAAGTTGTTATAGTTGATAAAGTTGTTAACATAAATAAATCAATTATTGTCAATTATTTCGTTACAATAGTTATGCAAATACTCTTGTTGTAAATAACACTGAAAAGTAACAGACGATATTCTAATGAATCATTAGTTTATTTGATAATAAAGCATCAAATAAATTAAATTAAAAAAAAAATTGTTTACGAATAAATTAATTACAAGATAGATGATGATATAAGAAAATGAATTTGTGTAAAAGTTGTACTACAGTTAAATTTATTATATTTTTCTAACGAGAAAGCGAGGACGAAAGTAAAACAGAAACAAAGATTTATCGTGTATGCAACCGGTAATGGTCTATTATGGTAATGTTTCCATAATATATGTATGTTTGCAAAAATGGAAATGAAAATAATAGAAAATGTCAAGTTAATTATATTAATTATTTGTTCAAAAAAATATTTTCGAAATAATTAAGTTCGTTTTTGTACATTAATTTTGTATAAAATATTCAAACAAGATGATTATGCATAACGAATTGATAAGATTTTTAAATTAACTTTAAATTAACCTTAACTTAACTTTTAGCCTTTATATAATTGAAATTTTTACCGTTTCATTCAAAATTATTAAAAATCTAACAGTAATTCATTTGTGCGAAATTGTCATAATTATAATTAAAAAATTTTTCCTTGAAGGAATTGAGTTAGTTCAAAAAGCATTTCGAAACATTTCTGACTTCTTCCCTGGAAAGGACTTAATGAGTTTCCAAGAATAAATCTTTTTCATGCATTTTTCTATAAAAATCCTTAGTAATTATATAATTGTGAAACTTATTTTGTTAGTATCGAGGTCAATATATTCAACTGATGCATTTGATTGTCACAACTAATATCTTAATTTCTGGCTGTTGTTTTTTACTCATTCTTTCATCTTTTATGAAATTTTATCATTGTTAATTAAACATGGCATTTTCTTTTTGTATGGTTATTGCTTTGTTACGACAAAGCAATAAGACATTTTAATTTATCGTGCAAAAATGTAAAGTTGTGATTAAAAGATACAAACGAGGTTACTTGCTTATTTTTTTTATAAAAATATTTTTTGATTTTTAAATTTATAACTTATATAAAAATGCGTAAGCAATACGTTGTGTGGCTAGGTTGTTAAATAGTAGAGATGAAGCGGGGTTTCCCGATCGGAAATTAATCGAAAATGATATAATATTCTGATAAAACTTAAAAGCGCTCTATGGCAGAGCTGATCGTTCTTCGTTTTCATTGAAATCGAAATAATTGTGCAATTAATGACAAGTGTCCCGGAACAGGGCCACATCAGATTACCCTAATAGCGATTGCCCTTGTAGGACTGAGCAGGCCCTGACTGTATTCAGGTTTTCCCTAACTAATTTCTGCTCGAGATCCTAATCTATACATCTAGGATAGAGTGTTGCTGTTCATAAATTAATCAAAGAAACTTAATTTATTTAAACTCAATTCTAATCCCAAGTTGGCATGGTATCTTCGGCTATTAGAGACGGTAATTTGTACTATGTATAATTCAAAAAATGTTTACGGAAATAGTTAACAAAATTTATAGGATAATTAAACCAACCTTGGTGGTTTTGATAATGATTTAATTTGTAACAATGAAATGGTTTATTTTAATTAGTAAAGTAAGACCACACAAAGCTTCATAATATTACTAGTTGACTTTGGATCTACATGCTCTTTCCTTGCGTAATGCAATTCGTGCCAATAATAAGTCTGGCTGCCCATTCGAATAACTTAGCTACAAACGGAGCCACCTGAATACCACATGACATCCGGGTGTAATTTGCCTTGTCTATGTTTTTTCGGGTAGTAGACAGGTCTATCTAACTAAACCTTTTCCAGGCTGTCGTACAACGTCTGAAGAAAAGTTTGGAAAGCTGTTAAAGGTGTATAGGTTATTCTGGATTTCGAGAACATGGATTGGGATTTTGATTAGACTAAAAGAATTACCACACAGGAAGTTTTTCCAAAGGCACCTAAAAGACCAAATACCATGACAGCCATGGCTTTTAGTGATGTGGTGAAAGATCAGCTAGTGATAGTTGCTATAAATAGAGGACAGGATTATGGCAGTATCACACCTGCCAATTGGGGCAAGGTGATAAAAGCATTAACCGACAATTTTCTGAAAATTATCAGCGAAAAGCTTTCGCCAATCCTGGGCTGGAAAGATGGTGGTTTGCATCGGAATAATGTCAAATTGATAGCATGTATCTTTAATCTTTGACGCTGTAATGGAAAACGGTCAGTCTCCCAGGAGAGGTATGGGTGGGTGCTAAACTGGAAGTGGTTGATATAGAAGATGAACCAAGTCGGCCGAGAGTTTATGCTTGGATCGCTTTAAAAAAAATCTAAAGAGATAAAGTACGAGCAATGCTGAATTACAGCAATCCAGAGCTTCCTAAACTGATGGATAGCTAAGTTTCAGCTAACCTTGGCTGAGGAGGGGCCCGTGACTAATATTTATCAGTCTTAAACAACTGCTACCGACAATGCGCTTTCTTCACGGATACTGAACTATCTTTTTCAACGGGGATCTGCAAACTCCCTGATGAGTATTATCGTGACTCACGTTTCGAGTCGGATATTACGATTGCAGAGATGGAGGAAACAGTACATGCTAAGGATTCTCCAAATCAACCTCCACCACTCTAAGGATGCGACTGCTGCTGTTTTGCTCAAATTAGAAGTATGAGAGGAGTAAGATGTTATCTTGATCCAAGAGCCATGGGTTGCTCATGACCGGGTGCTTAGACTCAAGACTCAAAATTACAAACTGTTATTTGTGTAAAATATATGTAAGGTTCGTTCCTCTATTTTGGTTAAACAAAAACTATATATTTTTTTAAAAATAATTAAAGGCCATAACCTTAGACATAATCCCTTAGATACAATGGCGATGGGCCTGGGGGTTAATGACACGAAATTCTAGATTATCTCAGCTTTGTTATCGTATGACGGGGGTCATAATATATAAAAGTTGAGGTTATCCTGTGACGTGATGCTAATGCACAACATACGCAATGGCGATGGGCCTGGGGGTTAATGACACGAAATTCTAGATTATCTCAGCTTTGTTACCGTATGACGGGGGTCATAATATATAAAAGTTGAGGTTATCCTGTGACGTGATGCTAATGCACAACATACGATCTGAGGCAGCAGTGATACCATTGTACAAGGGAAGCAACTTTTCGATTTTATCTTTGACAGAAATTTGTCTATTTGAGCAATTTCAAGCAAATTCAGCAAATTTTTGGGAAACTTTGACTTGACCCCTTTTAATTTTGATTATTTTTTGTTTATAGATAGTCTTTCATAAATAAAAAATACGAGTTCTCTTAGAACTTTTTTTTTCGACCAGAGGTCTCCACAGGGTGCCCCTCAATTTTTTGCTATTTTGTGATGTGAGTGCATTTTGACGAGCGATTGTAGAAAAACTACTCAATCGATTTTCATAAATGATATGTCGTTGAATAGGTATTAGAACAAAGTTTTTAAAAATGTACACTGTTAATTTTTTGAAATAATTTTTAACGGTGTAACATAAGAAAAAAACGGTGCAATTGAAGGAAAGATGGCGCTAAGCTTTTTTTTTTTTAACTAAATTGAAGCCTATTTTATATCTAACAACTTGTGAATGTTTAGTACTAGCGATATTTTTTGTTTTAAAGATAAAATTCGTTGTGCATATGACTGTCAGGAATCAGTTGTTTTTGTTCTGAAGGAAAATTATAAAAATGGCGTTATAAACTAAGAGATTTTTTTTTATGTTAAATATCAAATATTTTATTATTAAATGATCTTTTTAAAATATTATAAAAATCATATAAGTACAATAAAGAAAATATGAGCAATTTCAACATAAATCCACAAAAGCGCTTACTGCTATGTACATTAAATGAAGCTTATAGGAGTTTAAAAAAAAGTTTCCCGTTGTGAAAACAGGATTTACTAAATTCACTTCCCTTCGACCACAAGAATGTATAAAATTATCCCAAGGAGTTCATAATATGTGTGTGTGTACCATATATCAAAATATAAAATTAATGATTCAACACTCTAAGATGTCTTGGATTACTGATGCTGCTTTCCAGAATTATAAAACATTAATTGATTTTGTTTCATGTGGTGAATTAATAAAAGATTGTCATACTTTGAAGTGCAATGAGTGTTTAGAAAAACTTCAACAACTGGAAGAAAGATTACTAAATGGTTTTGACGTTAAAGGAATCCTTAGTAGTTTTTCTACAATCGCTCGTCAAAATGCACTCACATCACAAAATAGCAAAAAATTGAGGGGCGCCCTGTGAAGACCCCTGGTCGAAAAAAAAATTCTAAGTGAACTTGTATTTTTGATTTATGAAAGACTATCTATAAACAAAAAATAATCAAAATTAAAAGGGGTCAAGTCAAAACGATGTTGAATCTTCGTGAAATTGCTCTATATCTTCTCACATTTACATGAATTTATATTATTGAAATAAGAAAAAAATTAAAAGTAATAAATTGTAACGACTGACTATTTCGAATATTTCTCTAATAGTAAGAATATTCATATTTACTTCTGTTTGTAAAATAAGTAAATAATTTTTAACAATTGTATTTATTTTATTTATTGTTCTACATATATAATTTTTATAATATTTTAAAAAGTTCATCTAATAATAAAATATTTGATATTTAACATAAAAAAAATCTCTAAGTTTATAACGCCATTTTTATAATTTTCCTTCAGAACAAAAAAAAACTGATTCCCGACAGTCATATGCACAACGAATTTTATCTTTAAAACCAAAAATAACGCGTGTCCTAAACTTTCACAAGTGGTTAGATATAAAATAAGCTTCAATTTAGTTTAAAAAAAAAAGAGGCTGTGCCATCTTTTCTTCAATTACACCGTTTTTTTCTTATGTTACACCGTTAAAAATTATTTCAAAAAATTAACAGTGTACATTTTTAAAAACTTTGTTCTAATACCTATTCAACGACATATCATTTTTGAAAATCGATTGAGTAGTTTTTCTACAATCGCTCGTCAAAATGCACTCACATCACAAAATAACAAAAAATTGAGGGGCACCCTGTGAAGACCCCTTTTCGAAAAAAAAAATTCTAAGAGAACTCGTATTTTTTATTTATGAAAGACTATCTATAAACAAAAAATAATCAAAATTAAAAGGGGTCAAGTCAAAATTTCCAAAAAATTTGCTGAACTTGTGTGAAATTGCTTTATAATATCATATTTCAATGCAACATATTTTCGGTTTAGTTAATCTGTGTTTTGAATATTAAATGACAAAAACCCACAAAAAATAAAATATTAATTGATGTAATTGTGTTTAGTTTTACTTCAGCAGTTTTGATCAGTAATTTCTGATCAATTAATTCCTTCATTATTATCGGCAGCATTAGCAGTTGATTAGTGATTTACAACCCCATTCATATTAACAACAGCAATTTTGGGCTAGTTATGTATCTCATTATTATTATGAACAACAGCATTTTTATGAATTATTTGCATCACTATTTAAACAATTTGATATTCCACGTACTATTAATTGAAATGAATGCTTAAGACTTAAGGCATATCAAGGTGCTGTGGAGTGGGATCTTCTATCATCAAGGGGTGAATCATTTTTTTATTTTGATATTTTTTATTCCAATACCTAATGTATAGTGTTGGTGTGGATGTGACGGTCTTGGCTTATTAGGTGCTAGGGTCGTCAGACTCTCGTTTGTTCATTGTTTTCGTGAACTACTAATTCTGAATGAGTGAATTTCAGGTAATTTTTGCTGAAAAGATAGACATTTTCTTTCGGACTCACATGATTGAAGCTAGGCGGAACGTAAAATTTTTTGGCGCGTAATCCATCGCTTGCTTCCTATTGTTATCGTTAATAATCGGTTCAGTCTCCATTACAATTTTTATTAGAAGTATGCAGTATGCTACATGATGTACTATGTCACATTCCAAGAAAATGAACCGAGGAAAATGTAATCTTTCGATCTAAGGCTATCAAACAATCTCACTGCAATCTCAAAGACCATAGACTCATTATTCACTCTTCTAATTTTTTGAAAACTCTGAAAATATTGATAGATCAATTTTTCAGAGGTTCAACTGAACCTACAAGGTTGTCAAATAGACTGATAGCTATAAACTGTGCGTAAATCCCCAAAACCGGCGTCGGGTTTCATCTCTATGCTGCGCAAACCATCTGAATTTGACCAACCAACTATCAACAAACTTAAGCTGAATGTCAAAGACAATATCTTGAAGCTCATTCCAGACAACAAACTATGCTGGAAACCCAACATTCACGAAAGAGAAGGGAAATCTACCTTTGCGCTTTACTCATGCAAAAGCGCTATTGGTTGAAGATGCGATCTTGAGCCCCACGTTGTCCACTAGATATACAGTTCAATTCTTCGATCAACTCTGTTTATGGAGTAACGATGTGGTGGCCAATCTTAAATTAAATGTTAAATTAGAAACTCTTGATGAAAGTTCAAAGATTCGCAAAATTGTCCATTAGTGGATCTTTGTTTGTAATTTGACTCCTATCGCCATCTAAGCTAAATAAATAGCCGTTAGCACCTCAGTTAGGCTGGCACGTGGAGTTACAGTAATATAGTGCACTCCTCAGATGGTCTAAGGGTACCATATTTGTGATTGCCAGGCCGATCTGGACTGTACTTGATTGCTCCAGATCTAATGAACTGATATCAATAAATTGCGGAAATATCAGCATGGTTGTAGGTGTCATTACATGACTAGTTCTCTGCTCGTGTCCTGGTTTGGCTCAGACTAGGCTTAGGTTTCTTTGTGCACTGTGTATGATCTGAATGATATGTGTGACATGAACTTAAGGAACATTTGTTTCTTCTAGAGAAGCTCTGACTGGTTTCCAAAAGTTTTTTTCATCGATTGGCTATGACCGGTTTATGTTTATATCTCGTCGCTAGAATTGTAATTCTAGCCCAACCTATAATACAAAACCTACGCCTACGATACTTCAAATTAAAAACAATTGCCACACTGAATTCAGACTTACATTATTCATCGTGTCATATCGTAATTAAAGCACAACATTATGCTTTTAATAACAAACGCGTTCATGTAGAAGGTAAAATTATTTAATTTTTGTTCAAAGGGTTTCATAAGAAAAGCATAAACAACAATTGATTGATTGTCTTGTTTATTGAATTTTTTTTGTGTATGTGTAAACGTAATATAACATTTTAATTAAATTGTAACTGAATTGTTCATATGAAGAAAACATTTAATAATGAAATAGTTTATGTAATAGGTACAACGAAAAAGAATGTAGAAATTATTATTGATTTATGCTTAGGAAGAATAAATTAACCTTTATTGTTCTCATTTGTTTCATAAATATTGAACGAGAAAATTTCAATTTAGGAGATACAATCATATGTCTACTCACCACAATAACTCATTCTTTTCTGGAAAACTGAATGTCAACCTCATTAGATTTTACTCTATTAAGTTCGGCATCACAAAAGAAGTTACAATGAATAAATCGCAAGTCGATTTGATTTTTTGTGCAAACTTTGTACCACTCTGTCTTCTCCGAAAAGCTCAATGGCTTCATAAATAGCCAATGAAATTCAACATCAATTATTTTAAACTGAAATATTTGCCGTTTAATTAATCTCAGCTCAATTTTTATTCCGTGGCTAAAAGAAATATTATCATAAGGACTCACTTTTCTAGATAGAATATTAAATTTTCTTGACGGGTTTTCCTTTCATCAGTTGGTTTATTGAAAAAGATGAGCTTTAAAATTGTTTTCTACAATTCATCTTATTTTAGCTTATTTGTTTTGAAAAATAACAACAAATATATCTAAAAGAAAATCATATTTGTAAAGATTTTCTTTAAAACAGGAAAAACTCATAAATTTTAATAAACATAAAGAAAACCTCAAAGTATGTAAGAAAACATATATGGGAATTTTTTTGTCCAAGTTACTAAGTAAACTTTTTAAAGTCTTAAAGGATTACATAAGCAAGAAATTTATCTGAAGAAAATAGATTTATTATTATTTTAATGGGGATAACATAAAATCGTTTGGATGGATACCATAAATGACAAAATGTGTCGTTACTTTCAATCCATGGATGCTATTTTACTTTAAAAAGCTTTGATGAACGAATAATTTTAGATTAGTTGTAGATCTTATGCACCTAGCAACAAGTATAACATTAAGGATACATATTACATAAAGCACATGTGTATCATCAACACGAAGGACGCTCTTTTGGGCTACATTTCAGAACATCAAAATATCAGATAAGTATAATAGTACGGTCTGTAAAGGGGGAATCGACATACAATTAATTATAATGAAAACTACATTTTTAAATCGAAAATTTTCTTTTATAACATGTTATTTATACCCTCAGGATCATTCGTCGGTCATAAAAAGTTGGTGGTCGACCTCCCTTATTTTACTACCCCTTAATATGCCTTTTATCAAAATAAAATATTTTTGTCGATTTATAATTTTTTAAATAATACGTTTTTTAGCCTGAAAATAGGTTCCTATACGTTTTTTTGGTCGCTGATTACGAATCCGACGTCAGTTTTCCAAAATAATAACGTGAAAAGCGGAAAATCGAGAAAATTTTACCGAATTTCCAATTTTAGAGTATTATTACGAGTTGCATATCATTTTCAATGTTTTTAAGTACGCTGGCAACGAATTTTCACTCAAAAAGTAAAAATCTTTAAAAAGTATTGGAAAACTGTGAAAATTATTTGGAAAATTTGGAAAATTATGATTGCAAAACCATGCAATATATCGTTTTAGTGTTTTTTTTGGTCTCTGATCTCAAATTTAATATTTATAATGAAGAACAATTTCTATTTTCCCGGAAAATGGCAAAAAAAATTTTCCGATTAAATAATTTAAATTTTTTATTTAAAATTTAAATGTTGTATATATGAATGTATAAATTTTTAATGCGAGTTTACTGCGCTTCAGTAGGTGTAGGTAATTTTGTCGTGTTTTTTTTTGGTCACTGACCTCAAATTTGATATTTATATTTAAGAAAAATTTTCTATTTTCTCGGAAAATAGCAAAAAAAAATTTCTGATAAAAAAATTTGAAAAATTTAAGTACAATTAAATAATACATGTTTTAATTTTTTTTTGACTTTAATGTCAAGTTTGATATTTAAAATAATAAAAAAAATTTATTTAGTCGGAAAATTATGAAAAACTCCTGCAAGTAATATTATTTGGTTTTAAGCTGTAAATTAATATTACTTCGGTCTGAAAGACCTAAGTATTACATTCATGAGCTCAAAGCGAAATTCTTACCTCCACGTTTTTTGACATTTCTCGACGTTTTAGAACCTCCTGCCTGATTCTAAAAAAGCAAAAAAAAATGTATGTCTGTCTGCCGGCCGTCATTATGTACGCTGCTGGGAAAACCGCTGGAGGGATTTCAAAATTTTTTTTATTTCTAAATATAGGTATACACAAGGGACAGGTCTGAAAGGACGCTGTGTTTGATAACTGTACTGGAAGTGTGTCAAAAAAATCATCATGTGTGTCAAAAATAGCAAATTTTCATATTTTTGACTTAAAAATCGTTCATTTTAAGTGATTACGAGTAGGAACATTAAATTTGGAGAAATCTTGATAGTAGGGATTGGTATGAGAGATAGAAAAACTAGATTATTGCATTATAAGTTTGTCAAAAAAATGTTGTCAAGTGTGTCAAAACAAAGATTTTTATTTATTTTTTACCCAATTTTTTGAAAAAAAAATAAAATTGTTTGTTTGAAATGAAATTACTTCAGTTTTATTATTATTATTGAGAATTATGGCATTATAAGTTTGTCAAAAAATGTTGTCAAGTGTGTCAAAAGAAAGATTTTTATTTATTTTTTTACCCAACTTTTTGGAAAAAAATAAAAGTGTTTGTTTGAAATGAAATTTTGTATTATTATTGAGACATTATAAGTTTGTCAAAAAAATGTTGTCAAGTGTGTCAAAAAACGATTTCATTTGTTTTTTAGCCAATTTTTTGGAAAAAAAATGTAGCTGTTTTTATGACGTAAATGTAATTGAAAATGAAATTGGACACGGAAATTTTTGAATTTGTTATAGATTTTGAAATATTTTTGAAATTTTGAAGAAGTTTGTATTTTTGATTTTGTAATAATTTTTGCAATATTTTTAGAATTTCGGGAAAAGCTTTAATTTTTGATTTTGTAAGAATTTTTGGAATATTTTTAGAATTTTGAAAAATTTTTAATTTTTGATTTTATTATAATTTTTGAAATTTTGAAAAAATTTTCAATTTTTGGTTTTGTAATAATTTTTAATACTTTTAGAATTTTGGAAAAAGTTTGAATTTTTAAGAATTTTTGGATTATTATTGAAATTTAGAAAAAGTTTAAATATTTGATTTCATTTTTATTTTTGGAATATTTTGGGAATTTTGAAAAAGGCTTCAATTTTTGATTTTGTTATAATTTTTGCTATATTTTTAGTATTTTGAAAAAAATAGAATTTTTGAATTTTATATACATATATATATATTTAGAATTTTGAAAAAAGTTTCATTTTTTGATTTTGTAAGAATTTTTGGAATATTTTTAGAATTTTGAAAAATTTTAAATATTTGATTTCATTATAATTTTTGGAATTTTGACACGAAAATTTTTGAATTTGTTATAGTTCTTGAAATATTTTTGGAATTTTGAAAAAGTTTGTATTTTTGAGTTTGTATTTTTGCAATATTTTTAGAATTTCGGGAAAAGTTTTAATTTTTGATTTTGTAATAATTTTTGCAATACAACATCCGGGATTTATAAAAAAGGAAAAAAATCCTTTTTTGAAACTTTGAACAAAAATAATTTAGAGGGAAAAGAGTTACGTGAATGTGCAGTTGTATTTAAGCAGCGCGTAACAAATATTGAAGAAATATTAGATTCAGGAATAAAGTGCTTGTTACAATTTATGAATTCATAAAAAATAATAAAAAATTTCTTTTTACGAATTTTAAAAAATTGATCTATAACGCAGTTTTTTAAAGTTATATTGATACTGTCTTTTGCAATTTGCATTCGAGTCATCATGCTAAATAAATATTGAATATATATAAAATTGAAAGTATGTCTGTTTGTACTTTATGCATTAATACATTAATCATCATGAAAATTTATGAAGTTGTTGTGTAAGCTTAATTTTTGCTTTTTATTTAACTATCGTTTTAAACAGTAGTTTGCTTTGATCAATATTTTTTTTTTAACATAATTTTTTTATGAAATTAAAAATAACGTAAGATAGTATAACCTGAAGTCTGAAACAATTACATTTGTATATCAAAATTATATGTATTGGAATTTTATCATCTTCACTAAATATATTGTCGGTTTGGAATTGTATGTAATACATGTTTCTAAAATTAGGTGAAGACTTAATACTTGTAACTTGATACTTGATAAAATCAATTATATCGATTTAAATCTCACAATTACGAGACGAAAATCGCATAAATTCTATACAAAGAAGCATAGCTTATGTATGATTAAACATGGATGGCAATCATGATAACTAAAATAATTAAAAATGGTGGCACTTAGCCGATAGTGATGTGCAAACGGCAACAATGCGCATTAATACCAATTAATTTGCTTAGTTTCCGCAGAAAGATTTGTAAAATTTAAACTTGTTGATCTATGGGTGTGACAACCACGCGTACTTTAGTCCCTGCTATTGGCATATGAGTGCTATTTTGACAATTATTTGGTTTACATTGTGAGGTTAGTGTGTGTAGTGAGCGGTTTATCGTTCTGACTTGTTTCTCATTTATTCTACTAATACGATCCAAATACTACTAATACGATATCAATTGATTGCGATTGCCAATGAAGTTTTCACTTCTGCCGTGCGGCCTTAAGCACACTCTCTGTTTTTTTTATATTTATTTATTAAATAAAGTATTATTTTTATTTTTTAGAAAAAATTTTTAAAATTTAAAATTTATTACTTTCAAAAACTTACAATAAAAAAAATTATAAATTTCATTTTTTTTTCTTAATTAAAATTATTCAATAGTTATAACAAAAAATGTGTTTTTAGGGACTTTAAAAAAATATATAAAATTTTGTATGCTACGCAGTAAAATAAAATTATTTTATTAATATTTTTGGAATTTTTTGAGGATAAATTTTTATAATAATTTGATAACTCACAATCATCATTGAAAAAAAAAGTTAAAAACAATAAAAAAATATTAATTTACAGCTTAAAACCAAATAATATTACTTGCAGGAGTTTTTCATAATTTTCCGACTAAATAAATTTTTTTTATTATTTTAAATATCAAATTTGACACTAAAGTCACCAAAAATATTAAAACATGTATTATTTAATTGTACTTAAATTTTTCAAATTTTTTTATCAGAAATTTTTTTTTGCTATTTTCCGAGAAAATAGAAAATTTTTCTTAAATATAAATATCAAATTTGAGGTCAGTGACCAAAAAAAACACGACAAAATTACCGGCACCTACTGAAGCGCAGTAAACTCGCATTAAAAATTTATACATTCATATATACAACATTTAAATTTTAAATAAAAAATTTAAATTATTTAATCGGACCAAAAAAAAACACTAAAACGATATATTGCATGGTTTTGCAATCATAATTTTCCAAATTTTCCAAATAATTTTCACAGTTTTCCAATACTTTTTAAAGATTTTTACTTTTTGAGTGAAAATTCGTTGCCAGCGTGCTTAAAAACATTGAAAATGATATGCAACTCGTAATAATACTCTAAAATTGGAAATTCGGTAAAATTTTCTCGATTTTCCGCTTTTCACGTTATTATTTCGGAAAACTGACGTCGGATTCGTAATCAGCGACCAAAAAAACGTAAAGGAACCTATTTTCAGGTTAAAAAACGTATTATTTAAAAAATTATAAATCGACAAAAATATTTTATTTTGATAAAAGGCATATTAAGGGGTAGTAAAATAAGGGAGGTCGACCACCAACTTTTTATGACCGACGAATGATCCTGAGGGTATAAATGACATGTTATAAAAGAAAACTTTCGATTTAAAAATGTAGTTTTCATTATAATTAATTCTCCCCTTTACAGACTGTACTATAAGGGCATAAACATATATTTTATTAAATAAATTTAAATTAATGTAACCAAAATATTCACATATTTTTCATGTAATCGATATAATTTATATTTATAAGATAATTTATTAACTTTCTAAAGCTATACACATAGTTTATACTATTCCAACTATTAATATCAACTTTATAATAAGAGTATGCATCAGTGTATTGTTACATTTTGAATAATGAACATAACCTATTCTATTATGAAAATAAAATTTCTTATAAAAAATGATGATTATTCGATACTTTATGATTGATTGTATTTATCAAATTGTTTTAATTGTATTAAATTTTTTTTTTTCAAATTACAATCACAATTGCTTTTCTATTTCTTGTTCTCAAAAAATAAATTTTAAGTTAAATTCTATTATTTTTTTTAGTTGAATTTAGTGATTGTTCGGATTGGGATACAGTATACTGAAATGCACAAAAACATAGTAGACAAGAAAATAAATTTGTTTCAATCAATTTTTTTTGTTTTCTATATATTATATCGTTTTTTCTTATTTGCCTCTTTTTTTTGCTTATTTTGCTCATTTTTTCTTTCGATAGATTCGTTTCACAGGTTTCCTACCTTTTCCTCTCTGAAATACTTCCAGTTCTGTTCCACAGTTCTGTCAATTCTTCTGTCTTCCTCAATTCTGTCCGTTCTGTTCCACAGTGATCAGATTTTTATTTTTAAAGGGCGCTCGAACTTATTTGAAAATTAAAACCATACGAGCTTTATTTTTGTTTTCTGCTTTTCGGTCTTGCACTTAAGATAAAATAAAAAATTTAGGCAAAATAAAAATTTACGAGAAAAGATTTTGTTGGATAATCTAGACACTTTCTTTCTTGTCAAACAACGACATAGAATAAAAACTAACCAGAATAAAACAAAACAAACAAAATATGTATGTATGTACATATAACGGATCGTTGAAAAAAAATAAATTTTATTTTATTCCTCTTTTCTTTTGAGAAAAATAAATCAAAAAAGTAAAATTTATCTCCCACAAAAATGTATTTTTAAAGTAAAATTAAAATATCTGAAGACAAAAAATAAAATAAGTAACATTTAGCTCTTTATGTGCAGATTATAGTTTTTATGCATTTTATTTTGGGAGACACAAAAACTTTTGAGGACAAAATAAACTAAAAATCGGAACACTGGTTCCATGATAGAATAATAAATTCAGTGGGTTGTTTTTCGTTCTTTTTATTTTTATTTTCGTTGATTTTTTTTACACACATACTTGTGCGAGTGTACAATACTATCAATTCGGGTGAAAAATCTTTAGTGTTCAGAATTTTTCATTTAAATATAATTTATTTCTAGTTCTATAAATATTATTTGAAATAATTAATCGAAATTCAAAGACATATAAACGCGAAAAAAAAATTAAGTAAGCCATGACAAAAAAATCATGTTCTTTAGATGTTTAATATTTAAAATATTGATTATCCATAAAATATTCATATTTGGTTTGATCGATGATAATTTCTGACATCATATCGTACCGTAACTGTTAGCATCTTGATTTGTGTATCAATCAACATTAATTGGGTGATTACTGATTGTTGTTTGTATTGTAGTTTTGATTGATATTTTCAAATTTCGTACTCCAACCAATTTACTTAATAAAATTAACCACAACTATGGAGAAGTGATTTTTTTTCTATGTTTCAATAATATTCAACAACCAACTGTATTTCTTGGTTACAACTCTTTGATAGGTCACAGAGTTCATCATTCCTCTATTCAACAATCATCTATTCAACAATCACCGGTTCAACAACTATGTATCTGTTTGTTTGTTTGAGACAGCAATTTTTTGTACTTTTACCAACAACAGTATTAAACCGATTGATTTGTATCATTTTGTTATTATTATTGTTCAACAATCGCTTTTAACAAATTATATTGGTTCATTAGTCGTATTCAACAATCGCGGGTACCATTGGCGCAACGATTGATTTCTATATTGCTTTAATAATCTTGTTCAACAATCGCTGGTATCATTGGTGCAACGATTTATTTTTATCATAAAAACTTGGTTTATAGTTACTATGATTGGTTAATGTAAAGAAGTTTGGGGGTTTGGATCAGTTACAAATAATGGGTGAGTGAAACATTTTGTTTAATGTAAAAAAATTATATATGATGTAGTAAGTGGTGGTGATGGTCCTGGTTCCTCTTGCTTTTGGAGTGATCAGAGTCCTTGTTGAAATAAACTAATTGAGTCCGTTTTCTTTTGAAATTTTTACGTGCAACTTAGCATTTGTGATAAGTTGAGGAGATATCTATTCGAACTCACAGACTAAAACTAGTCGGAATTTTTATTTCAAGGCACGCAACTCCTCGGATGTTCTTGATTCTGGTTTCATTGTCAGGAACACATGGTTTTCATTACACATCGTTCTAGTTCTAAACACAATTAAGGTTTTCTTTTTTAAAAATGTCTGGATTAGATTGCTATACGAGGACGTATAATTGGTTCAATGAGCAAATTTAATTCATTTGCGTAACTGGTGAAAGTACCGGTGAAGAAAGTTGGAAGGAATTTTGTGATATTTGAAACGAGATGTCACCCTTGCTTTTGAAAGGTTTCTTGGCTGCAGATAAGTATTTTGATACAAAGATACCAATTTATTCATCACATACGAATTTAGTGAGTTCATCTGTAAGAAATGCGATTACATGTTGTTTTGGGTATCATGTAAGGCATATTCATTATGCCGGACTGAAATTTCAATACCAGTTCTGCGGGATTAAAATCAAATGAACCCGGTATACCGGTCTTACGACCGCCTTAGAAATTTTGAAATGGGAAAACGAACTCACACAATGATTTCTATTTTGTCTTATACAAACGACCCAATTTTACCACAAATAATTAATAATAATAAATTAAAACTTGGCAAACCAAATAAATATTGTAAACCAGGAAAATTACAATAACCAAGATTATAAGACTTCGGCCAATCTATTAAATGTTTCTTATTGAAAAAGTTATAAAAATGCAAAGATGTTTCTACTTTAGTTCAAGATTTCTTTTTGAGTTGAAGAAAATCAGCCAGACGTGCCATGCTTTACAACGGATAGATTGCATTCAATTATACAAATATCGGCTGTTTCCTTATTATATATTTCCCATCCTTCCATAACGATTACAAGATTGTGTTTTGTACTACAGAAAAACCAGCAATTTCTTTATGTCCCTTTGTCCAGTGATTCCAACGGTTGCATTTTGATTCTTGGTCCACGTTTAATCGAAATGTGACAAACAAGAACGTTATTATATGTCCATCTTCAAAAATTCAGGTCAATTTGACCCGTGATCCACATATAATGGATGGCGCCAAATTTTGTATTGGTTCAGACGATCCTGTTTCAAGGCAAGTTGATTTGTTTTGTGGTTCAACTCCGAAGGGTTTCAACTAAACCAATCAGAGGTGGAGAAAACAAATCGAACAACTTCTTTTTGCAAAGCTCCAAGCAAACCGATACGTTTCCATATCCAACGTGTTGTATCAAATATTATAAATGTCGTGATAATGGGTGTACTGTATATTATTCAATTACCTTTCCAACGCATATGAAACCGTTTATATCGGGATGGGCCCTTCTTTTGCAGTTTGAATTCAAGGTCACACTACATTTGAATACCTAGGAAACTTTTGAGCCACCTTGTTCTCAAACTAAACCCTTTAAAATTTATCTAGAAAACAGTTAATTTTTATTTTTATTTCATTTATATTCCAATTATGAAGTACACGCGGTACAGTTTTTGCTTACACTGTTAAAAATATTAAGAAATACATTTTTTAATGATGGCGTTGATGTGGTAGATCACGCAGATGGCGTAGATTTTTTTCCACAATATGAAAGCTTAAACCTTACCCTAAAACCTTATTTGTTCTACAGCTAACAAATTTTAGGGATGTGCATCTCAGGTGAAACAATTTTACTTTTAGATGAAATTTGTGATCTTGTAGACCGATCGTCTACGTACTTGGTATCTAAGTAGTATGGGTGAAATAAAAAAGTGTTTATTTTGACAATAGGATGGTTCAATATTTCCGGAAATTCAAACTAAGTGTAACTTTGAAGTCAAATTACAAAAGAACGGCTCACCTAATATCAACGGTTTTATGTGTGTTGGAATAGTAGATTGCATTACTAGTGTGAATGCGTTTGCCAAACAAGAGTTAGTTTGGAAAATAACTCGCGTTTGGAAAACGCATTCGCACTAGTAATACACACTATTTTTTGTAACAAGTGCGTAAAATTTATAAATATTTATTTAATTGTTCATTTAATCATTTATTTAACAAAGCTATAAACAAATTTAAGTTTTTTAAATAATTAAAGTGCGCCATCTTCGTTGTAATAGTTTAAATTATTCGAGCTCAAAAATATCGTCGCTTTAATAATGAAACAACGTATGCTATTTATACGTTGTTTTTATATAATAGGTGCGCTGCATTCCCCATAAGGGTATCTTTGAATTGACGTTTTTACATTTTCGAATTATTTTATGACTGGGGGTAAAAATTAATAAATTATAAATTAACGTCCATGCAAATGCATGCGCACATCAAACTTTAAACTCAAATATCTCGAAACTATACTTTTGCGTATACGCCATTTCATTATTAAAGCGACGATATAAACATTCGAACATTCGAGCTAACAGCATATAGTACCCCAATATGCTGTCCCATACCCCAATTATGCTGTCAAAATTGTGAACTTTGAAAACTTAAATGAATTGTTTTTTCTTGCAATTCAGATGATGCAATGTGCTTAAGTTGTTTTTACTATATGGTAAGTTATTAAAATTATTATTTTAATATTTTAGTGCTATAAAAATATTATATATAGATAGATTTAACTACAAATCTCACATGCAGGCGGCGTGCTAGCCCGTGCACAAAATATTTTGTAGTCATATGTGGCGAAAAGTAGTTTTTTCTTGTATTCTATTCTAGTACAAAATTGAATATTTTGTACGCATGTGTTACAAAAAGATAATTAACTAGCATAGCGGCCCATCCTAAAATAGATAGTAAACTTTTTGCGTACAGTGTTAAAAATACAATGGAATACAATTTTTAAAGATGGCGCTGTTGCAGTAGGTTGAAATCGGTCGAAATAGTGAAGCACTTCTGGACCGAAATTTCGAAATCGGTTCAGTAGTTTTCGTTGACATTTTTTGTTGTTTATTTAGAGTTATGACGTGGTAGTAAGATTTAGAAAATTTTCTCATTCTTGTTGTAATATTTAGGCATTTCAGACCGAAGTAATAAAGAAAAATTTGATCAGAAATTAAAATACAATTTGCAGATTAAAAAATGCAAATAAAAGTAACAAACAATAACTCAATATTTAAAAAAAAACGTATAAAAAAATTATGTTATGGGAATTTGATAAAAAATTAGATAAAAATCGTTTAATATCTTTAATTTCAAATAATGATAATCTTTTATTATTGAAGAAAACAGTAAAATAAGAAAATCGTTTTATTTTATATTTCATGAACTTTGTGTTTACGTTCTAATTCGAATATTGCTCCCGATACGTTATTACTTTTTTAAATATTTAATGTACTTTTCTTTTTAGGTAATAATAACTTTTTTTCGTTTTATGAACATAAACGATTCATTGTTTTCGTTAAGAAAATAAATAATAAATTGTTCTAATATTAGATAGAAAAACCGTATCAATCTCATAACATTGTGAAATTTCTCCAAAGAATGTACAAGCTTAAATATGAACGAGAAAATAAATCAACAAAACTTATTTTGATTGGAAGAATAAAATATTTCGTTTTACATATTATATTTAACTGCCTAAGACCTTCATCTGAATCAACATTAAGTGATAAGAATTGGAAATCGATTTTTTTTTGGATTAAATCATCTGACCCAAGAATGTTTTGTATGAATCTTAATTTTATTACTTTAAAAGGACAAAACAAAATATGTGGGAGTATTTTGGAATAAAATCTAACTCGTATATGTATAATTTAATCCAGAAATAACATAGATATTCAAATTAGACAGTATTTGCTGTATAAGATAAATGTTTCGCGGCTTTCTGACTTTAGATATCGTTTGAGTAACTTGTATCTGAAAAGCGTAAAAGAAAATTATTCAGTACCTCGATCATCGAAAGTACTTCTTCAACCGTAGGGTCGGCTTAGCTATAACCTGTTCATGGTCTATTAGTCCTTCCTCCAACAAAAAAAGTTTGATTGTTTTAAATACTATAGTTGTTGCACAAATGCATATTAATCTTGGACGCAAAGGACGATCACATACGGATGATAGGTAAAATACTTGATCCCAACCTTATACACAATGGGGAAATATTATAGAACTTCAGTGGGGGGTCAGTGTTACTGTTTGAAATAAAAACAAAAACTGTTGCTAAATTCTTAGCACAAAATAAACAACAAATAAATTCAGTGTTTCTTAAATTATTGGGTTACAATTAAAGTTTTATTGAAAACCACTTAGTCATTCCAAAGATGATATTGGTAAAAATTGCAGTTTAAGCCGTCAAAAATGTTGGCCTTTGAAGAGTTAAACATAAAACTAGACACAAACCCAATTTCTTATATTTAAAATTCAGAAGCAGAATATTACTAACATACTACTACGATTCTACATAGGGATGGAAAACCGGTTTTCGGTTAACCGGTTAGTCGGATAATTTTCGAAAAATTGCACTATTCGAATAACCGGGTAATAACGTGCCATCATCAAGGAATATTCCATAACTAAAATTCAGGGTGCTACCGTTTACTGAATTAAATTAACCCGCTAGCACTGCTAACGTTTCACCTTCGCTAGGGAAAGCTTACTGTTGTTGCCAGTGGTACATGAAATCCCACGTCCACTCATATGGCTATAGCAATAGCATATTATCATACCCGCAGACTGTGGCGTCATTTCACCAAAATCTTAGGGGGGGGGCGAGAATTTAAATGACATAAAAAGATTTTTTTCGTAAAACATAACATACACGTTTTTATACACACACATATTTAAAAGCATTTAAATGCATCGACTTAGAAATAAAAATAAAATGCTTTTGAGCTACATTGGTTACTCTGCTAGTCTTCTGATGTTGTTTCATCGAAGCGAATGCCGCAAAGTTCTGCAAAATCCCTTCATTTGTTAAAAATAATTTTAAATTTAGTATCATCTCTGCATTGTTTAAGCATCAAGAAAGTAGTTTTATTTAAAGCGCTTGTGCAAGAAATTATTATATCTTTGTTTTGTAACTGTTCAGAGAGTGAACTTGTAAACGACAGCAGGTCGTGCGGCATAGAAAAAAAAGGATGGTTTTTCTATACGATTTTTTAGATCCCGGACATTCCGGGATTTAAAATTTATGAGTCACATAGTCCCAGGAAAAATAAAACACCACGGGATTGCAATCCCTACGTGACTCCTCTTATGTCGAATCGTTTTTTTGTTTGTTTGTTTGTTTTCCTTTATTTGTCTCAGAGAGAAAGAGTTATGTCTACCCTAAATTGACCAGAGCCAAATCGATAAAATGTGGGACAAAATGCAAACATTCTTCCAAATACTAACTAATTAGAATTTCTATTGCGAGAAAGTGGAACGGTGAAAACGTGCTAACTAGATTGTGCATAAATTTACTATTTAATGCTTTCCTTTACTATTTGTTTACTATTTAATTCTTCAAAAAATTCTTTTATTTTAATTGGACATTCAACCGTTAGGAAATGTGCTTGCAGTGGTTCGTACATTTTCTAAATTCTTTCTAGTGCTGGCATTATCGCCAGCCAGCGAGTTTCACTGTATCCAATAAGTTGGTTATGTTCGACATAACTTTTGCCGCAGAACTCCTTCAACGTCTACAGTAAAGACAGTAAAATATCCAAATTTTTTTAACCCTACCATTTAAATCAGCAGCATTTCTTATTGCATTATTTAGAATATGGGCTGCGAATCCAATACCCAATACACTCTGGTTCAAATTCGAGTTTAGATTGTTTTTAAATTTTCACCCCTTGACGTGACACCACCAAAATTGGTGTTCGTGTTATCAGCGCAAATTGCAACTAACTTTTTGTCAATGTTAAATAACAACAAGAAAAGAAAATAACAACAAAACTTGTTTAAGCTTCTGGAGCTGGCGGCTTATAGCAACGCTTTTTTATGTTTATCTGTATCTATATGTCTTTTAATATCATAATGTGCACTGTTAATTTGCAAATTCACTCCGACTGGTAATACACTAAACTTTTGCGTCGTTATATTTTGATTTTTTTTTATAAAAGGATAGTCCAATTCAATATCGTATAAGAATTTACGTAAACGTTTTCTATCCGTCTTGATTTGCAGGAGAACTTTTTAAATATAATTTTAAAAATTAGTATAAATTTACCTTTTATAGTAGCTTAAAACTTTTGTTACACAAGTAAAGACTGCAAAACAATTGAAACAATTTATTTTAATTTTACTAAATAATTAATATCTTTTCTGTATTCTGTAAGTATAAGAGGTATACAGTATACAGTATACCTCTCGTTCTATCTTTTGCAAATCTATACCATTTATCAAGTTTTTATGCTGTTTGCTTTGTTTGTTCTTTATTGAGAAAAAAAATTGTATATTAGAAAATAATAATTTTTTCTATGCGAAAAGTAAACTCACTAGTGAAAAAGAATAACAAATTATAGTTGCTATGGTTTTTCATATAATTTTACAAAGTATTTTAAACAACGTAACCATGAAAAAATAGAATATGAATTTTGAATGTTTTGTTGTCGATTTCTAACTTTATAATTTATAGTAATTATCGATTATATATTACTATCATAGAAAAAATTGCATTTCCCACGCGAGATAAAAATGTTTTCATCTCTTGTAGGAAAATATACTATTACTTTTGAGCTTCCTAGTTAAAGTGGGTTTTAAATAGAGTTTGAAACGCTACTTATATCACTCTTTTACTTTGTCCTTTCAGTTCGTAGCTTAAAAAAAATATAACACTCCCACATACAGGAGTGAAAATAATAAAATATCTTTCTTGCTACTAAATTGAAATAAATATTTTCTTTTAAAAATTCAAAACTTTTACTTTTGCGTCAAATTTGATGCTTTCCAACGTAAAATGCTTCGAATGATTCGTTCAATTATTCATGTATTGTTAGAAAAATGAATATAAAGGATGACGTAGAGTGATTAATTTTCTTTTTTTGCAAATCGAATGAAAGAACAGGAAAATTTAATCTGCTCCAAAGGAGTAAAATCGAAAAAACAAAAATTTTACTCTTACGAGTAAGAACGATATTCAAATTATGACCATTTAATTTTTGAATATGAAATGAGTGCTCGAATAAAGGAAAATGGTAAACTCTGGCTTAAAAATTTATATTTTTATGAATTTATACCCAAAACTGCATCAACTGCAATATTTTAAGTAAAATATTTTGTATTTTATTTTTCATAATATTCTTTCGATCTCTCGTATATACACCGGGGAGATGTTTCTATAAACAAAGAAACCTTTTCGCTGAGGTAGATCTGTTAGACATTAAAATATATGTAAATTATTGAAGTGAAATAACTGAGCTTAGTATTTCTAGGAAAATTATAGTTAAAACAATATTTTAGTAAAAAAAATATTGCACTGGTTTGTTCTCTCAATATGGTTAAATCAACATATACATAACATAATACAAACTGCAAAAAAAAAAACTGTGAAGCCATTGCTTTGACTAAGATATTGCGCAAACTGTACGTAGGTAGATATAAGGTTTTTTGATTATTTCGATAATGCGGGCAAATGTGGTGGAAATATTTGTTTTGTGGGACGCTTCGTGGGACAGATTTCTCCGTGGGACAACGCAATGAAATGTGTGACATTTTCACGCAGCGTGGGACTTCTGGTCAGTTTACTACCCATAAACGTGCGTAAATTATTCATTTGATTCAAAATTGTACAATTATTGCGAGCTTCTTTTAAATCTATAAGAAAAGCCTACCACAAAAAATAATAGTTTCTCCCTCCCTGTGACTGTATAAAAAAAATGAACAAAGATTGACGTTTGGGATACGTTTTGGATTTTATTATAACCAACCAAACATATAATTTTTGCTATTTTATGAATTAAAAATTATAGTCCATATAGCGAAAAGAATTTGTCAGCAAGTTTTCATAACATACTTTGAAAATATTTACATAACTTAAATATTTGTTCGAGTCGTTAGAAAATGTTGCTTGTCCATTATAAAACATTCACTATTATAAAGTCACTGGAAATAACCCAATAAATTTAAATTACTCCCGTAATTATTCTCATTCATTTTATAAAAATTAGCACAACTATCAAGAAAACTTTTGATATGTTATAGGATTTTACATTTTAGAATTGTTTTTAATTTATTGTTTTTAAAAAAGTCTTGTAAAGTTTGTGATATGATATAGATAAAAAACAAGGCCAAACAGTCAGGGTTCTCCAAATAAGTGGGGTATAATTAGGTTGTGTTCTCCTGCATGTACCTACTTTTAAGTTTATATAAATTACCAATGGCCAATAACAATTGAAATTTAAATGTTAAATACTGCACTATGAACTCTCGAGGAACGATATACTAATGAAATATTGTAACGCCAGGACTATTTCAATTCTAGTTCTAAAAATAATAATTTTCATTTTCAATTATAATTTCATTAATTTTCTTAAAGGTCACAACATTTTTGTATGCTACTGTTGAGATTTAGTGGCGTCACTCAATTTCAACAATAAACATGTTTGATTTAATGTTTTTTTTTATACGTTGGAGAATTGTTTTGATTGTTGGAAAGGGGAATTGAAACAGAAAATTTGATATAAAAATAAGAATTTTGATAACCAAATAGTTCAGTATAATTTGGAAACTCATATGAGTCAATATAATTTTAACAAAAGAATTAGTCAGAATAAATTTTTAGATTGATGTATTCACTATATGTATTTGTATTTAATTAAAATATTTGTTTATTTTAAAAGGAAAGAAAAGAAGAAAAAGATTTTCAAAAGAACAATTATTGTTGTATCAAAAAGAAAAATTATTGTTGTATCAAAAAGAAAAATTATTGTTGTAATTTGATTGTAAGGAAGTGATGGTGAATTTCCATGGGGAAATGAATTGAATACATTAAATCAACAAACATTTATACGTGGTGCATGCAGAAGTGCATGAAATTTTAGATAAAAATTGTTCGTGTATCAAAGGAAACGCAATGAATTGTTAATAAAGGGAGTCATAATGAAGAAACAACATTGAAGATGATAAATTATATGTAAGCTATTTTCAAATTGTATAATCTTTGATTTTTGAGTAAATTATTATTTGTTAGCAATAGATAAATTTCTGTGATAGTTTTCTGATATATAAGAGATTTTCAAGGTAAAAGTTTGTTTGTTTGTTATAAATTCAGTGATTTTCAGTGTTAATAGTTTTGAGCTATCTCCGGTGTAAAATTATAATTCAATAAAAGTTCAAATTGTTATACGTGGCTATTTCACAGGGGCAAATTACTATAGTATTTTGTTTTCCTGGCTCAGACACGAATATCTTATAAACAAAACACAATCGTTCTTCTAAAAGCGGTGATGGCACGGCATCCTTAGAGTACGATAGAATAGAATTTTGTCAAAATACGCACCCACGGTGTTTTTGGAAGAACGATCGTGTTTTGTTTATAAAACTGATTTCATCAGAAGATTAGAAGCAATACGACCGCCTTTCGTATCGGTGGCGCTCTAGTCCTTGATACAAAGAACGATAACGGTTTGAATATTGCGGAGAACTGTACTTTAGTCGGGCCAAAATAATATGTAACGTAATAATTATATTATCAGATATATTTCAATTAATAGTATGCGATAAAATTGGTATATTAGTTAAGTAAATCTTCCAAAAATTAGACGAATTTACAAAATAACAGTGCATTGGAATTTTTATGGTGTATAATTCTATCACGATTGGATGGTTTTATTGAATCGATGTATTGATAGTATCAGATTCTTGGGAGGGGGGGGGATATGCCCCCCCAGCCCTACCCAATTGACGCCCCTGCCCGCAGACAAAAAAATTACAAATTAACAAAAACTGATCATTCCATGCGAATTTAATATTACTTATTTTTTAACAGGTTTCGTGTTTTCACTGATTAGGCGCGCTATACACCTGTGCTAAACTATGCGAACTATGTTTTTAAAAAAATAATGTTCTAATGAGAATAATGTTTTTTATAAAAAAATGTAATGTTTCCGTTTTTCTTTTCTTTTTTAAATGTTTTGTTTCCTTAATGTTTTTTTCCTTAATTACATTATATACATTATTTTTTTAAAAATATAGTACGCATAGTTTAGCTCAGGTGTATTGCGCGCCTTAATCCTGGTAAATATGACGATCTCGTAATACTGAAATTTTTTTTCGTTAAGCCCAGGATTTCGGAATCATAAAAATATGTAGGGTCACAAGAGCCCGTGATTGCAATCCCAAATATGTTGGGACTCAAGAGCCCGCGATTGCGATCCATAGTCATAGTTGAAATACAATAACAAGAAATTTTAGTTACAATTATGCACCATGTTCCGCCAAGTACAAGTGGTAAAATGGCGGAAACACTTTTTTAAAAAATTATTTGTGAATTACAAACCAATTTTTGTTTTGTGCTTAATTTCCCCTACATACAATATTTTAAAACTAAAATCAGCGTCAAATTGTTTCCAAGAAGAAGGGTCAAAGCAAAATCATTAAATAAAAAAATACAAAATAGGGACGTGGGTTTCCCGAGTTTTCTTTGTAAAGAAATTCGAAATTAGCAGAATATATATATATATATATATATATATATATATATATATATATATATATATATATATATATATATATATATATATATATATATATATATATATATATATATATATATTATATATATATATATATATATATTATATATACTAGCAGGACCCGGCGTGCTTTGCTACGCTTATAAATAAAGTTTGTGCACAGACATTTTGTTGACGTAGTAGCAATGATTTCAAAAAGTAGTAATGAGAAATGATAGCGTAGTTTTTAATTTTTGTTTTTCAAAATATGAATGAAAAATAATCAGTACTTTAGCTCATCACTTCGGACATATAAAAAATTGGCGATCAAATAAGTTTTCGAGTAAGCAATAAAAAAATTTGTTTGACTTGTTGAATTAGTAGAGGTGTGTCAACACTCATCTCTATATAGAACATTAAACAGAACAAAAACACATTCACAAATGTTCACAGTGCTCATGCTTTGTATTTGTACCCGACACGAAACACACGAAAACTTTTCTAAAGAAGTTTCCTGAGAAATGAAAATAAAAAATGCTGTCAAATTGCAAAATTCAAGTGAATTACAATAATTACTTTGATCTTAATCACTCACAAAATCTCTCAAAATTTTATTTTTTACACTAAATAGCGTAATAGTTTTGTCTATTCAACATCGGTCGCATATTGCCGCTATCTCATAAGAAAGAAAACTCGAGAAAACTCGTAAAGATAACATTAAATTTACACTGTGTCATTTTTATTGCAACTAATTTATTTTAATATGGAACGAATTTCAAAATGTCGTTTTAATTCTATTTGTTTATTCGAGTATTGTGTACCCACACAATATTTTTTGTGCCAGCCACATACAGTTGTCCATGTTTGAAGAACGGATTCTCCAAATCTAGTCCACGTACTTGCAGTAACTGTCCGTGTGCTTTGTTGATGGTAATTGCAAAAGCGAGTTCCACTGGAAATTAAACGTTTGAATCTGTTGGGATCATTGAAATATGTGGCCTGTCTGTCGTGGCAACACTACAACTTCCTCTTCGAATTTTCCACTCAAAATTGTAGCTTCAACGACATTGTTCACCATCTTTTTCACCGAAGTTCAAAAGAGTTTGTGCAATTTCAAAATATGTGACATATTTGGAATTACAATATGTGTCACAACAACACATAAAAACATTTTGAGACCTAGCTTCTACAACATAATGCTTTTTAAGACGTTGATGTACGCAAATTTTTTTTTTTTATATTCTTCTTAAAGAACGAAAAACTTAATAATAAATCCTTTCACATAATAATGTACGACATAGGGTAATATTTTATGATAGGATGGAGGAAATAAAAACAATATACTTTTTTTTTCAAATTTGCAGGAACAAAGCTAAAATTAGGTTCCTAATTATCCTAATGCTAGAAACATATACAAAGATCATGTAACGCATTATTTACCTCAAGCCAGCATATATAATAGTTATTTGTTCGAGCAAGCAAAAAGTTCATTTTTTTAAAAAATAAAAAGATTACGTCCGTCAACACCTTAGAAAGAATGTTGTTATGGGACCTTTTTCTTTAAAGGTTCTTAAGTGTTGTTGTGACACACATTGTAATTCCTACTACCCAACACATTTTATTTAAAAATAGGTAGATTTTTATATGAAATCTACCTAAAAATAGAGCGTTATGGTCAAAAAATATTCCATAACTAAGACTAAGAGTACTATCGTTGATTGAAAAAAGTACATCCGTCAGCAACCATAAAATATCACTTATCCCCTTAATATAAGTGATATCTTACTGCCTTTGTCAGTAGTATACGATATCTTACGTTGTCACATCCATAGATCTAAAATTTTAAATTTTACAGATGTTCCTGCGGGCGGGCAGATATTATAAATTCATTGGTATTAATGCATTGTAACTGTTTGCAAATCACTATTGCAAACGTGTTGCCAGCTAAGGGCCACATGTTTAATTAGTTTGTTTATCATACTTGCTATCCATGTTTGATTATACATAAGCTATGCTTTTTGTATAGTATTTGTGCGAATTCCGTTTCGTAATTTTGAGCTTTTAATCGTTGTTATCAACTATCTTTCTAAGTTAAAGAAACATGTACAACAATTGCTTGCATGCATGTACCAATGTACATACAATTGCAAACCTTTAACATATTTAGTGTAGATGATAAAATATGTAACATTATTATGTGTTTAATTCAAATACATATAGTTTGGATACACAAATGTCATTGTTTCAGATTATACTTTCATTTTTCAATTTCATTAAAGTATGTTCAACAAAAAAAATTGATCAAAGGAATCTAACCGTATAAAACGATATTTACAGAAAAAACAAATTAAATTATTATCAACATTTAGGCAGAACCCCTTAAGATAATTATATCACTCAAGGGAATCAAAAATAGTTTACGACCGATTCTCAGACCTACCGTATATACACATAAAATTTCATGGAAATCAGTCAGGCCGTTTCGGAGGAGTAATTGAAGAGTATTCCAGTACTAATATCGCAATTAAAAAATGGGAGTTGGTGGTAGAAGGGGGAAAATTAAGGATTATATGTATTTTTTAATGTCAAATCATAAAAAAATAAAAATAAAAAATTTCGTCTGAAAAATACAAAAAAATTTTTGGGGGGAGGGCGCCCCTTATCACTTAAGGGTATAAAAAATAGTTTACGACCGATTCTCAGACCTACCGTATATACACATAAAATTTCATGGAAATAAGTCAGGCCGTTTCGGAGGAGTAATTGAAGAGTATTCTAGTACTAATAAAGCAATAAAAAAATGGGGGTTGGTGGTAGAAGGGAGAAAATTTAGGGTTATATGTATTTTTTAATGTCAAATCATAAAAAAATAAAAATAAAAAATTTTGTCTGAAAAATACAAAAAATTTTGGGGGGGGAGGGCCCCCCTTATCACTTAAGGGTATAAAAAATAGTTTACGACCGATTCTCAGACCTACCGTATATACACATAAAATTTCATGGAAATCAGTCAAGCCGTTTCGGAGGAGTTTAGTTACAAACACTGTGACACGAGAATTTTATATATATAGATATATATATATATATATATATATATATATATATATATATATATATATATATATATATATATATATATATATATATATATATATATATATATATATATATATATATATATATATATATATATATATATATATATATATATACACCTATCCCCCGTTTTACACGGTAGATACGTTCCTGATAAAAACGTGTTAATCGAAAATATAAATTTTGTATGAAAAACCGTGTTAAACGAAAAACGTGGGTTTTTGGTCATTTCTGGGGTGACAAACAGATTCAGTAAAACATAAAAGTACCAGTTTAATCACATAAGATATCGACATAACAGTTAAATTGATTTTCAAAAAGAAACATGTAACATAACCAATAAGAAATTCACAGAAAAATAAAAAGTAATTATGCATGCACATACTAGCATGTTGACCTAAATCAAACCTTACTTAACTTATCCCAACCGAAACACGTAAAAGAGAAAAACAGAGTTTTTTTCTGTGATATTTCCAACCATAACTTTGAATTGGAAAATCCAAATGAATTCCATAGTTACTTGAGTTTAATTGCTCACAAAATCCTGAATAACTTGATTCAGTTCGGTGCGACTTGGAAGTTAAATCTGTAATTAATAATTGTGCTTTCTTTTTAGTTAAATCTTGCAAACATCTTCATATTGACTTAAAAATTCGTCACAGTTCGCAGAAATCGGAGAGCGAGTTCAATATTCGGATCATGTTGTTGAAAGTAATTGCATTATTTATTATCTTCTGGTATAATGGTTGTAATAAAGAAGTTTTAATTTTGAGTAGAAATACAATTTATCCATTTATAAGCTGCAAATCTTGAGGGTGACATGGAACATTGTCCAGTAAAAGAAAAACCTTAAATATTATTTTGATTAAATACTATTTTACTTATGGTACGTAAAAGTTATGAGACAAATCAATGAACAATGTGGCTTAAACCCAAGCTTATGTATTGGCATTCCAATAAATGGAAAGATTTGTTTATTCCTTTTTACCTGGATGCTTTGCCACCTAAACCAAATCACTCTTTAGTTTTGAAAACCTGATCAGCAGCCAAATTCTGTAATTGTGAAGCGGTGAAGTGATAATTTTTTGAATGAACAGAAATGATGGAATTTTTAACGCTTGACAGTTACAGAATTTGGCTGCAGGACAGTAAGATGTACCGAAATTAATTTCAGTCAATTTTAGTGGGTACATACTGTTGTGCTGTATCTAAATCAGCAGATGCGCTTTTTAATTTTAAATTTTTGCAAAAAATGTCCGTGTTTAAATATTTCGAACCACCCATGACTTGCAATAAAACTTAACAGGCATTTTATTTGAGTAGTTGGAGTAGATCTATTTAAGTAGATGGCAACTATTTCACATTCCATTTTAAAGTCTTACTAGTTATGATACTGGTACCAATTGGAATACGTCTTTGATATTTGCCTTCAAGCATATCATTTATTTATTTTCCATTGTTTTTATTTTTTTTAAATAAAATGTGTTGTGTAGTAGGAATTACAATATGTATCAAAACAACAAATAAAAACTTTTAACATCACGGTCACCGCAACAACATGCGTTCAACGTTGTTGATGGACGCTAATTTTTATTGTTTGAGTTCTTTAAATTTTTTTGAATTGATAACTAAACAATAAATCCAATCATTTATTAAAATATGACAGACCCCAATATTATAGGATAGAATAAGATCTCACTGCTATTGCCAGTGTTGTATGATATCTCACGTTAAATCGTATAACTCGTAACATAATGAATTATTTACGCACAAATTAACTATGACCATTGATACACCTACGCATTTTGTATCTAGCTAATAACGATCTATTGCTTAAAATCAACTGATTTACATAGAGAATCTCTTACATCCTTTGCTGATTTACATCAACATGTATTTACAAAATTTTGCTTTGAACACTCAAAGGCGTTTTTTGTTACAAGTTTCTTGTTTTCTTGTTTTAATACAACCTGTATGTATATGATCATAAGTGGTATACCAGAAGGTTTAATTAAAATAAAGTGCGTGTAATACCGAAATTTGTCTTTTTTTTATAACTTTTTTTTTGGAAATCTTGATTTCAAAAACCGTGTAAAGTCGAAAACGTGTTAAACGAGTGCCGTGTAAAGCGAGGGATAGGTGTATATATATATATATATATATATATATATATATATATATATATATATATATATATATATATATATATATATATATATATATATAAAAATTAATTAGCAAGTGGCAGTGTATATATATATATATATATATATATATATATATATATATATATATATATATATATATATATATATATATATATATATATATATATATATATATATAAATTAATTAGCAAGTGGCAGTGGAATGCGATTATGTTAATTTTAAACGAAACGCTGTATCGTGAACATTAAAACCGAGTAAATAGAAGTAAAGTTGTTTTTAATTGTTATTTCATAGAAGTATCTTGCGTTTTATATTGAACATTTTGTTTAGCCTGAAAGTTTCAACCTTTGGAGTTTATGAAAATATTTGAAAAATATTCTAGATATGGTTTGTTGTATTGTTCGCTTGTTGTTGTGAAACAATAAAGTTGTGGTTTAGTTAATAATACCTGATGGATTTTCTTACTAATTAATGATCGAATCCAGAAAGAGATTTGGGTATTTCGTTTATCGAATCGAGAGTGAGGTCAATTTGAAGGAAGATTGAAAAACATGACAATACGAATGCATTAAAAATTTAGATCCAAACTTTTATATTAAAAAGGTGCAGATGTTGTTCTCTTTTATCCAGTTAACTATTTTAGTAAAAACAACGTGCCAAAAAAAAATATTTGTTCATATATGAGGTAGGAGTACGCACAATAGATGAATCATTAAAAAGATGGCGTGTTTATTTTTAGGAAATTAAATTATAAATGGGGTCACGAATTACGCCGAATTTAATACGTTTCGTTTCGAAGATATTTACACACTTACGCAGATGCATCAAAACAAGTAGAGTGACCATGTAGCGATAACTTCCAGTTCCGCAATAATAAACAGTTCCAATAATTCCACAATAATAATTCTTACAAATATTAGATAAGATTAGATAAGGAACTTTCTCACTGCATTACGTTATACATATTTTATATAAGCCATTGTTGAAGACCACCGTAATATAGGCAAAAATAATCCCTGGTGGAAGTAGAAAAAAGTTGTCTTTATTTTAAATGTCAATAACTTCAGATTAATAATATGTAAATTGTAATGTCATCCTCCATGTTAATCATTTCATTACCACGCCTTTTTTTGATGGTAAAATTTTTATTTAATTAAATTTTTAAACTCTGGAGGTTAATAATATATGTATCAAAAATTAATAATTTACATATGTGATCAATAAATTATTATAAACTAAAAAAATAAGAATTCATGTTTTTTTTAATTTTTACAAAGAAAGGAAAAATTTGTGTGTGGTTCCATTTTAAAGTTTATCATTGTCACTCAGCAATATAGATGAAAACATAAACAAAAGCTCTTATTTAAAGCAATTTTTAACATTAATTGTTACACGAAAGCAATTAACAGTCAGGTGAGCAATTTAAAGGATTTATATGCAGTTATTTAACCACAAATGTTACTACAACTAAGTCTAATATTGATAATTCGACACTCGCTCCTGTTAATAATTACTATCGACAATGAGGCAATAGCATGAGGAAATAGTTTTCATCATCATCTACACCTTCCGGATTCATCACCTGGACTACTTTCATCTCCTGGACCACTCTGCTGCTACTTATACTGGTAACCCCATCAACAAAATCTAGGAAACTCTTTTCTTTATCCTAACCAGGCGTATTTTTGTTTTATTTAATATTTAAAATTTTTTTTTGGCAATGCGGGTGTTTAAGAAAATTTAAATTGTAATTATCCCTTTGTTGGCCGCAATCTGCGCGTTTGTTTTCAAAAAGCAACACACCACTGGAGGGCTATGCACCCTACACTCCTTTACCTAGTTACCGTCCTCACTAGACTAGTCCGACGCGGATGTTCCCAACAGTTACCGCAGGTCCATCAGAACCTGGGGAATTTTTTACAACTTCCAAGCTAAAAATCTTTACAAGTGCCTAAGATCCGCTTGAGGCATTAGTCGCAGAGCAGGTCGTAGCTGCTTTTTCGAGAATGAATCATGGCGGTACGATAGCTTCTTAAAATCCTCAACCATCTTCCACCCCTGCTACGTCGCCTTCACCAACACCGAGTACCACTTCTTCGGCAACTATGCACAGAAATTAATCATGTAGTACCTTAAATTCCCCCTTCTGGTCAATAAACTGGACTTATGGTTCATTATTTCTTGTTGACGAACATCAAATCACCAAAAACATATTGACAGAATACTATCCCACGACATTAACAGCTGAGGATCTCTGTGAGATCATAAAAACACTAGTAGACCTAATGTCATAATGATTTGACCATAAACTCAAATATGAAGGTATATACACTTCCAACCGAAACATAATGTGGTAAACTGTGATGACGAACAATCAAGAATAGATATCGTAAGTTTTTCATCAATGCAAATCTTCTATTGATCTATAAACCATTTATATATCTGCTTGATTCCGCTACCTTTTCTTGTTCCATCAGAAAGTCTGTCCATCCCCACCCATTCACGGTTCATATAACAAAGAGTAGAACTGTGGTTTTTTGTAATTGTTTTTAACCAAGCTTCTAATCTCTGGAATTTCGTAAATCGTACCTACGTGGATATTCCCAGAAATATAACAATCTTCGAGTTTTAAAAGTTAATGTCCACCAATTTGTCCACCAAGTCTACCAAAGGAACATAGCCTAATACCCTGAACTTCAGTTAGAACGGTATTTTCAAATATTCATAGACGTTAGTTTAGAATTTATTATAAGTAACACAAAACATATCTTACTTTGTATAAAAAAATGCCTTGAGACAGTTTTACATAAGGTTCAAGAGCTGAAAAGTTATACAATGTCGGGATGAGTGAAAAGGTAAACATTTGTTATTAAGGGTCAATCGAAAATTTAGAGAAACATTTTAGTATGGCCATCGTGTACGAGTGGGCGCAGAAACGGAAGATAGTGGTGATATTCAGGTAGTTTTACTACCAGTGACCCACCCGTCTCGACAGATACTAAGAGGGATATTACTATTAGGTGAGGGAGCAGAATCTCATTTACTTAAAGAAGGTAACCTATCATATGGGTTGCGCAGAGAAATGTCTAGTATGCCACCGCAGCGTCGGTTCCAAAAAACAACAAGGGCTCACGTTCATTCAAAATTCTTATGTTCACATAAACTTATATTCTTACCAGAGACTTCTTGGGTTTAAATGTTGCTAATATAACCGGTGGCACTCGACAAGATGTAGTGGATACATGGGCCTTTTTTGCTGAAGATATGACCTTTATAGCGCCTACGAAGATAGCATGGAAGGTGAAGTGGTATTAGACAAAAAAGTGGTCTTGTATAATTCGGTTTAAAACAAAACGATGAGGTGACTGTTTGTTAAAATATTTATTAAAAGGGAACCTAAACATGTTTAACGTTGAAACTTTGGAAATTTCTCATTAGAACAAAACAGAGAGTGTTAGACCTAACGATAGGGAGGAAAGGTTTGGTATAATTTACAAAAAAACGGATAAATATTAAACCGCGCTTGGACAAGCTGTAAGGGAGGTGAATCTTGAAATCCTGATGCAGAGGCAGCATTCTCGAGAGTCAAAACCACAGATAACAAAGAAGGCACAAGGTGAGAGAAGTAGCTTTAAAACTTTAAGTCATAACATCTTCCCCACATAACATCTCCCCTACATACCCTACAGCTACATAAAACTGACAAACGATTCTGTTGAGATCAAAATTTCACTCAAAAGACCAGATGGGTTGTTTATGGAGAACGAACAGCGTTCCAGAGTAGCATAAATTGACCAATGAACCATAATATTAAGTGCCACTCATATGTAAATTATCGGAGATGGACGGTGTAGTCAAGAGCATCTTCAAAAGTAATCTGGCACTTATTCTGAAACTTAATCTGGCCTTTAGCAGAATCATCGATAACGAATCTCAGTTTGACATCTTATATGTTAAAAACGATAAATAAATGATCAACAGAAATAATATTCTAGTACTATGGTGAGACCAATTGGGCATTGAATTACAAGAATGTAACCGTTCTTAGCATTCTAGAAACTGAATGAAATTTCCTCAACACCTCAAATATCATAAACGCTCAAAACTGGGCGTGTTTGTGCTCCTTAAGTTTTAAATTTGATATCTAGTTGCGATGAGAAAATCAATACTTTGTTGAACTTTGTTTATCGAGCTGTGCAGCTGGATTCTGTAACTGTAAAGAAATGAACTGTTAAATAATTTTTCACTTATTTTCATTTCAGTTTTATCATTCAATTTTAGATAGATTTCAATGAACAATCTACTTTTTGCCAATAACTTGAAATTTCGAAAATATTTGGTATCGACTACATAAGAAAGAATTACTTATAAAAAATAAATAATGATATCTGCAATAAGAGGCACATTAGTTTTCTGCAATCAACGATGTGAGGTACATCAGAAATTAGCGGCACTCAGATAATCACATTTTTGCATCTACACCAAAAATATTTTTTGGAAATATGCGGACAGGTTATATCTTGGATGAATGAGTTGCATCCCGGTAGTAGTTACGAAGCTAGAATCTTAAAAGTCGAACAAACTAAAGCGCAATAACGTCCGTTTGTATTTTATTAAAATTTATAAATATTATAATTTGAACACATTTCCATAATTTTTAAAAAGCCAGACATTTGAACCCAGAGGTTTCTGAGCAATGACACACTTCGATGAGAAATCATATTTTTGTGTTGCTAGAAAAGTGCCAGAAAATATCACGTTATCGCTTCACTGTTACAGAATTGAATTGATTGTCTAATAGTAGTTTAATCAATGAGTGAATAATGAAGTAGTTTATTCTCAAGCAAAAGTTTAAAATTTGAGCGAGGCACGAGCGAGAATTTTAATTTGCGAGAGAATAAAATTCATTATTCACGAATCGATTACAATACTTTATTCTCTGAGATTTTATTATAAAAAAGAATTGTGTATTATAATAAATAAAAACATTTTCTTCAATTAAAACAATAAATCATTATTGTTTTAATTGATAAATCAAATTTCTTAATAAAAAAACCCTGATGATAAAAAACGCCCTTCTCATACAATCAACCAAGTTAAACTAAACGAAATAAAAGAGTTTAAATAAAAATTTGATTTTTGAACAAAACTTATCAAAGCAATTGTGATTATAATTTGAAAATAATTTTAATGAAATCAAAACAATTTGACCAATTGGAATCATACCAATTGAATAAAATTTTCATTAGGCAATAGGTTAAGTTCATTAGGCTATAGGTTAGAAAACAATACAATAATACATACTATTATTATCGAAAAAACATACAAATAAAGCTGATATAATTAAATGGAAGAGAATAAAAATATTTATCACTAATCAACTGTTAAATAAAATTTTTGAATATGCAATCAAGCTGGTGGAAAATCTTTTATTCGTATTGAATCTCAACAAAGACAAATAAAACATAAAAAGGTTAAATCGATCGAAAACCACTTGTTACATTTACAACAACAATTGCGACCACAAAATATATTTTAAATTATCCCAAACCTTTGTTAAATCAAACACCCATTAAACTTTCATGAGATGAATACATAACGGAATGGATTGAATTTATTTTTTATTTTGTTAAAGAAAATCATAAGAGAAATAAATTTTATAAGATAAACCATAAAAAAATAAAACGAATTCAAAATCAACAGGTCTGTTATGGAAATCATTGGGTATTTCAATAAAAAAATCTATATTTATTTGAAGCGAAAAACGATTTTCTTTACGAGAAAGTTTTTTTGGAAAATAAATGCTGAAAATATATTTTACTGGTTGGTAATGAATGTTGTGTGAAAAACGGGAATCAAACTCATCATAACCTAAATGTTTTAATTATTATAAATATTGTATATATCTCTAATTAAAAAACAAAAAGTTTAATTATCAAAATAAAATTAAACCTACCATTATAATCAAATCAAATTGAAACCGAAATTAATTTTTTAGCAAAAACCAAAATTATATTTGTTTTTGATTCAATTAAATTACACCATTATGTCATAAACCGCGACAAAAGTATTTAAAATAATTTTTTTTCGTTTTTAATTTTTTAAGATTTATTATCTTTGTTTTATTTCTGTCATCTTAACAAATTATACACGAAGATATCAACCATAATTTAATTTGTGATAAAAAAACAGGAAATCAGCAAAGTTTTTCTTTTGAAATTCTTATTGTTCTTTTTTTTTCAAAACCACAAAAGAGATTTTATCTTATACTTTAAGACTTTTAATGGATTTGATAATTAAAATTGACATTGATTTTATTTTATTACTATAATATCAAATATTGATAAAAACTATTAAAGTTGGAAGATGCTTTCTGTATGAATTTGTTTGATTTTCTAAAATGTTCGGTTTTCACGAACTTTTTATGTGAACATTTTACGTGTTTGTGGGTATGTAGGAAAATATTGGAAAACCTTTCTACTTTGAATAATTGTTTTTGTTTTTCCGTCACCAATTATAGATAATCGTTTGGCACCAAATTTTATATTTAATTTGTTTTTTGTTTTAATACAAACTTACCCAAGTAGCAAAAATAGTGATTATCAGTACTTAAAGAAGGAGTTAAGAAGACTTAATCGAGGCAACGCGCCTTCTTAAAGAAGGATTTAAGTATGAATTAAGTACAAAAAGGCCTATGTGGGCGGTCCGATAGAACGAATTAAGAAGCGTATTTCTATCTTATTTCCTTCTTAAATAGGTAGGTATGTGATTTTTAACTCCTACTAAAGTCCTTCTTAACTCCTTCTTAACTCCAGCTTAACTCTTTCTTAAATCGGTATGTCATTTTTTTGTTATACTATCAAAGTCAAAGAGTGACACAGATATTTCTATCTCTTTTTTTTTTTATTGATTTAATTTAAATTAAAGATAATGACAATAATGAAATGAAACAAAAAAAATATGTTGTGTGCTGTTTAAAAATTTTATGAAGAGAAGCTGAGAAGATAATAAAAATATATTATATATTGGGGGTTTGAAAATCGGTTTTAAGATAACATTAACCCAATATCTTCAAACGGAACGAGTTTTATGATGAAATGGGGTCTTCTAACCCCTTCAAAACTCACGCGCCTTTATAATTTCTCTAATTTATTTAAATTGTGTGACAGCGTTGCTGATCAAAGTTTTATATTATTAGTAAAAGAAATGAGAGAAGAAATGAGATTGTTGTTCATTGTTGCAACAACTTGTGCAACATGTAGCATCATTTAACATATTCTTATTTTGGACTAACCTATTTAATTCTTTTTTTTCAATCCTGTTGTTTCTCTAGTTATTTCATTTTAATTATTTGTTTTAATTACGAGTTTGATCGATTTTTCTCCCACCCATATTTTTTCTAAACATATGATATTGCGTTTGGAAGATTATAGGCTTAAATAAATTTTATTCCGAATATAATTTTAGTCTTCTTTCCTTGATTTTATAAAATACAATTTGTTTAATAAAAATTAAAGTTAATAATACGGTGCTTTAAAAGTGTTAAATTTAAATATACTATCAAATACCTACCGTGGCAAATAAATGTTAGTATTTTGGTTTTTGCTTATTATTACAATGTAGCTAATTTGTTTTGTTTATAGTGGTAAAATAGTTTCAAGTGAAACGTGAAACATTTGAGGTTCTACGTGAGCGTTATACGAATACGATTCAGATTGTTTCAGTTTTAATAACAAGTATGTTTCGAAATATTTTGAAACCACTGAGTTTCTATGGCATGTTTTTTTTTCCTTCTGTAGAGTATAATCGCGAATCAAACAGCGAACATAAACCGCATGTTAGGAAATTCAATTAACGGATTTCAACGGAACATTTTTAATGACGTTCATGTAGATGTTCATATAGCGGAAGTTCTTGTTAATAATATAACATTTTTTTGCAAAGGTCAGGGAAAGGGGACACCAAATAAGAATTTCATTTATTTCTTTAATAAAATTACATAATAACAGGATTTGGAATTACAATAGATTTCGGTATTTTTAAATGGAAAATCAATCATTTATATCTTGTTTCCATAAATTATAAATTAATAATTTTTTTGTGTTTTCACGAACATTTAATAATTTTTGAAATTTCCTAGTACAAATTAATATTTAAATAGTGAATTATATTATCCTTTTGATAGAACATAAAAAAAGTTTAGTTCTGGTAAGATTATATTATAATATTATTATATTCTTCTACATTTAAATCGATTTATGTGTATACGAATGTTATTGTGCTTGTTTTACAGAACATTTTTTTGTGAGATATCACGTTTCAAGATAATTTTGATCATTTGATAATATTTGATAATTTAGAATTAATACTTAAATAGAAATTAGTATTTTAAGTAAGTTCAAGTAATACATTTAGATATATTGATTGTTTTCAAATTTTTTTTAGAAGAAATATACTGTTAAAATGAACTGCTAAAGTTTTATTTGAGTGGGTTGGTAACAGTCGTCAGACGTGAAGCAGGCAAGATAACTTCCATTCCCCAGCAAGCCTCCTATTTTCCCAAAATTTTTTCAGCAGCTCTTACAAGATCCTGAAACGATTGGACAAGACCCCCCCAAAACATGAGCTTAAGTCGGCAAATCGAGCTGTATCCAGCTACAACTATTTTCAGGATTCTGATTGTGCCTGATTCTTGAATCTGGTAACATAACAATTGTTGAAAATATGTCAAAATTCAATGCGCCTAAAACTTTATTTAAAATTTTTTGTTGATCAGAACTTGAACATATTCATGCTCACATCGTTGTTAGCTATCTAAATATAAGTTAAAATAAAAAATTGGAGCAGTATTTATTATTTATATTTTTAACGAAAACTTTTCAAATTGTATTTTAAAAATTTTGTATAAAAATATGGCGGAATCTTGTTCATTATCAAGTATATGATGATTTCTCAAATTAAGTACAAATATCTTCTTAATTTAGTATGACACAATACCAAAATAGTTGAAAACCCTTCTTAATCGGGTGAAAAACCAAGAACGAATTTATACTATTTTGGGTATGATCATTAGTTTTCAATTGTACACTGGAAAAAAAAGTTGGTTTAATCTATAATATTAGTTCAATCAAATTATTTTTGTAGCATCATCTAAAATTAAGGACAACATACAAAACATTTGTCTAACGGTAAAACGTTTTGTCAATCGTACCAAATTTTAGATAGTGCTACAAAGTTTATTTTGCTGAACTAATAATGAAGAATATGCCAATGTGTTTTTTTAGTGTACATTACTGCAAAAATACGGTATGTGACATACCAATTTAAGCAGAAATTTGTACTATTTCGAGTATTGAAATACCGATTTAAGTACATACAATGTTTACTTTTTTCTGTACCTGACAGTTATGAATAATTCGATTGGATTTATTTAAATTTTACTTAAATTTAGGATAGTTTAGTTATTTGGTTAGTTTGGCTGATGTGAAATATATTGCAGAAGAAACACTAGAATTGACTGCCAGAGTATCCCTTGTTTGAATCGACTCAACATCGCTCATGGTATCAGATGTAACCAAACTAGGCTCTACATAATTTCGTTTTAACTGCTGATTAAATATTTCCTGAATTTTCATATACTTTGATCTCTTATAATAACCGGTTCGTTTCTTTTTTCTCCATAAATTTAATAAACTATTTTGTTCCATTTTAACAAAACACGTATAGTAATCATAAGATATAAACGTAACAAACAAACAATAAAAACTGTCAAATGTTGACACGTATACAAAGAGAGCATAAAATATCATACCAATTTAAGTAAAAAATTCGAAGTATTAAAGCCGGATTATCATACCGATTTACAACTTCATATATACATACCAAATTAAGAAGCCTTTAAGAATTCTTTACTCGAGCTCGTACATTCCAATTTAATCTTTCTATATGAATACCAATTTAAGAAGCCTTTAAGAATGCTTAAAAAGAGATGTTACATACCGATTTAAAACCCAGGTGACCATACCATTTTAAGAAAGATTTAAGAAGCATTAAAGTAACAAACATTCAACATACCAAAAAAAGAATGAATTAAGTTGCAATAAAGAAATGACATCCCAAAGCAATACCAATTTTTGCTACTTGGGTAGGCATGTTTATTGTTAATTATAATAAATTATTAATTAACGTCTCTGAATATCCAAATACCCTGCCAACTAGGGATTGGGATTAAGTTTGAATAAATTACGTTCCTCTAAGAAATTTATGGACGCGAACTTTAAAGTTTTGAGGATTAAATCTATCAGGGAAAACTCATGAAGGTAAGGCATTCCAACGATGAGAGACTCTGCTGAAAAAGTCACGTTGAAAAGCAATAGTTCTTTGCCTTTTTATATGAACCGTAAAAGGATGGGCTACCACAATTTGCTCTGGCGTTACGCAATAGGTTTGCTAGTTCAGATAAAATTGATTTAATCTCTGTAGAAGTTCGTTCATTTATAATGCATTTATAGAAAATTGTCATATCCGCAACATTTCGTCTGTGTTGTAAGCAGTGGTGATATTCGAGGTATTTAACAACTGGTATACGCATTGAATAAAATCTGTCATAGATATATATTAACTTAAACATTGAAACGTGGTACTTTTCACGTTTGGAATAGATGCCTAAGGCTTCTATACATGCGAGGGATTTATAAATTTTGAAAGTGATAAACGGTTATTCGCGGTCTTCACCAGGGAAAAATCTCTAATTACACTAATTTACTCTAACACTAACAAAATCCTATCGAGCATTTCTACTTAAATTTTAGCTAACAGGAAATGTTATAATTTGACACAAAAAGAGACGAACTATAATACAAAAATTATAAAAAACAAAATAATACAAAAAGTGCTTACATTAATTGTATGTTGAATGTTATTTTCCAACATCAGTCCTGTCCAAAAATTTCCTTTCCTTTTCCATGCAATCCATCTCTCAATATATCCGGCGTTACATAATTTCCAATTATAGTACATACATTTCCTTGTTAATTCTATATAAAATATCTATTTTATCCGCTCGTTGCGCTTTATTCTGGTCAACAAATTTTGTTGCATATCAATAACATCAACAAACTATCATCATGCATATACTATTTATTTCTAATCAACAGACGTAATTTGCTTCGTCGACGCTATAATTTAACCAATTTCACGGTTTCCAATAAAGGAATAGATAACTTTAATTTCGAACACTAAGCAAATTAAAAACTACTTTCACATGATTTTATTTTCATATTTTCACATTGCTTCAACTATGTAATTCTTTTTTGTGTATTTTATTTATATTCAACAATAAATTTTTATAAATTTAACACAATATGAATTTTCTTTATTTTATTTTCTTTTACATTAAATCGAATCTTTTTTATACCTTTAAGGTTACGAACATTTTTATTTTAATTTTAAGTTGCAACTCAACTGAATTCAAAAATATTTTTGTATTTATAATATTTAAAATAAAGTAAAAAAAAGAGAGTGTTTGTTTGTTGATTGCATGAACTCTCCTGTTTCGTTTTATTTAGCAAAGAGATAAAATAAAAGAAAACAATTCGAAATGTTTTAGAGAGGATTCAAACATATAAAAAAAACTATTATACCCTTGATGTTTTTTTACAGGAAGTTCGAAGATTATGTATACTGATTGTTTGGTAATAAACAATGTTAATGAAAAATTGTAATGTAGCCGTATTATACATGAAAATGGAAATGTTTGGTGGTTAAACAGCAACTAAGTTTCTACTATTAGTTTGTTGTTCTAGAGTTGGTTTAGATTTTCTTATAACTGCGACCTGTTAAAAATCACGTAATTTGGCGGGCATAACAACATATCTTGTTATTTATTCAAATAAGAAATACAAAGTATATAATAATATTAAAAGTCTACTTAAATAATTGCCAAAGTAATTTTTGGCTTTGGGGTGGCAGAATAAGAACTGATTCTTTAACACCCTTGTAACAACCGTAATTTAACATAAGATATGCATCAAAATCTTCAATAGATTTTTCCATCAAATCTATTGTCATTAAATAGCTTGTTGTTTTTATTAGTAAAGAATTTCTCTTGTAATTGTTTTCGCTGGATTGATTTTAAAATATAAGTAAGGTAGTTCTTTATTTGATTTTGCGCGTATAGCATCAATAAAGTAAAATTATTTTGAAATAAAGTTTTGCAAGTTGAATTTATTATATAAATGTCTGTAAAGAAATCTATGACATCCTACAATATTTGGGGGCTCGTCCGGGAAGAAGCGATAAGTCATCTTTGAAACAGGTCATCACAGAATCTCATTAGTGGATTTTACAGTTGTTTAAAATATTTTTGGATTCAACATTGAAAATATCTAAACTATTGAAATATCAATATTGAATATCATTGAAAATATCCTAACTGGATTTAGAATTTCCTTGGATACAAAATTTTTAAGAAAATCTTTTATTTTTGTTGAAAATAGACGCAAAAATAATTTGATATTTTGTCCTGTTTTTTTAGAAATCATAACGGTTTAACGTGTAGGGTTTGTTTTGGAATATTTGATGTGAAGGACAAAGATTTAAATCGAGCTTAAATAAAATTTTCGAATGATCAGCAGCCAGGTAGGTCGAATGCATCTGATCTGGGAAACAAAGTTTACTGTAATTAAAAGAAATGCGACGCAAATTAAAACACATTAAAATCAATTCTAAAGGGGGAGATTCTGGCGATGCTGAAAATCAGGCCAATGTTATTGATTCAGGAATCAATCAGGAAAGAATATATAAAGAAAAACAGATGGTGGATGAGAATAACCAATATGAGGAAGCAATTCGATACAATAATGTCCAAATTTCTATAACAACATTTGATGGTGACTCGAATTACAGAATTCAATATTTGGTCGAAGAGAACGAAAGGAGACCAAATAAGTTGGACACCCAGACAAAAGAAATTTAACACTGAAAACTGTTCTAACAACTATTCGCCAGTTGAAAGATCGTTTAATTTCGGAATTTTCTGAAAAATAAGTAATACTGAGATACATAGGCAATGGCAAGTACGAACAAAAACGAATGATGAAAGTTTGAAGAATTATATAATGTTAATGCGTGAACTTGGATTAATGGGTGGAGTAACAGATCAATCTATGATTGAGTACACTTTTAAAGATATCGTGGATACTGCAACTAACAAATTGATATTGTATAAATCTACTACCGTTGACGAGTTTAAGAAACACTGAAGTTGTATTCCCAATTTAAGACAGACAACAACAACGCAATTGGAAAACTAGTTACAATCAGAACTGGTTTTCTGTGCTACAATTGTGAAGAGAAAGGACATTCATCAAGGATATGTCCGAATAAGAATAAAGGGGTTAAGAGTTTTGAGTGTAATCATTTTGGACATATCGCCCCGGAATACCCCGAAAATGATGATGAAAAAGAAAATGATTCTAACAAATTTCATGTTGACAATGAGCTACTTCAAACCGATGTTGGCAATAAGGAAGACGATTAGTTATACGAATCTATTGTTGTGGAAGAATTTTGCACTCAGTGAAGAAGTCGCTGACATTAAATTTAGCAATTGTGAAGAAGAAAAATTACAACTGACGACGAGTAGCTTAGAAAAGACTGTGTGCGTTAATCGTACACTGGAAGAAAAAATTCGGTCACTACAACCTCTTTTGTGCCAACCGTATTCAAATTCGGTTGTTGCTCCTTCAAATTTGGTGTTTGAAGAAAATACAACCGAATTTGAGGTTATTGTGACAGAAAACATTCGGTTGGCCAAAAGAGGTTGTATAGACCGAATTTTTCTTTCACTGTCAACGTATGACCAATCAAAAGACGCCATTGCTGAAGATGAGATGAGATTCTGAAGCTCCAGGATGGCCGATTTTGTAAGACCACTCTGTACCGTAATTCTTTATTGGATTGATTTTAAATTATAAATGAGGTTTTATATTGAATTGAATTTTGAGCTGAGGAAGGGTGAAAAATCCTTTATGACCAATACGAATGCGGTACGTAATATGAAAATACACCAACTTTAAGAAACATTGCAATTTCTTTTAGAATTTTGCAGTGCGCAGTTTTTGAATTATTGTCAACTTCAAGTTGGCTCTTTTTACAACACCACTGGCATTCTTTCCCACATTTTCGTCGCTAACAACATTAATCCACTGGTATTTAGTTTTAAAATAATTTAGATGTTTATCATTCCAAATATATAATAACGCAGCTTCACGAGATGTTCCAGATTTTTCCTATTGGTGTTAAGTTTCAAAAGTATCATATTTTCTTTTTACCTATTTTGCTTGATTAGAATTAGGAATACACTCACCATGCTGTTCAGCGTCGTAATTTATTATTTTCATTCTTAGGTTGAAGCAAAGAAAATATTTGGCAATTAATTACAAATTTAAATTAATTTAAAAGCATCATACTCCCACGGTTCAATCATACAATTTAATACAAATTTAAAGTAATATAGGTTAAACATGTAAATGTTTGCATATATAAAAATAAAAATGTATTTAAAAAGAGAAATTCCCACAAAATAATATACAATCGGTACGGAAAGTTGTGAAAATTTTAACAACCGGTACGGGCGTACCATTCCGTACTGTCTGAATATCACCACTGGTTGTAAGGAATCAAGCTCATTAGTAAAAGTTGAGCTGCCAACCAATTTAATAGCTCTGCGCTGAACAGAATCAAGGCACTTTAAACTAGTGAAAAATGCTCCACCCTACATGTGAGAACATATGAAATGAACATATTTATTAAAATGATTTTGGCTATAAAAACATTTCATGTCAAATCTTTTACATCTCCCCTACAAATGCTACGAATTTACAAACTTAAAATATCAAAATTAAAAAATATTGGCAAGCAATATAAGCATTAATTGGAAATGTGTTAATGTGGGCTGACTCATGAAAAACAACACCTTAGCTACCCCTATAAAGAATCATAATTTAAACCCACCAACAAAACACAAAATTAATCAAACCGATGAAGCCAACAATTTGTTCAAGCTATAAAACACAAAAGATCATAAACTTTCGTACCGACCACTCGAAAAAGTTTAATTAATAAAGAACAGTGATTCGAGGGAAAGTTTCAGTGATTTTAACCGGAAACTATTTTTACACAATAACTGTACATCCTACACATTAGGGATCTTATTTTGTGTTGTATAACAGTTACGACTTTTTAAGGTTTTATAAATTAGAAAAACGAAACATTAAGTACGAAAACTCACAAAAACATTTTGTTGCTACAAAAATGCATTTATCTATAGTGTTAATTGAACCAGATTTTTGTTTATTCAAGACCAATACCGATTTTCATGTACTCTCAAATGTTGATAGGATTCAAATCGATAGTAGTCAATGTCAAACTATTAACGCCATAATATATACAGGCCAAATTATTTCTTTGAAAAGTGTGAGCTTGTATAGCAGTTAAGATCCATAAACCAATCAATCAACAATTAGGAAATGAACGAGAGTCTATAAAATAAAATCGAAATGAGCCAGTGGATCGACGGTGTCATTATAACGACAGTATCTGACGGAATCAACTGATGGAATCATGTAAGTAAATGTTTAAAGTTTGCCATATAGCTAAACGTTAAAGGCCAATATTTTAATAAATATCCGTAATGAATAATGATGAAAAGTTTCATTTATTTTATCAGTTCTTCGGTGTTAAAACTAACAAGAAGATTTTTATCAAGCTAAATGATGATGGTGATTTTCAAATAGAATCTGAACTGAGTGATTTAACTGAAATCAAAAGTATACAAAAAGATAATGAAAAAATGGAGTTAATAAATGGAATATATAAAAGTGTTTAAATTACAATGGAATTGGGGGATAAATATTTTAATGAACACTGGTCCTGTTAGTATTTCTACTAACAGGAAGCAATCGGAGGACCGCATGCTTAGCGAGGTTATTTTCTGGCAAGCGACAGTCAGATGGATGTGAGAGTCAACTGATATGCGTGCGCGAAAGAGACAGTGTAGACGAATAATAAAAAAAAACTAAGGGAGTAGAAGAGACTCTGATGACCTCCATAGGCCAGAGGAGCCAGAATCGATATGACAATCTTCCGACAATTAATGAATATGTAGGAAATATGTTAAATAAAGTAATAAATCGAATGTTAGCATTCATTGAATAATAATAAAAATATAAAGTAATCGTTGTAATAATGCTACAAATAATAGCTGTATGAAAAAAATATACAGATGGTTGTTGAATCGATGATTGTTGAATGGTTGATTGTTGAATTGCGGAATGTTGCAAATCAAATAGTTGTAACCAAAAATACAGTTGGTTCTTGAATATTTTGGAAACATAGAAAGAAACTGCTTCTGCAGGGTTGTTGTTAATTTTATTGCATAATAATTGGATTGAATTTCGAAACTTAAAAATGTCAATCAAACAATCCAAACATCAATCAGTAATTACCAAATTAATTGTGATTGTTTCATAGTCAGAGAAAATTACTATTATGAGCAGTTTATCTCACTCTCTTTTAATATTTATTTTATATTACACTGTTTAAAACGTTACATATTGTTACGTTTTTCCAACCTTACTTCGATTGACCTTACTCTCAATTCGATAAACGTAATTCCTAATCTCTTTCTGATTTCGATCACTGATTAGTAAGCAAACACACCTGGTTTTATTAAGTATTCAACTCCTTAATTGTTCCACAACAACAGGAAACAATACAGCGCACAATATTCCTAACTAGAATATTCTTTCAACAGCTTCAGAAACTCCAACGGTTGATTGTAGAAATTTCCAGTAATACAACGTTTAAAATAATTCACAAATTATTTCTACTTAATAACATTTTAAACTTTATTCACAAAAACTAATTAGAAACCTTGAGAAAATATTATAATATTCGATTATTTTACGTTACATTGATTTGATTCATAAAATTATTTATTTTATGTTGACCTTAATTCTAAGAATATGTACAACAAAAACAACACTATTCATTTCTTTCTTTTGTTGTTGGATTTTGTTGTGATTTGATTTTACTGGAAGAAACTGTAATAGTCTAGATTTTTCTGTAATCGTAACAATATGTTAGTTTGTGAAAATTGGCATTTGTGAATGTTTTTGTTTAATTCAATAAAGTGTGAGTTTGTAACTGTAGTTTTATGTTGTCATAAATATGCAGCCCTAATATTTGTAATATTTTATTTTCAGCCCTCATATTTTATTATTCTCATTTTCTTGATTTATAGTTTTTAGGTAGATTTCATATAAAAATCCACCTATTGCAACGTGCTTCATCTCGGAATTTCGAAAAAATTTTTGGTGCCAATCGACTATAAATGATAAGTAGAGACGGAAAATAAATATGAAAAAAAAATGTATATATATATATATATATATATATATATATATATATATATATATATATATATATATATATATATATATATATATATATATAACGATATGAGGTATAACGGAATTATCCGGCATTCTCACGGTCGCAATTTTCGACCTACACCCAAAATATTATCTGTGTATGTTGCGGCAAACAATTTCTTGGACAAGTTCGCGAGCTGGCTATATCGGGGTACCGTTTAAGCGGCTAGAGTTTTAAAAGTCAAATAATCTAAGGCGAGGTTAGGTAGAAATCCTGACTTATTATATTCTCTTTATGTCAAACCCTTTCATTTGACACCCATATACAGGGGTTTGTAAGAAAAAGCCCATCCGCCGTTTTGTTTTTGCCACCATATTGGATCTTATATTACGTAAGACGTCTTATTGTATTCTACGCGTCATGCCCTTTTATTTGATACCCATCTCGAGGGGGTTCTAAAAAAATATAGTCGGCCATTTTCTGATGTCGGCCATGTTGGATCTAAAATGATATGAACCATACTACCTTATATTATTATTAAAACTAAGGATGTGGGCATGATTTGAGGCCGATTGGATGTCAGGAAGTAATCAAACATTTGAAATTTAATAATTGTTCACGTACTTTCTTCTTCTTTTCTGCCATTGTTGATCCGCCATTTTGAAAATCGCAAAACACCATACGGTATAAAAAACTAGAGGGTCTAAGAAAAATTTTAAGCCCAAATGCATTTAATTATCTTTAAAAATAAAGTGTTCAGGGGGGGGGTGGCTGATTTGACAGAGAATGCCCCATATATACATATATATATATATATATATATATATATATATATATATATATATATATATATATATATATATATATATATATATATATATATATATATATATATATATATATATATATATATATATATATATATATATATATATATATATATATATATATATATATATATATATATATATATATATATATATATATATATATATATATATATATATATATATATCAGTGATGCAAAACGAAAAAAAAATTCATAACGTTTTGCGTTTCGTTTTTATAACAGTATATTTATTTTTTCGGTACGTTATTTCGTTATGAAACAGAAAAATATTATATTTTATTATGTTATTTTATTATGTTATAACGTTATAATTACGTTATTTTAAAATTTATTTAATTACATTTAATTTATACGTTATACCTAAATGTCCAAAAATCGAAAATCTCTCATGAACAATTATTTCTTGCATGTATAATTGAACGGCTGAGTAGAAAAAGGATAATATTCCAAAAATACGAAAAATTAACTGAGTTAGCTATTTTGTAGTTGAATGTCGACTTTGTTTAATGAGCGTATAAAGAATTATATTCCATTGAAACTACGTTTATAAATTTAGCCTTGAGTTTACGCTGAGTAGAAAAAAGATAATATTCCACTCATTGTCGTACTAGCTATAACGTTTGGTTTATTTTCGTCTATTTTTAGTAATACGACAATGATTGTCGTTGTTTTTTTTTATATTATTGCAGTTGTCCGTTGTCATAAGTATTTCAAAAAAACAGCGACTGATATAGAAAAAAATGTGAAAAGTTCAGTATAAGCCAGTACAGACACTTGGTATATAAAAGTGAACTAAAAGGGTATGTGAAGGCAAACCTTTATTGAAACCTTTATTGACGGTCTTCTAAGTTTAACTTTTAAACTCAATAAAACAAAAGAAGTGCTGTTCCCGGAAGATAAAATCTATCAAGACAAAGTTGCAGTCAACCCCAAAAAGATTCAGGACATATCAAAAGTCAGACAATACATCCCGCGAGAATATCAAGGATTCTATGATGAAATTTTGAACCTGCCCATTTCAAATGGAGCAACTAGTGATGATGATGATGGACATTAAGATTTTAGAAACCTATCAATTATTATTTTAATGTAACAACTTCAATTATTTTTAAAATGTATATTATATTTAAACTAAAATAAGACAGTACTTTAAAATACTTTTGTACTAAATAAAGCCTTTTATTAAGAATAAAATGAAGTTTTAAAATTATTTTAAAATCTTATTATTACAGTGAGTGGAAAACGAATAATATTCCAGCACTTTATAAGTCTTATATATATCAAAAAAAAAATTATCACGATACCATATTTTAGGAGGTTAAAGGTTGGATACAAATAAGTATTTTTTGTTTACATAAAATTAAAATTCAAATAAAAATGAACGAAATAAAAAGTTTTTTTTAATTTTCCGAAAATTGGGTGTTGAGGAATATTAACCTTTTTCTACTCAGCGATTCAATTAGAAAAATATTAATTTTAAAAAGCATAGCAAAATAAAGCTAAATAATTAAATACATTAAAAATTTGACTCATTTCAAATTAAAAATAATAAATTTTTAACAAAACTAAGCATTCTAATCAAGAGTTTTCTGCAAATCTGATAGTTTATAACTGTTTATAACTATTAGAGTTGCTTTTAATAGATCTTCAGAATGATTTCTCGGCCAGCATAAAAATATTCTATCTTAAAATTATTCAAAACGCCTGTGATGCAGAAACGGCTAGTACAAACTTGAAATTACTTAAAATAACCTTAAAATTTTACAAAATTCTAGAAAAACCAAAATCTGTAGTTTAAGCTTCCACAAAAATTGATAAAGAGCATATAAGTTGGATTTTATTCAACCGGTTTTTGCGCTTTGATTTTCATATAATTATACAAAAATTCATCCAAAAAACGAAATAAAATATTAACGTTATCGTTACGTTTTACGTTATTGTAACGCAGTTTAATTTTTAAAACGTTATGAACGTAATTATTACT